>OZ005734.1:78359056-78959056 GCA_963930755.1 Eudasyphora cyanicolor
CTATATATAAAAATTAAAGACAAATAAATATATATTTCTAGACAACATATATATTAGGGCGGGTCGATTTAAAAATCCTTATCGCATTGTTAGGGAGGTGTAGGGTATTATATAGTCGGCCCCGCCCGACTTTCTGCCTTTCCTTACTGGTATTAGTAATAAATTCACTGAATGAAAAAATACCGAATTCAGTCGAAAGTCCAGAAAATAGAAATGTATACTTATAAAATTTCCAAATTCTTGTTTCATTGGTCATGCATCACATTATCATATTGCGATTGTATGGGAGTGAGCAGCTGTAATTATCATATATAATACTTGCAAGATATATCAAAATATGGGCTGTGCCACGCCCACTGGTCCTATTCCGCCCATTTGTAAGCCAATCACGTAGACTGCTACCAGATATATGTACGCAAAATTTCAACACTCTCGCTAACAAAATTGTGCAAGATATATCAATTTCGAAATTTGGCTTATAAGGGCGGGGCCACGCCCATTGGTCCGATCCCACCCATTTTCTGACCAATTACGTAGAATGCCACCAGATACATATACACAACATTGCAGCACTTCCGATAGCAAATTGTGCAAGATATCAAAATTTGGTCTATGTGGGCGGGGCCACGCCCATTGGGCCGATCCCGCCGATTTTTGGACCAATCACGCAGACTGCCACCATATACATATACACAAAATTCCAGCACTCTCGCTAACATATTGTGCAAGTTATATCAATTTCAAAATTTGGCTTATATGGGCGGGGCCAAGCCCATTGGTCCGATCCCGCCCATTTTTTGACCCGCTAGCAAATTGTGCAAGATATCAAAATTTCAAAATTTGGTCAATGTGGGCGGGGCCACGCCTATTGGTCCGAACCCGCCCATTTTTGGACCAATCACGTAGATCGCCAACGGATATATATACACAAAATTCCAGGTCTCTCGCTAACAAATTGTGCAAGATATAACATTTTTAAAATTTGGCTTATATGGGCGGTGCCACGCCCATTGGTTCGATCCCGCCCGTTTTTGGATCAATCACGTGGACTGCCATCAGTTACATATGTACAACATTACAACACTCTAACTGACAAATTGTACAAGATATATCAATTTCAAAATTTGGCTTATATGGGCGGGGCCACGCCCATTGGTCCGGTCCCGCCCATTTTTTGACCAATTACGTAGAATGCCACCAGATACATATACGCAACATTGCAGCACTTCAGCTAGCAAATTGTGCAAGATATCAAAATTTCAAAATTTGGTCTATGTGGGCGGGGCCACGCCCATTGGTCCGATCCCGCCCATTTTTGGAGCCATCACGTAGACTGCCACAATATACATATACATAACATTCCAGCACTTTCGCTAACAAATTGTGCAAACTATCTCAATTTCAAAAGTTGGCTTATATGGGCGGGGCCACGCCCATTGGTCCGATTCCGCCCATTTTTGGAAAATTCACATATTCTGACACTAATTGCATACACACGAAATTTCAGCACTCTAGCTAAAAAATTTTCTCAATACCAAAATTTGACTTATATGGGCTGGTCAACGCCCACTTGATATATCGAAAATTCAAGTACCCTATTTTCAGCACCCCCTACACATGTACATTCTGTGAAAATTTCAAGATGATCGGTCAAGCCGTTGAGACGTCTATACGGAACAAACAAACAAACCCACAAACAGACACTCTCTTTTATATATTGTAACTAGCTGAGCCCGGTGCGCTTCGCTGCCCATGTCAAAATTAGCGCTGTAGAAACTGTATTATATATCCGATCAGTACGAAATTCGGCAGAAAGAGGTTTGTTATTAGATGAAGGAATACTGCCAAATTCGGAGAAAATCGGTTCAGATTTAGATATAGTCCCCATATATATGTTACCCCCGATTTGAAATTCAAGCTGTAGAAACTGTATTTTATATCCGATCAGTAAGAAATTCGGCAGAAAGAGTTTTCTAATTACATGAAGGAATACCGCAAAATTCGGAGAAAATCGGTTCAGATTTAGATATAGCCCCCATATATGTATGTTACCCCCAATTTGACATGTAAGCGCTTTAGAGACTGTGTTTTATATCCGATCAGTAGGAAATTCGACAGAAACAGGTTTCAATTTTACATGAATGAATATTCAAGGAAAATCGATTCAGATTTATATATAACCTCCATATATATGTTCCTCCAGATTTGGTTACAAAGTGCTATTGAAGTTGTACTTTACTTCCGATCATTACAAAGTTCTCCAGAAAAATGTTTCTCAATTTAGGAACGAATATTGCTTAATTTAGCGATTATCGGTTCAAAATAAGATATACATACACACACACACACACCAAATTTACCAATTATTCCAAATTATTATCGCAATGACCCTTATCGCATTGTTAGGGAGGTGAAGGGTATTATATAGTCGGCCCCCCGTCCAGAAAATAGAAATGTATACTTATAAAATTTGCAAATTCTTGTTTCATTGGCCATGCATCACATTATCATATTGCGATTGTATTGGAGTGAGCAGCTGTAATTATCGCATACCGAGCATTTTTGTTCATGTATTTCCTATATAATACTTGCAAGATGTATCAAAATATGGGCTGGGCCACGCCCACTGGTCGTATTCCGCCCATTTTTAAGCCAATCACGTAGACTGCTACCAGATACATATACGCAAAATTTCAACACTCTCCTAATAACAAAATGAGCAAGATAATTCAATTTAAAAATTTGGCTTATATGGGCGGTGGCACGACCATTTGTCAGATCCCGCCAATTTTTGGACCAATCACGTGACTGTCACCAGATACATATGTCCAACATTGCGGCACTCCCGCTAGCAAATTGTGCAAGATATCAACATTTGGTCTATGTGGGCGGGGCCACGCCCATTGGTCCGATCACGCCCATTTTTGGACCAATCACGCAGACTGCCACCATATACATATACACAAAATTCCAGCACTCTCGCTAACAAATTGTGCAAGATATCACATTTTTAAAATTTGGCTTATATGGGCGGTGCCACGCCCATTTTTCCGATCCCGTCATTTTTAGACCAATCACGTGGACTGTCACCAGATACATATGTACAACATTACAGCACTCTAGCTAGCAAATTGTGCAAGATATATCAATTTCAAAATTTGGCTTATATGGGCGGGGCCACGCCCATTAGTCCGATCCCGCCCATTTTTTTACCAATTACGTAGAATGCCACCAGATACATATACACAACATTGCAGCACTCCAGATAGCAAATTGTGCAAGATATCGAAATTTCAAAATTTGGTATATGTGGGCGGGGCCACGCCCATTGGTCCGATCCCACCCATTTTTGGACCAATCACGTAGAATGCCACCAGATACACATACACAACATTGCAGCACTCCCGCTAGCAAATTGTGCAAGATATCAAAATTTGGTCAATGTGGGCGGGGCCACGCCCATTGGTCCGATCCCGCCCATTTTCTGACCAATTACGTAGAATGCCACCAGATACATATACACAACATTGCAGCACTCCCGATAGTAAATTGTGCAAGATATCAAAATTTGGTCTATGTGGGCGGAGCCACGCCCATTGAGCCGATCCCGCCCATTTTTGGACCAATCACGCAGACTGCCACCATATAGATATACACAAAATTCCAGCACTCTCGCTAACATATTGTGCAAGTTATATCAATTTCAAAATTTGGCTTATGTGGGCGGGGCCACGCCCATTGGTCCGATCCCACCCATTTTTGGACCAATCACGTAGAATGCCACCAGATACACATACACAACATTGCAGCACTCCCGTTAGCAAATTGTGCAAGATATCAAAATTTCAAAATTTGGTCTAAGTGGGCGGGGCCACGCCCATTGGTCCGATCCCGCCCAATTTTGGAGTCATCACGTAGACTGCCACCATATACGTATACATAACATTCCAGCACTCTCGCTAACAAATTGTGCAAAATATCTCAATTTCAAAATTTGGCTTATATGGGCGGGGCCACGCCCATTGGTCCGATTCCGCCCATTTTTGGAAAATTCACATAATCTGCCACTAAATGCATACACACAAAATTTCAGCACTCTAGCTAAAAAATTTTCTCAATACCTCAATTTGACCCATATGGGCGGGTCCACGCCCACTTGATATATCGAAAATTCAAGTACCCTATTTTCAGCACCCCCTACACATGTACATTCTGTGAAAATTTGAAGATGATCGGTCTAGCCGTTTAGACGTCTATACGGAACAAACATACAAACCCACAAACAAACCCACAAACAGACACTCTCTTTTATATATATAGATAGATGAATAAGATTATTTCGTTTTCCAGTCCACTCTAAGACTGCCTTTATTTCTAAAATTGTTGCTCTTATATATCTAACATGAGAATCTTACATTATAGTGTAGTGAAGACTTTTCTAAAGTCTCTCACTCTAACTTACAATCTATGCCATGTCGCATACACCCGCCTTTCTCATTGGGTGTTCTTCATTTATTGTTTTACCCCTTAATCCACTTTTCTCTCGCATTCGTGTATCGATTCATAACATATACCCCAAATGTCAATGCACCAATACCCGAAGTAGAACAAATGTATTTCCCCTACATTTTCTGGTTCATTGATCCATTCTCGACATTCAGAGTATCAATGCAACTAGAACATTACTCGTGCCACAATCACACACACATACATGATCATATGGAGCGGAGTTCTTTGTTGTGGTATTACTTCATATACACCACACAGCAAACCGCACCAAGTGTATGCATGGAGAAAAAGTGTCCGTTTGCATTTGACAATGTTTCATGGTTGCGCTATGTTATGCATACACTACACCTCCACCCAAAAAAGAAAATCGTACAAGTGGTTTTACACATTCGTATGATTTTCTCAAGTGTCCTATTACATTCTACAAGTACTTCAATGTGTAACCTTATATTCTATTGACACTTATATTATTTTTTGTTTGCATACAATACTTATTTATCATAAAAAAAAATTTGGGTTTTTATAGCTCATAATTTGCTTAAATATCTAATTACATATTTGTTGTTAAATTCTATATTTCTTTGGACATAGCGACATGCTTAACGTTAATTGCATTACATATTTTCTTTGTATTTTTGTGAACAACCTTTTCTTTCGAATCAATTCTAACCGTTACATTCACACCGTCAACGCTGATGACCTCATAGGGGCCCTGATACGGAGATTCATGTTTTTTCCTATTCTCTGATCTCAGTAACACCAAATCTCCTATCTTCAAATCTATTATGTTCGTTCCTTTATGCGACTCTAGTTGTCTTTTTTCTTTTGTTCTCTGTATTAACCTCCTAGCATTCTCCAATGAATGTTTTAGTCTAACTTTCATCTCGTTTGCATAATTGTCTAAGTCATAAACCTTCGCACTATTTGTTATAGCTTCACCAGGCATACTCGGTAATCTCCCGAAAATTAATTCGAATGGGGAATACTCAGTGTCAACGTGAGGAGTTGTGTTATACGCGAATGAATAATACGGCACCCAATCGGACCAATTGTCATCGCTGGCAAATGATAAGAAATATTCGTTCAATACCCGGTGGTTCCTCTCGACCGTGCCTAGAGTCTCATGATGATATGGGGTCGAGAAACATTGTTCAATCATCAACAGAGTGCAAATTTCCTTCATCAATTCATTTGTAAATTCAGTGCCCCTGTCAGATTTTAACTTCTTAAAAACCCCATACTTCTAAATCAAATCCTCTACTAAGGCCTTAGCTATTGATTTCGCTTCCTTTGTCCGTATAGGCGTCGCTATTACGTACTTTGTCAGTTCGCACTGCATCGTTAGTATATAGCGTTTGTCCCCTGAAGGTCGTAATGGACCTACCGTGTCAATCACAACAGTGTTAAAACTGTCTACCGGTGTATCCGTAATACAAAATGGTTCCCTTGTATGTCTAATTCTCTTGTTCCTCTGGCACAGATCGCAGGTTGCAATATATCCCCTCACCATGCGATTCATATTCCTCCAGATGTACTTTTGTTTCAATCTCAGCATTGTCTTCCTGACCCCGAAATGACCTCCACATGGTGTATCATGGTACACCTTTGCTCCTCATCTATTACCTTAACTGGTTCATTATAGATGAGTATCTCGACGTTACCTAGGCTGCCTCTATTTACCTTTGTCTTCATACCGTCATGGGTAATCATGTTGAATATATCATCACCCTTACTGAGTGCATAACGTCTATAATTCAACTTCTCTAGTTGCGCGAGTAGCTTCTCCAAAATATTATCTAAATAACAAGGATTGTCACTACAACACACTATTGTTTCATTTAACTCGTTGTTGTTTTCTATCTGTATCTCCTTCGAATACTTCCTATCCAAGACAAACGTCAATTTTCTTGCACGTTTTATGTCTTTCTTTGATGTGCACTCCCACATTATGATCTTTTCAGCTGCAGTGGAACATGTCTTTTTATCCTCTTTTCCATTCTCCTTTTCGTTTTTATCTCTACAGCCCGTCGTCTTGTTTCTCATGCTTCTTGTGAGCACTAATGTCCTTTTTGTCATTTCGTCTATCTTGGTCGGAATCATGTCCCTCAACAAGTCGGAATCAATTTGTATCCTGGAAAGTGCGTCTGCGTTAGTATTTTGCGAGCCTTTCTTATACCTGATTTCAAAGTCATAGTCAGCTAATTCTAAACGAATTCTCGTAAGTTTTGAACTTGGATTCTTATGTGAAAATAGTGCTACGAGTGGCCTATGGTCAGTTACGTCAATAAATCTCCTGCCATACAAATACGGATGAAAGAATTGTATACCCCAGTATATACCCAACAGTTCCTTCTCAATAACAGGTTTGTTGCGCTCATGTTTGTCCAAAGATCGGCTCGCGTACGAAATAGGTCTGTCGTCCCCAATCTCCCCTTGTGACAGCACAGCTCATAAAGCGAAGTCTGCTGCGTCGGTTGTCAATACAAAGGGTTTATCAAAATCGGGATATTGCAGGATCGGTGGACTCACCAACTTCTCCTTTAGAGTCTCAAAAGACGTCTGACCCTTTTTTACCAGTTTGTTCAAACACTCTGCAATTCTTGCAAAATTCTCTATAAACCTTCTATAGTAATTACAAAATGCCACGAATTGTCTCACTTCGTCGGCGTTTTTCGGAACTGGGTATTTCGTTATCGCCTCATACTTTCCCGGGTCCGATCGTATCCCATTCGCTGTTATCAAGTGGCCTAAATAAACCACCTCAGGGCTGAGGAAACAACATTTTCCTGCATTAAGTTTCAGATTGTACTTTTTCAAACGATCTAAGACCTTCACCAGATTTACGTTATGATGATTCAGACTACATCCAAAAACTATAATATCGTCCACGTATAAGAAGGCCTCAGACTCTAAACCCGATAATGCTATTGTCAACATGCGTTGAAAACTATTTGACGATATCTTCAACCCGAAAGGAAGTCTCGTGTATTGGAAATGACCATCCGGGGTCGAAAAGGCCGTGTATGGTCTGGACTGCTCATCCAACTCTATCTGATGGAATGAACTAGTCATATCCACAGTTGAAAAATATTTGGCCCTTCCCAATTTATCCAAAATGTCCTCCAGCCGAGTCAAAGGAAATTTGTCATTAACTATTTTATCATTCAATTTCCTGTAGTCAACAACTAGTCTCCATTTACTTAAATCCGTCTGTCCTTTCTTCGGGACCAGAAGTAACGGCGCATTATACGGACTAACAGATGGTTCCACAATTCTGCTTTTTACTAAATTCCGTACTTGAGAATTAATTTCCTGAGTTTGTGCTGGGGCAATCTGTAATTTTTCATATATACCGGAGTACTGTCATGCAGCTGTATCGACTGCTTGTAGAAGTTGTTAGTTGTTAAATCCTCTCCATCCAAGTGGAATACCGATTGATATTCATATAGAATATGTATAAGCTCCTCCCTATGCCTGTTACTTAGGTTATCCAAGGTAAATTTCTTCAACAGTTCCTTAAATCTTTCCTCATTATGTTCATCCCTAACGCTATCTTCACTAACCTGTATCACATCATACATCCTCAACGGAATTGTCTCAATCTTCAGGTTCTCTACGTGCGTAACCTTGTCTGTCACATTCAGCATCCGTATATGCTGATTCCCATCCCCAGGAACTATAACATTCGCCAAATATACACCCTCCGTGATTTCCCTATTGAGTACTACACTGTCCTCGATTGGTCCCATGTCGAATGGTAAAATCACCTCACTTCTTGGTGGGATCATAATCTGATTAATCCTGAAAGCATTGTCACTGATCGGAAGGGTTATGATGCCATTATTCAATACAAATGTCAACACATAATTCTCATAATCTATGTTGCACCCGAATCTGGAGAAAAAATCCCTTCCGATAATGCCGTCAGTACTTATCGGAAAATCGTCACTCACCATCTGTACCTTGTGTTTTATCGTTTCCTCCCCGAACCTCATCCGCAGATTCGTCGAACCCAAAGATCTTATCACGCCATCCGAGATTCCTGTCAAGTTGCAGTAGTCAACCGGATCCCTCTCATAACCACCCAGGAGCCCCTCCTTACACAGAGAGATATCCGCTCCCGTGTCAATCAGAAATGTCAACGCATTTCCCACACTCACTACCTCAATCTGTACATAGTTCCTGAGATTGGTTTTACGCTAAATATATTCCTAATAATCACATCCCCTCCTCCGGAGATCTCTGATGCTCGATCTCCGGATCCTGGAAGTTTCCCTGGTCCTGAACCTGATGTATGTTTCTATTACCTCCGCGGGAATCACGATTCTCACGTCTATTTGCAAATCTATTGCCGCCCGTCGTGTTCGAATTATGGACTGAACGACATACCCTAGCGTAATGATTAAGTTTCCCACACTTCCTACATGTCTGTCCAAAGGCTGGACATCTGGCTCCAGGCCACACTTTCCACATTTATGGTTATTTCCATAGTTGCCCTGGTTTGGCTGTGCCTTCTGGACGAATACCTGATTCTGATTGGCCCTGGCATCTATCCTCTCTGCAATTTGTACCGCCTCAGTGAATGTAGTAACCTGACTTGCATCGATAGTCGAGACTATCTGCTGATCCGTCAAACCATTAATAAAAGAATTAAAAGCTATCCTATTGTTCGTATTTGCTATAGTCGACCTAGCAGCTTCCCCTTCCTCGGATACCTGTAATTCAGTTAGCTCGGTAATCAAATCATCTATTCTACCCACGAAGCGTCCTACATCATTGTCCCGCTGAACGATCTTGCTGAGTTCATTCAAAATCGTATTACAACCCCTTTGTGACCTGTATGCCTGTTTAAGCTTCTCCCCTAGTCCGCCAATATTCTCTGGTTTGCCTAATTGTTTCATCCTGCTCTGGACTTTTACCTCCAGCCTTAAATTAAACACAAATTCAAAAAAAGCATCCTTCTTTGATGTAGGTATCGTTGATTCCACTAAACTCAAATTGGAAATAAAAGGTGCTAAATCCTCTCTTCTTCCCGTAAAGATGGGGATTAACTTACTAATCGTAGACAATTCTGATAAGTCTAGGTTCTCCATTATTATTCCCTTCCTTTTACTTATATTAAGTTTTCTTAGTCTGTGCTCTTCCAACGTTTCCAAAAACTCCTCCTTCAACTGAAAAAAATTCCTTCAATTCCTCTTCTTGTCCCCCAAGTGCCTTAATTTTCTCTTCTATTTTGTTTAGTTCGCCTGTCTTCTCAGTAATTGTTTCCTCCGTATAAGGTTTCCCTACTGATTTTTTTGCATTCGATAAAAGGGTTCTAAGTTCACTAATTGGAATGTCCATAAATAACATTATACTTTTATTAGTCTAATTTTCATTCTTCCTCTTTCTTTTTTTATTACAACTTACTTAATACGTCATTGACTCTATTAAACAAATTTTCTAAATTGCTGGTAGCTACATCTATGAACAAATATTTAACAAAGAACAATATACTTAATATTAGTACTAAGATTGTTGTAACCATACATAGACTTGGGTGCCTAATAATGCATTCCCAAGTTATTCTAAAAAAAAAACGTTCCATACAAATTACTTTAATTGTTCAATTATATCTTAAGTAAAATTTGCCACGAGCGAAATCGCTTACTGGCCCCAAGAGTGCTGATCTCAATCGCACTTCTTGTACTAGCTATATATATTTTTTATATTAATTTTTATTTTTCTTTTCCTGGTGTTGCTTCAACATCCGCCAGCTGGTCCCACAGTTCACAGGAGTGTTTCCAGGGAGTGTTCTTGTTGATCTCTTTTATCAAACGCTGCAACAGCGCCTTCTCCCTCTTGAATTTCTGGATCTTGCCACCTCGTCTGGTTTTCTGGTGTACCGGGGGATCTTCAGGTGCTGCTACGACCTTAGCCTGGATCTTCGTCCTTCTTTTGTATTCTTCAATTGTCAGAGGTTTCGGCCCCAACCCTATGGTATGTCTTTGCGACATTGGGTCCTGCTTAGTTCGGCAGGATTTTGCAGTTAAGCATTTAGTCCCTTTTTTTCGCCTTTGCAGTTAAGCAAGCAATTTAGAGCTGTGCAATCAAGCACTTAAATTTATTCTGCAGTTAAGCAATAGGCAGGATCGCCATGTAATGAATAAGATTATTTCGTTTTCCAGTCCACTCTAAGACTGCCTTTATTTCTAAAATTGTTGCTAGTGTAGTAAAGACTTTTCTAAAGTCTCTCACTCTAACTTACAATCTATGCCATGTCGCATACACCCGCCTTTCTCATTGGGTGTTCTTCATTTATTGTTTTATCGATTCATAACATATACCCCAAATGTCAATGCACCAATACCCGAAGTAGAACAAATGTATTTCCCCTACATTTTCTGGTTCATTGATCCATTCTCGACATTCAGAGTATCAATGCAACTAGAACATTACTCGTGCCACAATCACACACACATACATGATCATATGGAGCGGAGTTCTTTGTTGTGATATTACTTCATATACACCACACAGCAAACCGCACCAAGTGTATGAATGCAGAAAAAGTGTCCGTTTGCATTTGACAATGTTTCATGGTTGTGCTATGTTATGCATACACTACAATATATATACTAGCTGGACCCGGTCCACTTTGTTGCCCCAGACTTCAGATTTCTGATTCCGTCAATTTTTTAACCAATTACGTAAACTGCCATCAAATGCATATTTACAAAATTACAACACTCTCGCTAACAAATTGTTCAAGGTATTTCAATTTCAGAAATTTGCTTATAAGCGTGGGGCCATTGGTCCGATCCCAACCCTTTTGGGCCATTCGCATAGGCGGGTTCGGACCAATAGGCGTGGCCCCGCCCATATAAGCCAAATTTTGAAATTGAGATATTTTGCACAATTTGATAGCGAGAGTGCTGGAATTTTGTGTATATGTATATGGTGGCAGTCTACGTGATTGGTCCAAAAATGGGAGGGATCAGAACAATGGGCGTGGCCCGCCCCATATAAGCCAAATTTTGAAATTGAGATATATTGCACAATTTTTTACCGAGAGTGCTGTAATTTCTTGTATATATATCTGGTGTCTACCAGTAGTCTACCATTGGTCTGATCCCGCCTATTTTTGATCGAATCACGTAGACTGTCATCAGATACATATACCCAAAACTGCAGCGCTCACTTAAACAAATTGTGCAAGATATCTCAATTTAAAAATTAGGCTCCTCGCCAACAAATTGTGCATGATATCTCAAATTCAAAATTTGGTTTATATGGGCGGGGCCAGGCCCATTGATCCGATCCCGCCACTTTTTAGAACATTCACGTAGGCTATCATCAGATACATATGCACAAAATTACAGAACTATCGCTAAACAATTGTGTAAGACATCTCAATTTCAAAATTTTGTTTATATGGACAGGGCCACGGCCATTGATCCGATCCCGACCCTTTTTGGACCAATAACGTAGACTACCACCAGACATCACTATCGCTAAAAATTGTGCAAGATATGTGTCTCAATTTCAAAGTGTGGCTTATATAGGCGGGGCCACGTCAATTGGTCTGATCCCGCCAATTTTTGGGCGAATCGTATAGACTGTCATCAGATACATATGAACAACATTACAGCACTCTAGATAAAAAATTGTGCAAGATATATCAATTTCGAAATTTGGCTTATAAGGGCGGGGCCACGCCCATTGGCCCGATCCCGCCCATTTTCTGACCAATTACGTAGTATGCCACCAGATACATATACACAACATTGCAGCACTCCCGCTAGCGAATTGTGCAAGATATCAAAATTTGGTCTATGTGGGCGGGGCCACGCTCATTGGTCCGATTCCGCCAATTTTTGGACCAATTGCGAAAACTGCCACCATATACATATACACAAAATTCCAGCACTTTCGCTATCATATTGTGCAAAATATTTCAATTTCAAAATTTGGCTTATATGGGCGGGGCCACGCCTATTGGTCCGAACCCGCCCATTTTTGGTCCAGTCATGTAGGTTGCCAACGGATATATATATACAAAATTCCAGGTCTCTCGGTAACAAATTGAGCAAGATATCACATTTTTAAAATTTGGCTTATATGGGCGGTGCCACGCCCATTGGTCCGCTCCCACCCATTTTTGGAAAAATCGCGTGGACTGCTACCAGATACATATACGCAACATTGCAGCACTCCCGCTAGCAAATTGTGCAAGATATCAAAATTTCAAAATTTGGTCTATGTGGGCGGGGCCACGCCCATTGGTCCGATCCCGCCCATTTTTGGAAAATTCACATTATCTGCCACTAAATGCATACACAAAAAATTTCAGCACTCTAGCTAAAAAATTTTCTTAATATCAAAATTGGACCCCTATATCAAAAGTGGACCCGCCCACGCCCACTTGATATATCGAAAATTCAAGTACCCTATTTTCAGCACCCCCTTCACATGTACATTCTGTGAACATTTAAAGATGATCGGTCTAGCCGTTTAGACGTCTATACGGAACAAACATACAAACAAACAAACCCACAAACAGACACTCTCTTTTATATATATAGATAGATAGACTAGCTGAGCCCGGTGCGCTTCGCTGCCCATGTCAAAGTTATTCCGATTAAAAAGATATAGATAGATATATATAGATTATAATAATTATTAGATATATAATAATTATTATTTATTTGTTCTTTATTGAAGTGCTCTTTGGTATACTACATTTTTTGTTTTGCCATTTGGTGCGAATACATAAAGATCGAATGGTTTACCCATATATATGTACCTCCGATTTGGCATATATGCACCATAAGAAACATTTTTGAACCGATTTGTACAAAAATTGACAGAGAGTAGTCTCGTGATACACTTAGAGACAATACAAAATTTGGCGAAAATCGGTTCAGATTTAGATATAGCCCCCATATATATGTTACCCCCGGTTTGATATGTAAGCGCTGTAGAAACTGTATTTTATATCCGATCAGCAAGAAATTCGACAGAAACAGGTTTCTATTTTACATGAATGAGTATTCAAGGAAAATCGATTCAGATTTATATATAACCTCCATATATATGTTCCCCCAGATTTGGTTACAAAGCGCTATAGAAGTTGTACTTTACTTCCGATCATTACAAAGTTCTCCAGAAAAATGTTTCTCAATTTAGGAACGAATATTGCTTAATTAAGCGATTATCGGTTCAAAATAAGATATACATACACACACACACCACATTTACCAATTATTCCAAATTATTATCGCAATGACCCTTATCGCATTGTTAGGGAGGTGTAGGGTATTATATAGTCGGCCCCGCCCGACTTTCTGCCTTTCCTTACTGGTATAGCAAAAAATTCACGGAAAGTCCAGAAAATAGAAATGTATACTTACAAAATTTCCAAATTCTTGTTTCATTGGTCATGCATCACATTATCATATTGCGATTGTATTGGAGTGAGCAGCTGTAATTATCGCATACCGAGCATTTTTGTTCATGTATTTCCTATATAATACTTGCAAGATATATCAAAATATGGGCTGGGCCACGCCCACTGGTCGTATTCCGCCAATTTGTAAGCCTATCACGTAGACTGCTACCAGATACATATACGCAAAATTTCAACACTCTCGCTAACAAAATGAGCAATATAATTCAATTTCAAAATTTGGCTTATATGGGCGGTGGCACGCCCATTGGTCAGATCCCGCCAATTTTTGGACAAATCACGTGGACTGTCACCAGATACATATGTACAACATTACAGCACTCTAGGTAAAAAACTGTGCAAGATATATCAATTTCGAAATTTGGCTTATAAGGGCGGGGCCACGCCCATTGGTCCGATCCCGCCCATTTTCTGACCAAATACGTAGAATGCCACCAGATACATATACACAACATTGCAGCACTCCCGATAGCAAATTGTGCAGGATATCAAAATTTGGTCTATGTAGGCGGGGCCACGCCCATTGGAACGATCCTGCCCATTTTTGGACCAATCACACAGACTGCCACCATATACATATACACAAAATTCCAGGTCTCTAACTAACAAATTGTGCAAGATATATCAATTTCAAAATTTGGCTTATATGGGCGGGGCCACGCCCATTGGTCCGGTCCCGCCCATTTTTTGACCAATTACGTGGAATGCCACCAGATACATATACGCAACATTGCAGCACTCCCGCTAGCAAATTGTGCAAGATATCAAAATTTCAAAATTTGGTCTATGTGGGCGGGGCCACGCCCATTAGTCTGATCCCGCCCATTTTTGGACCAATCACGTAGACTGCCACCGGATACATATACGCAATATTTCACCACTCTCGCTAACAAATCGTGTAATATATCTCAATATCAAAATTTGGCTTATATGGGCTGGGCCACGCCCGTTGGTGAGTTCCGCCCATTTTTGGACCAATAACGTAGACTGCCACCGGATTAATACATATGAACTAAATTGCAGCACTCTCGATAATAAATTGTTTAAGATATCTCAATTTCAAAATTTGGCTTATATGGGCGGGGCCACGCCCATAGGTCCGATCCCGCCCATTTTTTCCGATAACGTAGACTGTCACCGGATAAATATGCACTAAATTGCAGCACTCACGCTAACAAATTGTTGAAGATATCACAATTCTAAAATTTGGCATACAGGGGCGGGGCCACGCCCTTTGGTCCGATCCCGCCCATTTTTGGACCAAACACGTAGACTGCTATCAGATACATGTACACCAAATTATAGCATTCTCGCTAATAAATTGTGCAAGATATCTCAATTTCAAAATTAGGCTTATATGGGCGGTGCCACGCCCAGAGGTCCGATCCCTTCCATTTTTTGACCAATAACGTAGACTGTTAACGGATACATGTGTATTAAATTGCAGCAAAAAAATTTGGCATATAGGGGCGGGGCCACGCCCATTGTTCCGATGCCGCCCATTTTTGGACCAATCACGTAGACTGCCACCATATACATATACACAAAATTCCAGCACTGGAGTCCTTGCAGCACTCCCGCTAGCAAATTGTGCAAGATATCGAAATTTCAAAATTTGGTCTATGTGGGCGGGACCACGCCCATTGGGCCGATCCCGCCCATTTTTGGACCAATCACGTAGACTGTCACCTGAAACATATACACAAACTTGCAGAACTCTCGCTAATGAATTGTGGAAAATATTTGAATTTCAAAATTTGGCTTATATGGGCGGGGCCACGACCATTGGTCCGATTCCGCCAATTTTTTTAAAATTCACATAATCTGACACTAAATGCAAACACACAAAATTTCAGCACTCTAGCTAAAAATTTTTCTCAATACCAAAATTTGACCCATATGGGCGGGTCCACGCCCACTTGATATATCGAAAATTCAAGTACCCTATTTTCAACACCCCCTACACATGTACATTTTGTGAAAATTTTAAGATGATCGGTCAAGCCGTTTAGACGTCTTTACGGAACAAACAAACATACAAACAAACAAACCCACTAACAGACACTCTCTTTTATATATATAGATTGACAAAATTAAACAACTCTTACAGAAATTTTAAATGCAGTGAACGAATCAAAATTGCTTTGGTCACTGCTAAATTGACCACAATCTTACAATTCAAAATTATTTTTCCCGTGTAAAGTACTACTTATTATTTTATCTTTGTATCCTTTAAGAAGTTTCTGAAGTACAACAAAAATATTAAAGATTTTGATAGCGCCAGAACTGAGCACGGGCCAAAAATTGTCTATCTGGATAGTCCGTAGGTTATAATGCTATTCGTATTGTAATATACGTATTGTAATCTACTGTTATTATAAAAGTCCTGTAAGAAGAACAGACGATCACGAAATGAAACTGAGTATGCAGCTTTGCCATCTATGGTCTCTATATTCACATGTATATAGTATCGTTCATGGGTGACAAAAAAAGTTGACATTTGTGGCACGGTGTATTATTAATAGGATAATCCAGAGATAATTTTCGTTCAGGTATATTCGCCATTTCCCTGCTTCAGTATAAAGCGATCAATTCTTCGGAATTGGTATGATTTTGTTCTCCTCAGAGGCTTTGTTTGTTTCAAAAAACTACTCTTAAAATGTCTAATATAGCAGAACACAAAAATTGTCCATCCAATTTTAATCCTATCCTGTTTTGTTGTTTTAATTCTCCAGTAGATTTCCTAATACTATTCACATAACTCAATTTGCAGTGACGGCGTTTCTTTCACTCCATTAAATAACCACCCGTGCGTATGATTAATCGTTAGAGATATGGCCATAGCATGAAACGATTGCGGCGACATATCCTGCTGGGCGATTGTCCTGTAAATTGCAGGACAGGATACCAAAATGAGAAGTGTACTTCGTGCTGTCAATACAAATGGCATTTATATGGATATATATTACATTTTGTGAACGATGCTTTAGCCAACAGTAAAATTTCTACCCTAAATAGTTATTTATATTAACATACCTGAATGTCAGCTATGTCAAAGAGTCACCAATGCCATCCCCGTGACATACATGCCATGAAGTATGTGCACATTCCGATTATATTAGAAAAGTATATGCGGTGTGTTTATTAAGGAGGGTCAGCAAGGATATTTTCTGGCATAAAATGAAATGTAAAACAATATTTTGAATGGTTATTAACTTCTTAAGGCAAAAGTCATATTAAATGCCGAATACGAAGACTGTAAAACGATTGGTACCAAAGTTATTATTCCCCGAAAAAAAACTATATCATCAATTGCATTGTGTTAAGCAAAAACATTAACATTTAAATTTGTTAATGTATTTTTTTTGTAATATGTTGTTATTAAAAACTATAATAATAATTTGTACACGGGGCAAAATCGCCTTTTTTGATATGTTTGAATGGAAAGAAAATATATTTGGAACCCAAATTTTTAAATATTATATATTTCTGAACAAATAAATTTTATTTGAAAATCAATAAAATATATTTGGAACGCATATATTAATATATTACAACAATATATATTTGCAAACTAAATTTCCCAAATAAAGTATGTGTTTAAGTACAAAACAAATTATTGTTTAGGAATTTCTTCAAATAAATTTTGTTTAAAAAAGATTTTCAAATCTTTTGCTGGCTTTTTCGAATTTCATTTTTAATTGTTTCTTGGTTCCCAATTGTACCTCCCAGTTATGATACCATATGCAGCATTGACTTCTGTTTCAAATCAAGTATTTCAATTTCTGAGCATTCCAAGCCATCATTAGTTGTCAATCCACCAAAAAATTTATTTTGATCCAAGATTATAGGATTTTAATTATTATTTTTACGAACATTAAAAAATGTCTAAAAAATTACTTTCAATTACTGAACAATATAACACAATTTAGGTATTTTCTGAATACTTAAATGTGCATTTTTTATTTGTTTCGGAAGTAATAGTCCCAAATAATAACAAATTGGGAGTAAACAATGATTTGTTTATAACACCATCTTCCCAAACATATAACCTTTGTGTGTACCAATTATTATATGTTTAGAGTATTCCCTGAACATATATATGTTTCCCTGCCGAATATGTTTGGGACAATATACTACAGAAGCGATTTTTTTCAGCGTGTAATTAATAGTTCCAAATACGTAATGCCTTTTGTATCATTGAATTCATCAAAATTTGTTATGTTATAATCCAACTTAATACACGAACATTTGAATATCTTCTTGGCAGACAATACCTTCTTTTGTTATATATATCGATAACTCCATTCTCAAACATGCTAAGTCGACTTAGCATGTTTTTAGGGTGGTAGCATTTTTAACTTCTAAATATTCCAAATTACATATTTTTTTTGCACTCAGGCTCAAGATCGTTGTTGTTGTTTTCAGTATATGAAAACAACTTTGTTAAAAAGTAAAGAAGAAGTAAGTGACATGTATTGGGGGCGGTTGTAATGGTTGGATAGACAGATCTGTTTCGGGAGCCACCAAACTCCCATTATCAATATCCTTATTACAACGATTACTTCAGTCGAAATTATTAAATATATACGCACAGTCAAGTATCATTAAACGAGAACTGTTTGCTAAAAGCGCATATCTCCAAAAAAAGACAATTCAGTAATCATCATCCCTCGTACATGCACCAACTTCCACTCTCGCGAGTCTTTACAATGCAAAGAATTCACACGAATGTTTTGCAGTAGTTGACTATGCAACAACAACGTATTTGGTCGTGCCCTACCATTTCTTTTTTTGTTTTATTCGATCTGCTTTCATAGTACATATTTTGTTTTTGCACTCAGGCTCACGATCGTTATTGTTGTTTTCAGTATATGAAAACAACTTTGTTAAAAATTAAAGAAGCAGTAATTTCGACTGAAGTAATCGTTGTAATAAGGATATTGATAATGGGAGTTTGGTGGCTCCCGAAACAGATCAGTCTATCCAACCATTACAACCGCCCCCAATACATGTCACATATTTCTTCTTTAATTTTTAACAAAGTTGTTTTCATATACTGAGAACAACAATACCGATCGTGACCCTGAGTGCAAAAACACGAATTTGCTATTTATTGTGTATGAATGAAACCACTGGAAGGATTTTGAAATAATGCCAAAAAAAAACAATTTTGCGGCTTACACTGTGCAACAGTGAAAAAATACACGGACTTGACAGTATAGGTTCGATTCTACTATTAAAGGGTAGTATAACCCTATACTCGGTTTGGCGAAATTGGTGACCAATTTTTTTTTATGGGCCTCCAAAGTTTCTGAAAATCAGTGGGCCCCCCGAAAAAGGTGTCATCAGCTTTTGGCCAACAACTAATTTAGAATTGGTGATACCGCTTAACTATATTTGGATATAGAATATGGATTTAGAATATGCTGAACAAAGTTTCTTAACAAAAAAAATTACCGGAAAAACAATTTTTTCCGGTAATTTTTTTTGAAAAAGTGAAGGAAAATAATGTTCTTTTCACTTTTTTCAGCATAACTTTCAGGGACTCGTAATTTTCCACTAACAATGTTCGTCAAAATTGTAGCCAACGTGAATCTGAACAACTTTTGTGAATATATCAATACAATCTAAACGTGTCTAGGCCAGGCAATGAAGCCGACCAAAATTATCGGCGGCGGCGGCGCATGTAAATATAACGATCGACGGCGGCGGCTGATCAGCTGCGCCAATTCAACAATCGACTGAGTCGATAAAGTTCCAACAAACGATGGCGCACGAATGTAATTCTTATGTGAAGATGGCGCTTTAAGATATTTCCAATTAGATGGAAAAACTTAAAATTAACCCAAAAGTTTAAGAAAAGTTATGTTCATTTTGAAGTTATGTCTAAAATCGGTTCAATAAATCTCTACTTATTAGTCTTTGTTGTGAAAGAGAATTTATTGTGAATGTCATAGTGCCTGTTGTGTTCTCTTTAGAACGACGTAGACTTTGTAAAAATTGGTTCGGCCGCTCAAGAGTTTTTGTAATTTCTGTAAAAACCAAAAACGCATTTTCAATAAATTTTTTGATTTTTTTAAAATATAAATGATGGATGGATCTTGCTACCATTTATAAACTTTTTATAAATTTTTACGCAAAACAAACTTCTTTAAAAATTCTGACCCTATTGTCTTAATTTTCATGTTTGCATAAAATAAATCTTTCTGACTCACTTAGTCCAGATTTACACTAGTATATTTTTTTCAGCAGATTATCCGCTAATTCTCTTTTAAACTTGCATCTGCGTTTAGACAAGTAATTTTATTTCGGATATTCCTGTGTGAATTATTGTTGTTCAAAGTGCGAGTGAAAAACGCAAAACGTTCAGCCCGATAAGCCCGAGTACGGGAGAGTTTTTTTCCCCCTCTTGCCGACTGTCTCTCTCTCCTACAAAACGCCGATAATCTGCTGAACACTCAGCCAGTGTTAATCGGGACTGAATAAAGTTCGACGGCTGAGTTTCAGCCGATGTGAGCCGCTAAAATCGGCGGCGGCGCCGGCTGGAAAAAAATGGCCGGCTGCGGCGCGCCGCCGATTTGCGCCGCGTCGGCTTCATAGCCTGGTCTAGGCACCCTAAATACCTCCAAAAACTACATCGTACCCCAAAAATGTTAATATTTCACTATTATGTAACAAAACATATTTTTTTTGGTATATTAAGGCCAATATTTGTGTGGAACATATTAACCCTCTATCTCCCCCACATAACTGTAATTTTTGGCCCCATTTTAACAAATCGTAAAAAAACGCCCTTTAAAATGGGGAGGGCGGTGATGAAATGTTTTACAAAAATGTTGGCCATACAATTTTACTATATGTGTCAGAACACCTAACCACCAAACACCAAAAAAAGGCCCGGTAGTTATGAAATTTGGCAGACAAGAGTTTATTGATCGAAGAACGAACAATGAAAATCGGTCCCCATTTAGATATCGACCCGATGTGCAAACGATATCTCACAATGTTGGAAATTGTGAAAGATAATACTCGTAGTTTAGAACGCAGCGAATTAATATGTATGTGTTTCCTTACTGGATTAACATAGATTCAGTATTATGTGCCCATCCGACTTGATGCTCTAGATAACATCTTTTTAACCAATCTCTCTGATTGGTTATTATATTGCCTGTGACATTTCGTTCAGAGCTTTGCTATAGCCCCCATAAAGACTTGTTGAGACTCTATTGAACACCTTCTAAAACGACCAGACTTAATCCATATATATAAAAATGAAATAGTGTTCGTTGGTACGCGATGGACTCGAAAACGGCTAAACAGATTTTGCTGAATTTTTGCATGAGAATATCTTTTGGTGTGTGTTGAAGGTTCGTAACTATATTCGGTTTTGATTGGACAAAGGGTCGTGGCACCGCCCATACAAAGTAAAATTTGAAAGGCGAATATCTTGGTTACTATTGTTTCAAAATACTCGAAATTCGACATGTGTGACCTTGGTACCAGTTCACATCATGGAGCCAAAAACCGGTGTGATAGTGACAGTGGGCGTGGTACCGCCCATACAACCTAAAATTCAAATATGAAATATTTCGAAAACTATTGGAGCAAAATTCTCGATATTGGGTATGTCTGACCTTGGTGCCATTACGCGTCATGTAGCTGAAAACTGGGGTGATAGTGAAAGTGGTCGTGGTACCACCCACACAAACTAAAATTCAAATATGAAATATTACGAATACTATTGTAGAAAAATTCTCAAAATTGGGTATGTGTGACCTTGGTGCCAGTACGAGTTATGTAGCTGAAAACTAGGGTGATAGCGTTAGTTGGCGTGACATCGCCCTATATTACGAGTATTATTGCGTTAAGAGGCTCCAAATTTGGTATATGTGACATTGGTACCAGTAATCTTGATGGAACGATAAATTGGTCTGACAGTTATAGTGGGTGTGGCACCGCCCACGCAACCTGAAATTTACAAATACTATATTTTGAGTACTATTGCAGTACGATCGGCGATATTTAGTATTTGTACCTTGGTAGCAGTACGCGTGGTGGAGCCAAAAACAGGTGTGATTGTGACAGTAGGCGTAGCGCCCACACAACCTGAAATGTGAAACATGACATCTGAATATACATACAATATTTCCGGCACCATTGCAGCTAGCCTGTAAAAATGGGTGTGTAACCTTCGAACCACAAACAATGATTGAACCAAAAACGGGCATCGTATTAACAACCTGATGTTTCGAAATTCAATGTTTCGATCGCTATATCAGCCATGGTTTCGAAGTTCGGCTGTCTAGCCTTGGTACCAGTAGCTGGATGGAGCTACAAATAGGTACTATGGAAACAGTCGGCATGACACCCCCATATAAATAAAACCAGTAAGGAAAGGCAGAAAGTCGGGCGGGGCCGACTATATAATACCCTACACCTCCCTAACAATGCGATAAGGGTCATTGCCATAATAATTTGGAATAATTGGTAAATGGGTAGGAACATGTTATGTAATTCAGAAACTTTAATCGCTAAATTAAGTAATATTCGTTCCTATATTTACATGTCAAATCGGGGGTAACATATATATGGGGGCTATATCTAAATCTGAACCGATTTGCTCCGAATTTCCTTCATGTAGAAAGAAACCTCTTTTTGCCGACTTTCGCACTGATCGGATATAAAATAAAATTTTTACAGCGCTCACATGTCAAATCGGGGTTAACGTATATATGGGGGCTATATCTAAATCTGAACCGATTTCTTCCAAATTTAAAAGTGTTCATTCATATAATAGGAAACCTCTTTCTAACGAATTTCATATTGATCGGATATAAAATACAGTTTTTACAGCGCTTACATGTGAAATCGGGGGTAACATATATATGGGGGCTATATCTAAATCCGAACCGATTTTCTCGGAATTTGGCAGTATTCCTTCATGTAATAAGAAACCTCTTTCTGCCGAATTTCGCACTGATCGGATATAAAATACAGTTTTTACAGCGCTTATATGTCAAATCGGGGGTAACATATATATGGGAGCTATATCTAAATCTGAACCGATTTTTTGCGAAATTAGCAGTATTCCTTCATGTAATAAGAAACCTCTCTTTGCCGAATTTCCCACTGATCGGACATAAAATAACATTTTTACACCGCTTACATGTCAAATCGGGGATAACGTATATATGGGGGCTATATCTAAATCTGAACCGATTTCTTCCAAATTTAACTGTGTTCATTCATATAATAAGGAACCTCTTTCTTACCTCCTTTTACAGCGCTTAAATGTCAAATCGGGGCTAAAATATATATGGGGGCTATATCTAAATCTGAACCGATTTTAACCAAATTCAATAGGGATCGTCCTTGGGCCAAAAAAAAGATATGTGTAAAGTTTCGTAGAGATCGGACCATAATTGCGACCTGTACTTTGATTACAAGAATACATGCACAGACGGACAGACAGACGGACAGACAGACAGACGGACATAGCTAAATCAACTCAGAAAGAGATTCTAAGTCGATCGGTATAATAAACGATGGGTCTATTTCTTCTCCTTTTGGGTGTTACAAACAAATGCACAAAGTTATAATACCCTGTACCACAGTGTGGTGTAGGGTATAAAAACCCGATAAAGTGATTAGTGCCGGGGATATCGAAGTAAGGGAAAAATCGTGTACGAGTACTCACCTATAAAAATCAGACCCTTTGTTCAGTGAAAGGTGCGCGAGTAGGTTTATCGGTGTAAGCTCAGGCCTAGGGACATTCCGCTTTTGTTAGAGGGATTATTCGCCATCGTCATATCAGCCAGCCGTTACCAGTCCCCAGCTCCAGCATGCCGATTGGTTCCTCCGGAACCAATATCCGTGAAAGAAGAGCAAGAAAAAAGATATATTAGAAAAACGAATTTAATAGAATAGATAGAGGCTATAAAATTGCCAAATCAAATTTAAATTGAGTTTAAAATAATACCCTACACCTCCCTAACAATGCGATAAAGGTCATTGCGATAATAATTTGGAATAATTGAAAATCGGCAGCAACATGTTATCTAATTCTGAACCGATAATCGCTAAATTAAGCAATATTTGTTCCTAAATTGAGAAACATCTTTCCGGAAAATATTAATGATCGGAAGTAAAGTACAACTTCTATAGCACTTTGATACCAAATCAGGAGGAACATATATATATATGGAGGTTATATATAAATCTGAACAGATTTTCCCTGAATACTCATTCATGTAAAAATACCTCTTTCTGTAGAATTTCGTTCTGATCGGATATAAAATACAGTCTCTACAGCGCTTACATGTCAAATTGGTGGTAACATATATATGGGGGCTATATCTAAATCCGAACCGATTTTCTCGGAATTTGGCAGTATTCCTTCATGTAATAAGAAACCTCTTTCTGCCGAATTTCGCACTGATCGGATATAAAATACAGTTTTTACAGCGCTTATATGTCAAATCGGGGGTAACATATATATGGGAGCTATATCTAAATCTGAACCGATTTTCTGCGAAATTAGCAGTATTCCTTCATGTAATAAGAAACCTCTCTTTGCCGAATTTCCCACTGATCGGACATAAAATAACATTTTTACACCGCTTACATGTCAAATCGGGGATAACGTATATATGGGGGCTATATCTAAATCTGAACCGATTTCTTCCAAATTTAACTGTGTTCATTCATATAATAAGGAACCTCTTTCTTACCTCCTTTTACAGCGCTTAAATGTCAAATCGGGGCTAAAATATATATGGGGGCTATATCTAAATCTGAACCGATTTTAACCAAATTCAATAGGGATCGTCCTTGGGCCAAAAAAAAGATATGTGTAAAGTTTCGTAGAGATCGGACCATAATTGCGACCTGTACTTTGATTACAAGAATACATGCACAGACGGACAGACAGACAGACAGACGGACAGACGGACATAGCTAAATCAACTCAGAAAGTGATTCTAAGTCGATCGGTATAATAAACGATGGGTCTATTTCTTCTCCTTTTGGGTGTTACAAACAAATGCACAAAGTTATAATACCCTGTACCACAGTGTGGTGTAGGGTATAAAAAAGGAAAACGCAATATTTAAAATAGTATTGCGGCGATATCTTTGCAAAAAAGAGTGATAAGGGCGTGACGCCGCTCATACTCGTACAACCCGAGATGTGAATTTGAAAAATTTCCAATATCATTGCAGGACAGTTTTAAAATTTGCATGAAAATAGTGTCGATGGACAAAGTACTCAATGCGAAATATAGAGAGGCGTTGCACTCATCGCCTTCAAGTTTATAGTGGATGCTGTTGATAGCACTCTAAGGAATCTGATTAAAAAGCTGATCAGTGGAAGTATCTGTGCATACGACACGCTTGCTGAAAACGAAATAACTGGAGACCATTATATCTAGATTGTCGCTTGACCAAGTGTGTTTAGTATTCAAGTGCCTTAAAAGTTAGCACGTGACTCAACAAAATTAGGAGATGTCGGAGCAGCGAAGCGCACCGGGTCAGCTAGTTATATGTATAAACATTTACGAGTATACATATATCTATATACATATACTAGCTTACCCGGTGCGCTTCGCAGCCCCCATCTTTTATCTATTTTCTGTTTAGGGTACTGTAAAATATCTATACCTCTTTCTTTCAAAATGACATGATTATTACATATGGTGCAAAATGAAGAAGATTTGATTACTTTTATATATAAAATACGAACCCTCGTTTCATTTCTAGTTTATGTTCAAAGAGTTACCCTGACATCATGGTACAATATTTATCCCTTTTCCCACAGTACCTCTGGACGTTGAAAAACTATTTTTTTGGTTCATACGTTAGCAACTTTCCCCTTGTTTATGTTCCAATACCTACATTCACATCCTGGTACAATATAAAACCATGTTTGTCCCACTGTGTCTATAAAGGTACGAATTTAAAAATCTAAAGTAAATCGCTCCATTGTACCACATTTAACCTTTAGTGTGTCATAATTAACCACATTGCACGATTGTACAACAAAATGATAATTGATATTTCAAGATCCAAATTCGCAATCTTAGGCAGTATGTCAGCATTTTTGTCCCCTATCTGTGCCATTTATTTAACTTTTTCCCCACGGTTTAAATAGAAGAACCTATTTGGAAAAAACAATTTTTTAGCTTTGGTTTATGCTGTAAGAGCTACCTTTGCACTCAGGGACCACATTCAACACCTTTTGCACCACTGTTCCATATTAAACACTTTTTATTACACTGTGCTTCAAAAGTACGAATTTTTATACATATCTGGGACTATTTTGTTCCCTTTTTCATCACTTACCACATTTAACCATTTTAACGTATTTAACTTTTTTGCTTCACCGTACAATATTTAACCCTTTTTGCTCCTCTAAACCATATTTAACACATTTTTTCCCCTCTGTTACATGTTGAACAATTTTTGCTTGCCCCAACTGCATCATAATTTTAACCTTTTTGCACCACAGTGCTACATAATTGCAGTGCATCATAATTTTAACATTTTTGCACCACAGTGCTACTAAAAGCATACATTTAGAAAAAAACATTCTTATTTCATATTTAACTTACCCTCTTTCCCTGCATCCATATGTTTACCCACTGTACTAAATGTACGCTTTTTGACCCACTGTGCTATATTTAACCTTTTGGGTCCACTGAACCAATTTTAACACCTTTTTGTCCTACTATATTTTGTCCACTGTATTTAACCATTTTTGCCCCACTGTACCATAGTTAACACATTTTTGCCCAACTGTTCCATAGTAAACGCTTTTTGCCCCACTGTACCATACTTAACCCATTTTGTTCCACGTTACCATATTTTACTATTTGTGCCCACTGTAACCATTTTTGTCATACTGTACCATAATGAACCATTTGTGTCCCACTGTACCATTCTAACACATTTTTTCCCCAGTGTTCCATAGTTAAAGCTTTTTGCCCCACTGTACCATATTTAACCCATTTTGTCCCACGTTACCATATTCAACTAATTGTTCCCCACTGTACTATAATTAACCCTTTTTGCCCCACTGTGTCATATTAAACGCTTTGTCTCACTGTACCATAATTAACAGTTTTTGCCCCACTGTACCACATTTAACTCTCTGTGCTCCACTGTACAATATTTAACACAGTTATGCCCCAATGTACTGTATAGTTACCCATTTTTGTCACACTGTAACATATTTAACCCTTTTTGCCCCACTGTATCATAGTAAATACATTTTTGCCCCACTGTTCAATATTTAACGCTTTTTGCCCCACTGTACCAAATACATTTTTGCCCCACTATTCAATATTTAACGCTTTTTGCCCCACTGTACCATTTTTAATCCATTTGTCCCACTTTACCATATACATATAACTATTTTTCCCCACTGTACAAAATGTTTACCCACTGTACCATATTTAACAAATTTTTGTCTCACTGCACCGTACTCGTATTTAAAATGTGTCTCCACGCTAGCGTACTTAAACCTTTTTCCCCGACTGTAACATATTTAATCATATTTTCTCCACTCCACTATTTAACCGTTTTTGACCACAGTGCTCCTAAAACCATATAAACTCTTCATATCTCATTTTTAAGTTCCAATTTTGGCAGATTGTTCCCTTTTTCCCCATGCTCCATAATGAACCCGTCGTGTCCCACATATATCTATATACATATACTAGCTTACCCGGTGCGCTTCGCAGCCCCCATCTTTTATCTATTTTCTGTTTAGGGTACTGTAAAATATCTATACCTCTTTCTTTCAAAATGACATGATTATTACATATGGTGCAAAATGAAGAGGATTTGATTACTTTTATATATAAAATACGAACCCTCGTTTCATTTCTAGTTTATGTTCAAAGAGTTACCCTGACATCATGGTACAATATTTATCCCTTTTCCCACAGTACCTCTGGACGTTGAAAAACTATTTTTTTGGTTCATACGTTAGCAACTTTCCCCTTGTTTATGTTCCAATACCTACATTCACATCCTGGTACGATATAAAACCATGTTTGTCCCACTGTGTCTATAAAGGTACGAATTTAAAAATCTAAAGTAAATCGCTCCATTGTACCACATTTAACCTTTAGTGTGTCATAATTAACCACATTGCACGATTGTACAATAAAATGATAATTGATATTTCAAGATCCAAATTCGCAATCTTAGGCAGTATGTCAGCATTTTTGTCCCCTATCTGTGCCATTTATTTAACTTTTTCCCCACGGTTTAAATAGAAGAACCTATTTGGAAAAAACAATTTTTTAGCTTTGGTTTATGCTGTAAGAGCTACCTTTGCACTCAGGGACCACATTCAACACCTTTTGCACCACTGTTCCATATTAAACACTTTTTATTACACTGTGCTTCAAAAGTACGAATTTTTATACATATCTGGGACTATTTTGTTCCCTTTTTCATCACTTATGGTACTGTGGGGCATGTTTAACAGTTTTTGCCCCACAGTACCATATTTAACCCTCTTTGCTCCACTGTACAATATTTAACACAGTTATGCCCCACTGTACTGTATAGTTAACCATTTTGGTTACACTATACCATATTTAACCCTTTTTGCCCCACTGTATCATAGTAAATAAATTTTGGCCCACTGTTCCATAGTTAACGCTTTTTGCCCCACTGTACCATTTTTAACCAATTTTGTTACACGTTACCATATTTTACTTTTTGTGCCCACTGTAACCATTTTTGTCATACTGTACCATATTTAACCATTTGTGTCCCACTGTACCATAGCTAACACATTTTTTCCCACTGTTCCATTGTTAAAGCTTTTTGACCCACTGTGTCATATTAAACGCTTTGTCTCACTGTACCATAATTAACAGTTTTTGCCCCACTGTACCACATTTAACTCTCTGTGCTCCACTGTACAATATTTAACACAGTTATGCCCCAATGTACTGTATAGTTACCCATTTTTGTCACACTGTCACTGTCACTTTACCATATACATATAACTATTTTTCCCCACTGTACCATAGTTAACCCTTTTTGCACAACTGTGCCCCATTCAACTCTTTATCTCACTGTACAAAATGTTTACCCACTGTACCATATTTAACAAATTTTAGTCTCACTGCACCGTAGTCGTATTTAAAATGTGTCTCCACGCTAGCGTACTTAAACCTTTTTCCCCGACTGTAACATATTTAATCATAATTTCTCCACTCCACTATTTAACCGTTTTTGACCACAGTGCTCCTAAAACCATATAAACTCTTCATATCTCATTTTTAAGTTCCAATTTTGGCAGATTGTTCCCTTTTTCCCCATGCTCCATAATGAACCCGTCGTGTCCCACTGTGCCTCTTAAAGTTAGAATTACTAAAAATCACTTCCAATCTCTAGTTTATGTTCCAAAAGTTACCCTGGAACCATTGATCCATGTTTGACATTTTTAAGCCACTGTACTACATTTTACACTGTGCCCCGAAAACTACGAATACAAAAAAAAAAACTTAATACCCCGATCTGTTGTCTTACAGACTCCCCTCGCTTCAATTTTCACCATTCTAATATTAGGCTTTCAATTTGGCGGTGGTACCATATTTATAAATTTTTGTCCCACTGTGCCTCCAATTTTTTAAAAAAAATCGCTCCTTGTTCTTGTTTACGTCTCAAGAGCTACTCTCACACCAAATTTCACGATTCTAGGTCTTGCCATTTGGATTTGGCTGTTGTACCACATTTTTCCCTTTTTACCCCACTGTGTACGTAAATGTTCGAATTTCGATAAATCCTGTCAATTTCAGAGTCTACCTCATAGGAGCTACCTTCACACCAAATTTCACGATTCTAGCTCTTGCCATTTGAATTTGGCTGTTGTACTATATTTATCCCATTTTTCCCTTTTTACCCCACTGTGTGCGTAAATGTTAGAATTTCGAAAAATCCTGCCAATTTCAGAGTCTACCTGATAAGGGCTACCATCACACAATATTTCACGATTCTAGCTCTTGCCATTTGGATTTGGCTGATGTACCACATTTATCACTTTTTACCCCACTGTGTGCGTAAATGTTCGAATTTCGAAAAATCCTGCCAATTTCTGAGTCTACCTCCTAAGGGCTACCCTCATACCAAATTTCAAGATTATAGCTCATTTCGTTTAGATTTGGCGGTGGTACCATATTTATCCCTTTTTGCCCCATTGTTCGGCTAATAGTACGGATTTCGAAAAATCCCGTCTTATTGCTCGTCTACGTCCCAAGGACTACCCTCCCACCAAATTTCATGATTCTAGCTTTAGCCGTTTGGCCTGGGCGATGATCAGTCAGTCAATCAGTCAGTCAGTCAGCCAGTCACGCAACAATTTTATATATATAGATAAAATTGTGGCGTGACTGGCTGACTGACTGATCGTCGCACAGGCAAACGGCTGAAGATAAAATCATGACATTTGGTGGGAGGGTAGCCCTTGGGATGTAGATGTGCAATAAGACGGGATTTTTCGAAATTCGTACTATTAGCCGCACAATGGGGTACCACCGCCAAATTTAAACGAAATGAGGTAGAATCGTGATATTTGGTGTTAGGGTAGCCCTTATGAGGTAGACTGAGAAATTGACTGGATTTCTTTAAAATCAGAACATTTACGCGCACTGTAGGGTACAAATGGGGCAAAATGGGTTAAATGTGGTACATCAGCCAAATCTAAATGGCAAAAGCCAGAATCGTGAAATTTGGTGTGATAGTATCTATTGGGATGTAAACTAGAACAAGGATACATTTTTTGAAAATTGTATGGGTACAGTGGGACAGTAGGGAATAAATATGGTGTCACCGTGCCTAGAATTTGAATCCCGAAAATTTAAGCGAGGGATGTCCGTAGGGCAACGGATCGGCGTGGTCATTTTTTTTATATACGTATTCGAACGTTCCGAGGCACAGTGGGGCAAAAAGTGTAAAATAGGGTACAGTGGTTTAAAAATGTTAAACATGGTCCCATGATGCTTTTGTAATATAAACTAGAGATCGGAAGTGATTTTTAGAATTTAGAATTAAATTATGGTGCATTGGAGCAAAATTAATCAATCTGGCAAAATTTTAACTTAAACTTGAGATATGGAGAGTTTCTATGCTTTTAGGAGTACAGTGGGTCAAAAAAATTAAATCGAGGGCTTAAGTATGGTAGTGTGGGGACACATTTTAAATATGGTGGGTCAAAAAACGTTAAATGTGATACAGTGTGAAAAAATGGTTAACTATGGTACAGTGTGACAAAAAGGGTTAACTATGGTACTGTGGGGCACAAATAATTAAATATGTACCAAATATGTGGGACAAAATATGGTACAGTGGGACAAAAATGCGTTAACTATGGAACAATAGGCCAAAAATGTGCTAACAGTGGTACACTGGGACGGATTGAAATGGTTGCAAGTGGTACAATATGACAAAAATGGTTAACTATGGTACAGTGAGACAAAACGTGTTAAATATGATACAGTGAGACAAAGGGTTAAATATGGGACAGTGGGGCAAAAATGTGTTAAATATGGTACAGTGGAGCAAAAGGGGTTAACTATCGTACAGTGGGGAACAAATAGTTAAATATGATAATATGGGACAAATGGGTTAACTATGGTACAGTGGGTACATAAGCACGTGCAAAAAAATAACTATGGTACATTGAGGCAAAAGGCGTTACCCAGGAATACAAAAATGTATTCACTATGACACAGTGGGGAAAAAAGGGTTAGATATGGTACAGTGTGACAAAAATGGTTAACTCTGGTACAGTGGGTCAAAAATGTGTTAAATATAGTACAGTGGAGCAAATAGGGTTAACTATGGTACTGTGGGGAAAAAAGTTTTACATATGGCATAGCGAGACAAAGGGTTAAATATAGCACAGTGGGACAAAAAGTGTTAACTAAGGTACAGTGGGGACCAACTAGTATAATATGATAACGTGGAACAAAATGGGTTAAATATGGTATAGCGGGGGAACAGTGGGGGATAAATCTGGTAACTATGGTACAAGTACATAAATGGTTAAATATGGTACAATGTTACAAAAATGGTTGACTATGGTCCAGAGAGTCAAAAAGGTTAAATATGGTACTCTGGGGAAAAACGGTTAAATGTGGCGCAGTGGGACAAAAAAGGTTAATGTGGTAACGTGGGACAAAATGGGTTAAATGTGGTTCATTGGGACAAAAAGCGTTAAAAATGGTTATATGGGCATTTCCAAAGAGATGTCAACCGCAACCAAAAAAATTGAAAGTCTATAAAAGTATTTTGTTTTACTATTTTTTTATAGGGAATCTATCAAATTTAACTAATTTTCCCAAAATCTAGATTTATTCACAACAGATTTTAAAATATTTGAGTGCAAATTCGAATAATTGCAAAATTTATGTTTTAAACATCTTTTAAATCTTGATCTAGGGATATAAGAAAAATTATTTTTGTTGTGAAAATAAATATATTGAATATATTAAAAATCATTTATAAAAACCCTTTGGATGTCTAGTTGCATAAAAAGTAAAAAATAAACATAAAAAGAACGGTGGAATAAAATGTCGCGTGAGAAACGTCGCGTGCGAATGTGATTAAAATTAAATAAAAAAACGACTTAATATTTTTGAATAAAATAAAAAACATTATTAAGATACATTTTAAAATTAGTCGCATTAAAATATTCCTTCAGGTTTCCCTGAAATCAGTGTATGATTGGTTTGCTTTGAAAGCGACTTCTGTTTTTGTCGCGTGCGAATGGCTTGGTTTTTTTGTAATTATCTAGAAAACGAACTATTGGGCGAAATCAACCTTAGCACCAATTATAGTGCTAATCAAGAGCTATAAGTTTCGCCTTTGTCAAAATGAAATAATGTTTTGGCATATGTTTTTTTCACTTTGAATGCGTACGAAGGTCGCATTCGACATGGGAGAAATGTCCATAGATATATATGTATGAAATTTGGTACTTTAGAAGCATTTTGGAATAAAAAGTGTTAAATATGGTACAGTAGTCCATAAAGGATTGAATGTGCAGCATAAACCAAAGCTAAGAATATCATGGTACATGTAGGTGTCAAAAGGGGGAAATACGGCCTAAGGTGGCGAATTTGGATCTTGAAACATAAACAATGATTTTTTAAATGCATTAATCTGAGGCGAAAACCGATTAAATATTGCACAGTGGTGCAAAATTCTAAATAGACACGGTGGGACAAACATGGTTTTATATTGTACCAGCGTGTGGATGTAGCTATTGGAACATAAGCTAGGGAAAATAGGTAACATATGATCCAAAAAATAATTTTTCAACATTCATAGATACAGTGGGGAAAGGGATAAATATTGTACCATGACACCAACTCATGGAAATAGTAAACATAAACAAGGATCGGTGCCATATGTAATACGAGGCTTGCTATATATATTTCTGGCCTAGGCAACACTAAGTGATTCTTTCGACGTGGATTATCACGACAAGTGTGCATCGATGAACTTAAATCTTTGTTTGGCGATGAAGCACCATCCTATAGCACTGTGAAAAACTGGTTTAATGAATTCAATCGTGGCCGACGCTCGCTCAAAGACGAAGGTCGTGAAATTCGCCCAAAAACGGCCGTTGTGCCAGATAACATTGATGCCGTGCGTGAACTGATAATGCAAGATCGTCATGTGACATACCGTAACATAGAGGCATCCTTGGGCATTTCTTCCACCAGGTTACATTCGATATTGCATGAACACCTGGCCGTAAAAAAGGTTTATTCTCGTTGGATCCCGCACAATTTGACAATCGCTCAAAAAAAGGCTAGTGTCGATTGCTGCAAAGAAATTTTGAAAAAATACGATCCGGTGCTTCAAAAAACTTTATGAGATCGTCACAGGTGACGAATCTTGAATCTATGCGTATGAGCCCGAAACAAAACAACAATCAACCGTGTGGGTCTTCGAAGACGAGCCAAATCCAACGAAAGTTGTTCGTGGAAGAAGCACTTCGAAGCAAATGGTCGCCTGTTTCTTCGGCAAAACTGGTCATGTGGCGACTGCTCCGCTTGAGGAAAGTAGAACGGTCAATTCTGAGTGGTACACCACAATTTGTTTACCTGAAGTCTTCGGAGAAATTCGAAAAACGAACAAGAGAAGACGAATCATTGTGCACCATGACAATGCGAGCACTCACACATCGGCTCAAACCAGCGCCTTTTTGACCGGCCAAAACGTCGAATTGATGGGCCGTACAGCCCTGATTTGACACCCAATGACTTATTCTTATTCACTCACATCAAGAAAAAACTGCTTGGTCGACGACGCACAATGGGGAAAAAGGGGTAAATACGCTCGCATAGCATTTTATTTTACTGTTACCATGTATCGCACAGTGAGGCTACAAAAGCGACTTTGTGGAAATTAGTGTAAAAATCGGAATATCGTACCAACTTCAGTGATCTCGATTTTAAATTAAAGCTGACAAAATTTAGTTCAAAATCTATTTGAGTTGCTGCGTTTCAAATATATAGACAATTGAAGTTCAAACTTATTTTTGTCAACATTGCGTTAAAAGTTTATAAAACAGTGCAATGTTTTTGAAATTGAAACCAAAGCAACATAAATAGTATAAAATCGTAGTCTGCAATATTTTTGAAAGCTGAAGTGTTGCACTAATGCGCCTACACAATGGACAGAAAATAATCGGTCCACCCTAATATACATAAACTGCAGAAGCGTGTAACAATGTTTTTATAATTTTTATAGAAGAAGTAAAAAATAAGAATTACACATATAATTCTAATAATATTAATAAGATTGCTATTTTTGATCGTAGGATACTACAAACTTGCAGCCGAACATCTTCCGGTCGTATTTATTATTCGATTTTGCCGAAATTTCGTAAACGTTTTTTTTTTTTGAACCAAGAAAATCGGTCCATATGTTTCGGGAAAATCGGTTCATAGCTGTAGCTCCCACACTTTTTTTCTATATTTAAAGTAAAAAAGGACATATTTAAAGTACAAAAATCTGCCATAATCGCAAAAGGTCGCAGATAAACTGTTGGATTCACCACTAAGTCACCTCTCTTCTCTATGTCATATGGTAGTGATCCCACGTGATCCAAAAAAGTTGTATTCCATTTACTATGGATAATTTTTTGGAAAAACAAAAAAGCTGTATTTTTGCTTTGAAATATCTCTTCATTTAAAGACGCTAAAAATACGTCTTATACACAAAAAATAACATGAATATAACCTTATTATATGTTACAGGTCCGGTCGCATTTTACCAACAAACGAGAATTCTACAAGCATTTTAGTATATACATTTTATCATCGCAATTTTATTTGCATTTATTAGTAAAAAAGACAAAACCTAGAGATATTTTCATAAAATTTTAAGATATTTTCATTAAATGTTATCCACAATAATACAACATTCCCAACAAATTTATTTTTGAAGTCCTATGCGCGCATATTTCATCATATTTTCCCATCGTGCGACGCCTGAAGCCGCTGTCGAAGCGTTCAAAAACCATGTTTTGGAGGTAAATTTTCAACACACTGTAACCAAAACAATTCGCGCTCAAATGACAAAACGGTCTGAGTGAAGTTATGCTTAAAAATGTCATACTCTCCAATGGAAGTTCCAGTTTTCATCTGGCAACACCAGCATTGCCAGGACCGAAATATAAATAGAAACCCTCGTAATCATGTACTTTTGGAAGAAAGAGATGTAACTATTTTAAAGTACACTAAACAGAAAATAAATAAAGGATGGGGGCCGCGAAGCGCACCGGGTGAAAGCTAGTAAATAATATTTGTATTGCCTAAGATAAGATAAGATATAATACACCATATAAATTTAACATCCAATGTTACTTTCTAATTTAAATTTAGTAAATTGGAATTTTTGTTCTGAACAATAATATCTAACACAAATAAAATCTATAGGCTCTCATATGAAGGTCCATTTTCATTTGACCTAATTCTCAAGAAAATAAATTGTTTAACATTTGTCTGTATTTTTTTTTACTTTTTTACCCATTTTAAGGACACTTCTTAAGACGTCAAAATTACATATTTTTAACCGATGTGCCTGAAGTATAATATGTATAATGAAACTGTCACAATTTGTAGTAACAAGGCTTTTATGAAGCACCTACACATTAAGTGTATTATTTAGATGTTTCGCTTTTATTATACGGTGCATCCCAACATCCCCTTGACAACCTTCTCGCACTTGCAATGTAAAGAAATTTCATTTCTCATTACTTTAAAACTATTTGCGGTTTTCCGGTTGACACACATAAGAAAAGTGAATGTGAGTCTAATTTGTGAGATATTTAAACAATTCGTGAATTAATATGCATAAAAAATGTCACATGGAATTTCCTCTCAATTTTCATTTAACTCCTCTCTTTGAGGTGTGAGTGTGTGTATATGAATTTCTTTTATATGACTTATACCACAAACCACGCCAAATTTATATTTCCCAGTAATTACAACATTTGTTAAATAACGTTGTGTGTGAGTAAGTAGGCAAGACACCACTTGAGGTATTTAGAACTGGGAGAGGTTTACTTTAAGTACGTAGGTGCCCATATGGCATGAACTGAAACTCAGATATTCTTAGACAATGTTACACGCTGAAAAAAAATCGTTTCTGTAGTATAGCGTGATCCATTTCGAGGTTCCCTACTTTTTTAAAGAAAAAAAAAACAGAAAATTCAAATTGAATGGGGAATGTTTATTATCATTTGAAAGAAAATTCCTTGGCATTTATTTTTTGAAGATTATGTCTATCAAATATTGGCCGCGGCTACGTCTCAGATGGTCCATTCGTTGAGTCCAATTTTTGATGACTCGTTCGAGCATTTCGACTGGTAAATGGCAAATGACACGCGTGATGTCTTGCTCCAAGGCCTGAATCGAAGCGGGTTTGTCCGCATAAATTTTAGACTTCACATATACCCACAGGAAAAAGTCTAACGGTGTGATATCACACGATCTTGATGGCCAATCGACCGGCCCAAAACGCGAAATTATCTCCTCACCGAATTGTTTTTTTTTTTTTTTTTTTTTTATTTTTTTTTTATTTTCAGTTTTGTATATTTCCATTTTTATGAATGCCCCAGCGCCACTTAGACATTATTGGGGCGAGTTGGCAAGGAAGTGGCGCCGTCTTGTTTGAAGCCAAATGTCGCCGAGATCACGCTTCAATGTCAGGCATCAAACAGTCGGTAATCATTGCACGATAACGGTCGCCATTGACGGTTACCTTTTCACCGGCATAATTTTTGAAGAAATATTGACCGATGATTCCACCGGCCCACAAACCACACCAAACCGTTGTTTTTTCTGGATGAAGTAGCAGCTCTTGAATCTCTTCAGGTTTCTCTTCGTCCCAAATGCGGCAATTTTGCTTGTTTAAATACCCATTGAGCCAGAAATGGGCCTCATTGGTGAACAAAATTTGGCTCGAAAACGTCGGATCTTCTTGGAACTTTTCAAGAGCCCATAGAGCGAAGCGATGTCGCTTGGGAAGGTCGGGCGGCTTGAGTTCTTGCACAAGCTGTATTTTGTATGCTTTCAGCTTAAGATCTCGACGTAAAATGTTCCAAGTCGATCCTAGGAAAAAAATATCTAGGAAAAAAATTTCGTAAAAGTCAGCAAAATTTCTAAAGTCTTTTTTTAAATAAAATTAATTTGGAAACTCCATAAATAATAAATTTGTTTGTGTGTAAATACGTATTTTAGTTGCAAAAATCAATTCGCAAATATATTTTTGTTCTTATATATTATTGTATCCGTTACAAACAAAATTTCTTGATTTCAACTAAAATTTATTTGTTCACAAATATGGGTAGGTCTTTCTCAAGTGTCACATGCCAAAATTTAGATCTTTCTCAAATTCTCAGAAAATGTTGCCCTAGTATGTGGGAGAAATGAACCACAATATTAAAAAAATAAATGAAAATTGGTGGCAGGGGGCGAGGTTAAAATTGAGAAAAGTCGATTTTTTGCCTCTGTAATGGGATTTTCAAGTTAATTATATAATAAACTAGCTGGACCCGGTCCACTTCGTTACCCCAGATTAAGATTTCCGATCCCGTCCATTTTTGAACCAATCGCGAATCCTGCCACCAAATACGTATACATAAAATAACAGCACTCTCGCTAACAAATTGTGCAAGATATCTCAATTTCAAAATGTGGCTTATATGGACGGGGCCACGCCCTTTACTCTGATCTCGCCCACTTTTTAACTAATCACGTAGACTGCAACCAGAAACATATAAACAGAATTACCGTACTATCACTACTAAATTGTGCAAGATAGCTCAAATTTGGGTAACATGGGCGGGGCACACCCTTTGGTCTGATCCCGCTCATTTATAAACCAATCACGTAGGCTTCCACCAGACACATATATACAAAATTACAGTACTCTCGCAAACAGATTGTGCAAAATACCTCAATTTCAAAAGGTTGCTTATATTGGCAAGGCCACGCCCATTGATCCGATTCCTCCCATTTTTAAACCAATCACGTAGACTACCACCAGATACACATGCACAAAATTACAGCACTCTCTCTAACATATTGTGAAAAATATCTAAATTTGAAAATTCGGCTTATATAGGCGGTGCCAAGCCCATTAGTCAGATCCCGCCCATTTTTTGCAAATCACGTAGACAACCACCAGATACATATGAACAAAATTACAGCACTCTCGCTAACAAATTGTGCAAAATATCTCAATTTCAAAATTTAGCTTGTATGGGCGGGGCCACGCCCATTGGCCCGATTCCGCCCATTTTTAAATCAATCACGTAGACTACCACCAGATACATATGCACAAAATTACAGCACTCTCGCTAACAAATTGTGCAAGATATCTCAATTTCAAAATTTGGCTTGTAAGGGCGGGGCCACGCCCATTGGCCCGATTCCGCCCATTTTTACCAATCACGTAGACTGCCACCAGATAAATATACACAAAATTCCAGCACTCTCGCTAACAAATTGTGCAAGATATATCATTTTGAAAATTTGGCTTGAAGGGGCGGGGCCACGCCCATTAGTCCGACCCCGCCCATTTTTGGACCAATCACGTAGACAGATATATATATACAAAATTCCAGTTCCCTCGCTAACAAATTGTGCAAGATATCTAAAATTCAAAATTTTGCTTGTATGGGCGGGGCTACGCCCATTGGTCCGATCCCGTCCATGTTTGAACCAATCACGTAGATCGCCAACAGATATATATACACAAAATTCCAGCTCCCTCGCTAATAAATTGTGCAAGATATCTCAATTTTGGTTTATATGGGTGGTGCCACGCCCATTGGCCCGATTCCGCCCATTTTTGGACCAATCACGTAGACTGCCACCAGATACATATACACAAAATTCCAGCACTCTCGCTAACAAATTGTGCAAGATATATCATTTTTAAAATTTGGCTTATATGGGCGGTGCCACGCCCATTGGTCCGATCCCGCCTATTTCTGGACCAATCACGTAGACTGCCATTAGATACATATGTACAAAATTACAGCACTCTCTCTAACAAATTGTGTAAGATATCGCAATTTAAAAATTTGTCTTATGTGGGCGGGGCCACGCCCATTGGTCCGATCCCGCCCATTTTTGGACCAATCAGGTACATTGCCACCAGATATATATACGCACTTAATTGCATCACTCTCACTAATAAATTGTGCTAGATATATAATTTTTAAAATTTGGCTTCTATGGGCGGTGCCACGCCCATTGGTCCGATCCCGCCCATTTTTGGCCCAATCACATATGTAAAAAATTACAGCACTCTCGCTACCAAATTGTGCAAGATATCTCAATTTTAAAATTTGTCTTATATGGGCGGGGCCACGCCCACTTGATATATCGAAAATTCATGTACCCTATTTTCACCACGCCCCACATATGTACATTCTGTGAAAATTTCAAGAAGATCGGTCCAGCCGTTTAGACGTCTATTCGGTACAAACAAACCAACAAACCAACAAACAAACAAACCAACAAACAAACAAACAAACAAACACACATTCTTCTTTATATATATAGATTACTAGCTGGCCCCGGTCCACTTCGTTGCCCCAGACTTCAGATTTCCGATTCCGTCCATTTTTGGATCAATCACGAATACCGCCATCAAATGCTTATACATAAAATAACAGCACTCTCTCTAACAAATTTTTCGAGATATATTCCAAAAAATGGCTCATATGGGCAGGGTCACGCCATTTGGTGCGATCCCGCCCATTTTTTAACCAATTACGTAGACTGCCATCAAATGCATATTCACAAAATTACAGCACTCTCGCTAAAAAATTGTGCAAGATATGTGTCTCAATTTCGAAATTTGGCTTATATACGCGGGGCCACGCCAATTAGTTTGATCCGTCCCATTTCCTGACCAATCACGTAGACTGCCACCAGATACATATACACAATGTACAGCGCTCATTTAAATAAATTGTGCAAGATATCTCAATTTCAAAATTACGTTTATATGGGCGGGGCCACGCCCATTGGTTGAATCAAACCCTTTTTTTGTTTAATCACGTAGACTGCATGAGATGCACAAAATTACAGCACTCTCACTAACAAAATGCGGTGCCATGTCCATTGGTCTGATCCCGCCCATTTTTGGAGCAATCACGTAGACTGTCATCAGATACATATAAACAAAACTGCAGCACTCTCGATAATAAATTGTGCAAGATATCTCAATTTCAAAATTTGGTTTATTTGGGCGGGGCCACGCCCATTGATCCGATACCGCCACTTTTTAGACCATTCACGTAGGCTATCACCCAATACATATGCACAAAATTAGAGCACTATCGCTAACAAATTGTGCACGGTCTATCAATTTCAAAATTTGGCTTATATGGCCACGACCATTAGTGTGACCCCGCCCATTTTTGGCCAATCACGTAGACTGCCACCAGATATATATACACATAATTCCAACACTCTCGCTAACAAATTGTGCAAAATATCTCAATTTAACATTATGGCTTATATGGGCGGGGCCACTCCTATTGGTACGAACCCGCCCATTTTTGGGCCAATCACGTAGATCGCCAACGGATATATATACACAAAATTCCAGGTCTCTCGCTAAAAAATTGTGCAAGATATGACATTTTTAAAATTTAGCTGATATGGGTGGTGCCACGCCCATTGGTCCTATCCCGCCCATTTTTGGACCAATTACGTAGAATGCCACCAGATACATATACACAACATTACAGCACTCTCGATAGCAAATTGTGCAAGATATCTCAATTCAAAAATTTGACTTATATGGGCGGGGCCACGCCCAATGGTCCGATCCCGCCCATTTTTGAACCAATCACGTTTACTTTCAATAGATACATATAAACAGAATTACAACACTCTCATATGAATTGTGAAAAGTATCTAAATTTCAAAATTTGGCTTATATGAGCGGTGCCACGCCCGTTTGTCCGTTTCCGCCCATTTATAAACCAATCATGTAAACTGGAAACAGATACATATGCACAAAATTACAGCACAAAATTGTGCAAGTTAATTCAATTTCAAAATTTGGCTTATATGGGCGGGGCCACGCCCATTCGTCCGTTTCAGCCCATTTTTGGACCAATCACGTAGACTACCACCAGATACATATCTACAAAACTACAGCACTCTCGCTAACAAATTGTGCAACATAAGTAAATTTCAAAATTTGGCTTATATGGGCGGTGCCACGCCCATTGGTCCGTTTCCGCCCATTTTTGGACCAATCACGTATACTACCACCAGATACATACGCAAAAAATTACAGCACTCTCGCTAACAAATTGTGGAAAATATTTGAATTTCAAAATTTGCCTTATATGGGCGGGGTCATGCCCATTGGTCCGATCCCACCCATTTTTGGACCAATAACGTAGACTACCACCAGATACATATCCACAAAACTACTGCACTCTCGCTAACAAATTGTGCAACATAAGTCAATTTCAAAATTTGGCTTATATGGGCGGGGCCACGCCCATTCGTCCAATTCCGCCTGTATTTGGACAAATCACGAAGACTACCACCAGATACATGGCACAAAATTACAGCTATCTCGCTAACAAATTGTGCAAGATATCTCAAATTCAAAACTTGGCTTATATGGGCGGGGCCACGCCCATTGGTCCGATTCCGTCCATTTTTGAACCAATCACGTAGAGTGCCACCACATACATATGCACAAAATTACAGCTCTCTCGCTAAAAAATTGTGTCAGATATCTCGATTTCAAAATGTGGCTTAAAGGGGCGGGGCCACGCCCATTAGTCCGATTGGACCAATCACGTAGACTGCCTCCATATATATATATAAAAATTTCTAGTTCTCTCACTAACAACTTGTGCAAGATATCTCAAATTCAAAATTTGGCTTATATGGGCGGGGCCACGCCCATTGGTCCGATCCCGCCCTTTTTTTGACCAATCACGTAAGTCGCACAAAATTACAGCTCTCTTGCTAACAAATTGTGCAAGATATCTCGATTTCAAAATTTAGCTTAATGGGGTGGGGCCACGCCCATTAGTCTGACCCCGCCCATTTTTGGACCAATCACGTAGACTGCCTCCAGATATATATAAACAAAATTACAGTTCTCTCGCTAACTAATTGTGCAAGATAGTTCAAACTCAAAATTTGGCTTATATTGGCGGGGCCACGCCCATTGGTCCGATCCCGCCCATTTTTGGACCAATCACGTAGACTGCCACCAGATACATATGTACAAAATTGCAGCACTCTCACTAACAAATTGTGCAAGATATCTCAATTTTAAAATTTGTCTTATGTGGGCGGGGCCACGCCCACTTCATATATCGAAAATTCAAGTACCCTATTTTCACCACGCCCCACACATGTACATTCTGTGAAAATTTCAAGAAGATCGGTTCAGCCGTTTAGGCGTCTATACGGTACAAACAAACCAACAAACCAACAAACAAACAAACCAACAAACAAACAAACAAACAAACAAACAAACACACATTCTTCTTTATATATATAGATAGCTGAGCCCGGTGCGCTTCGCTGCCCATGTCAAAATTAGCGCTGTAGAAACTGTATTATATATCCGATCAGTACGAAATTCGGCAGAAAGAGGTTTGTTATTAGATGAAGGAATACTGCCAAATTCGGAGAAAATCGGTTCAGATTTAGATATAGTCCCCATATATATGTTACCCCCGATTTGAAATTCAAGCTGTAGAAACTGTATTTTATATCCGATCAGTAAGAAATTCGGCAGAAAGAGTTTTCTAATTACATGAAGGAATACCGCAAAATTCGGAGAAAATCGGTTCAGATTTAGATATAGCCCCCATATATGTATGTTACCCCCAATTTGACATGTAAGCGCTTTAGAGACTGTGTTTTATATCCGATCAGTAGGAAATTCGACAGAAACAGGTTTCAATTTTACATGAATGAATATTCAAGGAAAATCGATTCAGATTTATATATAACCTCCATATATATGTTCCTCCAGATTTGGTTACAAAGTGCTATTGAAGTTGTACTTTACTTCCGATCATTACAAAGTTCTCCAGAAAAATGTTTCTCAATTTAGGAACGAATATTGCTTAATTTAGCGATTATCGGTTCAAAATAAGATATACATACACACACACACACACCAAATTTACCAATTATTCCAAATTATTATCGCAATGACCCTTATCGCATTGTTAGGGAGGTGAAGGGTATTATATAGTCGGCCCCCCGTCCAGAAAATAGAAATGTATACTTATAAAATTTGCAAATTCTTGTTTCATTGGCCATGCATCACATTATCATATTGCGATTGTATTGGAGTGAGCAGCTGTAATTATCGCATACCGAGCATTTTTGTTCATGTATTTCCTATATAATACTTGCAAGATATATCAAAATATGGGCTGGGCCACGCCCACTGGTCGTATTCCGCCCATTTTTAAGCCAATCACGTAGACTGCTACCAGATACATATACGCAAAATTTCAACACTCTCCTAATAACAAAATGAGCAAGATAATTCAATTTAAAAATTTGGCTTATATGGGCGGTGGCACGACCATTTGTCAGATCCCGCCAATTTTTGGACCAATCACGTGACTGTCACCAGATACATATGTCCAACATTGCGGCACTCCCGCTAGCAAATTGTGCAAGATATCAACATTTGGTCTATGTGGGCGGGGCCACGCCCATTGGTCCGATCACGCCCATTTTTGGACCAATCACGCAGACTGCCACCATATACATATACACAAAATTCCAGCACTCTCGCTAACAAATTGTGCAAGATATCACATTTTTAAAATTTGGCTTATATGGGCGGTGCCACGCCCATTTTTCCGATCCCGTCATTTTTAGACCAATCACGTGGACTGTCACCAGATACATATGTACAACATTACAGCACTCTAGCTAGCAAATTGTGCAAGATATATCAATTTCAAAATTTGGCTTATATGGGCGGGGCCACGCCCATTAGTCCGATCCCGCCCATTTTTTTACCAATTACGTAGAATACCACCAGATACATATACACAACATTGCAGCACTCCAGATAGCAAATTGTGCAAGATATCGAAATTTCAAAATTTGGTCTATGTGGGCGGGGCCACGCCCATTGGTCCGATCCCACCCATTTTTGGACCAATCACGTAGAATGCCACCAGATACACATACACAACATTGCAGCACTCCCGCTAGCAAATTGTGCAAGATATCAAAATTTGGTCAATGTGGGCGGGGCCACGCCCATTGGTCCGATCCCGCCCATTTTCTGACCAATTACGTAGAATGCCACCAGATACATATACACAACATTGCAGCACTCCCGATAGTAAATTGTGCAAGATATCAAAATTTGGTCTATGTGGGCGGAGCCACGCCCATTGAGCCGATCCCGCCCATTTTTGGACCAATCACGCAGACTGCCACCATATAGATATACACAAAATTCCAGCACTCTCGCTAACATATTGTGCAAGTTATATCAATTTCAAAATTTGGCTTATGTGGGCGGGGCCACGCCCATTGGTCCGATCCCACCCATTTTTGGACCAATCACGTAGAATGCCACCAGATACACATACACAACATTGCAGCACTCCCGTTAGCAAATTGTGCAAGATATCAAAATTTCAAAATTTGGTCTAAGTGGGCGGGGCCACGCCCATTGGTCCGATCCCGCCCAATTTTGGAGTCATCACGTAGACTGCCACCATATACGTATACATAACATTCCAGCACTCTCGCTAACAAATTGTGCAAAATATCTCAATTTCAAAATTTGGCTTATATGGGCGGGGCCACGCCCATTGGTCCGATTCCGCCCATTTTTGGAAAATTCACATAATCTGCCACTAAATGCATACACACAAAATTTCAGCACTCTAGCTAAAAAATTTTCTCAATACCTCAATTTGACCCATATGGGCGGGTCCACGCCCACTTGATATATCGAAAATTCAAGTACCCTATTTTCAGCACCCCCTACACATGTACATTCTGTGAAAATTTGAAGATGATCGGTCTAGCCGTTTAGACGTCTATACGGAACAAACATACAAACCCACAAACAAACCCACAAACAGACACTCTCTTTTATATATATAGATATATTTAAAAATGTTGGATCTAAATATATCTTCGTAAATATAATCAGAAAGGAAAGGCTAGCATGAGGCCGACTATACGATACACTCATGCAATTGTTATAAATCTGAATCAATTACATTTAAATTCGCTATCATTAAAACTATTATCTGTCACAACTAGAGTTACTATTCCGTGAATCCCGGTAATTTTTCATTCCCGACTTCCCGGGAAATTCATCTGGGATTCCCCGGATTTTTTTTTATTTTCTCTTTCCACAATTATGATTTTAGTTAAAAATTCAATTAGTTAAATTTGTATCGTAACTAATGGCTTATCGTTTATATTTAAAGAAGACAGCTATATCGATGATGCTGCAGAATTGAATGGTATTCCTATTAGTTAAAATACGAGTGATCGATCATTTGAGGATATCTAAAATCGTGCCGTAGAAAACGCAAATAAAAATTCTGAACCGAATAAAAACGATTACCAAATTATTCAATAACAAGTAACAAAGTTTCAGTCGGGTAAACCGACTAAGGTATACCCTCACTTTGTGAGTAATGTAATATTGAATATTACACAAATTATTCTGTCAATTTTTGTGGGAGGTACCTGAAGGGGTTTAAATACATTGCACTGTGCCGAATTGTAACCGTTTATATGGACTGGTATATTAACGTTGAGATATTAAATTGTGGTATAATTTGGCCATTTAGTGTGGGAGGTACAAAAAGGGGCGTGGTGATAACGCTCATTTTTCACTGGACTATAGGCATTATGAAAGCATTACACTGTACAAAATTTCAAGTAATTGTATACACTGATATTAATGTTATAAACTGTTAACTTTTGGTGCAAAATGGCACCTTTGTGGGAGAGGTACCAAAAGGGGCATGTCAATAACGCCCATTTTTCAATGGACTGTAGGCACTATAAAAACATTACTCTGTACAAAATTTCAAGAATTTTTATACACTGGTATTAATGTTATAGGCTTTTAACTTTTAGTGCAAAATGGTGCATTTGTGTGGGAGGTACAAAAAGGGGCGCGGAAATAACGCCCACTTTTCACTGGACTGTAGGCACTATAAAAGCATTACACTGTACAAAATTTCAAGTATTTCTAAGCAGTGGTATTAATGTTATAAGCTTTTAACTTTTAGTGCAAAATGGTGCATTTGTGTGGGAGGTACCAAAAGGGGCGTGGCAATTTCGCCCATTTTCCTCGAGCTGATAGCGACTAACAAACTAATACCATGTGTGGAATTTCAGAAGATTCGAATACGTATAATAGCAGTTATTAAAGAATCAATATTTCACAACATTTTAACCCTTTGTGGGGGAGGTACCAGAAGGAGTGGACCAATATGGCCCATCTTCGAACTTACCCGGAGATAGAAACAAATATTACCACATACGAAATTTGAAGTCAATCGGTTACTCCTTTCGAGAGTTATCGTGCGCACCAGCCAGCAGACACACAGACAGACAGACAGACAGACAGACGGACGGACATTGCTCATTCGACTTAAAATGACCCAAAACGAATTTCCGCCGAACATACTTGGGGTCTTAGGTCACTCCTTCGATGTGTTACACTTTTTTCCGTAGCAAATGATATATACCCTCGTCACACTAAAGTGAGGGTATAAAAAGGATTTAATGTTTTATAAAGCAAGTGGAAAAATAAGGGAAAACGTCAGCAATTTATTTAATGATCTTCTGACAATAATGCCAACGTCAGTGGAAAGCGAATGAATATTCTCTACTAAGTACTGGGCAATTTGTAACTGAAATTAAAAACAAACTGTCTGATGATACTATTAAATATATTTCAGTTTTTAAAACATATTTTCAAAATTATTTAAATTAACTTTTAATATGTAATTTATGTTTTATCATATGCATACTTCAAAAAGAATATATTTTGTAACCTTCACCACACTGTAGTCCAAGGTATTATGAGTTTGTGCATTTGTTTGTAACACCTAAAAGAGAAGAGATATACCCATCGTTTAATATTCCGATCGACTTGGAATCTGAGAAATTTCCGTCCGCAGATTTATCATTGTAATCAAACACAGTACAACTCATGATGTTGGGACTCAATTCTAAGAATTGGACGTGAAAGTAGCCGCAAAAAAAAAAACTTCTGCATCATTGGCAAAGGGAAGTCTATAATCTAATCTTTATTAATAAAGATTAGAAAATTTAGCGATAATCTTTATCGACAATTCCCGGGATTTTCGGGATACGGTAATTTTTTCCCGGTTTCCCAGGAAAAGAGAAACTCTAGTCACAACTCCCAACATTGAGATACATATTATGCATATCTAAATGTTAACCGATTTTCTCCATATTTTGCAGCGGTCATGCATCGATCAATAAACTTGTCCTTGCCAAATTTCACAAATAAAGTTTCAATGGTACTTTGATAAAAAATCTGAAGGAATATATGTATATATATTTTTTTTTCTTATCAATCTTGAAACTATTTTCACATTCTGCGATAATGGCCATTTAAAAGGATTATAACGGCAAAACTTTCTTTCCGTCTCCACGAATTAATACACAGTGGACATTTTTATTACCATTTACATTCGAATTTGCGAAAAGTGCAACCGTCACGGTGGCATGTCATAACGTCCAGGGTCATAATATCCATGGACGTTATGACACTATAAAAAGTGTCATAAGGTCCTAAGGTCATAAGGTATGCGGACTCAAGTGTTTCAGAGTCCCACCTACCACCGTCACTAACCGTCATCTATGAACAATGCTGACTCATTATCCTCTAATTCAGCAAATCAATTATGCATGCAATTCAGTAGTCTCCCAAGAATAAATTATGCACTTTGAGGTGGTACCATTCCAAATGAACAGACAAATAACAGTTCAAATGTGCGTACTTGCAAACAAAATTATGTTTGTTTGTCGGAAATGAAATCGTCATCTTGCCAAGAATCGTCTAGTCGGTTGATAAAGCGAATAGTTTTTACCCAGCAACAAGAAGTGTAATATTGCTTTAATCCAAGGACTGAGGAAAGGAAAAAAACTTATTAAATTGAGACATTAATTTAAGTATATTCGTACCCTACACCACACTATGGTGTAGTGTATTATAAATTTGTACATTTGTTTGCAACACCCAAACGGAGATGAGATAGACATATCGTTTTCGTCTGTCTGTCCGTGCAAATAACTTGAAAAAATGTGCAAATAACTTATATATTTATGGGATCTTCACAATGTCCCCCTTAAGAGACATCCTGTATATAGCAATACACTTGCTTGACAAATAATACAGGATGATATTACGCAATCGGCCCTCTCGACTTTAAACTTCCCTTACACTTTTTATACCCTACACCACACTGTGGTACAGGGTATTATAAGTTTGTTTCACGGCAGATGTTTGTAACACCTGAAAATAACACAGCTAGACCCACCTTAAAGTATACCGATCGACTCAAAATCACTAGCTGAGTCGATTTAACGATGTCTGTCCGTCCGTCCGTCCGTCCGTCCGTCCGTCCGTCTGTACATGTAAAGTTGTTCGTCGACTACAGGTCGCAATTTCACTCCGATCGTTCTGAAATTTTGCAGTTTAGAGTATTTCGCGGCTGTTAAGATCGCTATTGAATTTGGTTGAAATCGATTTAGATATAGATCCCATATATATCTTTCGTCCGATTTGGCCCTTTAGTCCTATAGAATCTGTATTTTACATCCAATCGTTTTGAAATTTAGAATGGTAGAGTTTCTTGATCCACGAACCAACATTGCCTAATTTGAAGAAAATCGGTTAAGATTTAGCTATAGCTCCCATATATATGTTTCGTCCGATTTGGGCCTTTAGTTCTATAGAAGCTGTATTTTACATCCGATCGTTTTGAAATTTAGAATGGTAGAGTTTCTTGATCCATGAACCAGCATTGCCGAATTTGAAGAAAATCGGTTAAGATTTAGCTATAGCTCCAATATATATGTTTCGTCCGATTTTGCTCTTTAGTCCTGTAGAAGCTGTATTTTACATCCAATCGTTTTGAAATTTAGAATGGTAGAGTTTCTTGATCCATGAACCAACACTACCGAATTTGAAGAAAAGCGGTTAAGATTTAGCTATAGCTCCCATATATATGTTTCGTCCGATTTGGCCCTTTAGTCCTGAAGAAGCTGTATTTTACATCCAATCATTTTGAAATTTAGAATTGTAGAGTTTCTTGATCCATGAACCAACACTACCGAATTTGAAGAAAATCGGTTAAGATTTAGCTATAGCTCCCATATATATGTTTCGTCCGATTTGGCCCTTTAGTTCTATAGAAGCTGTATTTTACATCCAATCGTTTTGAAATTTAGAATGGTAGAGTTTATTGATCCATAAACCAACGCTACCGAATTTGAAGAAAATCGGTTAAGATTTAGCTATAGCTCCCATATATACGTTTCGTTCGATTTGGCCCTTTAGTCCTATAAAAGCTGTATTTTACATCCAATCGTTTTGAAATTTAGAATGGTAGAGTTTCTTGATCCATGAACCAACATTGCCGAATTTGAAGAAAATCGGTTAAGATTTAGCTATAGCTCCCATATATATGTTTCGTCCGATTTGGCCCTTTATTTTATATTTTACATCCAATCGTTTTGAAATTTAGAATGGAAATTTGAAGAAAATCGGTTAAGATTTAGCTATAGCTCCCATATATATGTTTCATCCGATTTGGATCTTTAGATCCAATCGTTTTTATACCCTACACCACACTGTGGTACAGGGTATTATTTAAGTATAAAATGTCCCAAAAGTAAATTTATGTAAACAATTTATACATGAATTACAAAATTTCTATATCAGAGTTATTCAATATTACGAGAGTGGTGTAGGGTATTATATAGTCGGCACCGCCCGACTTTAGCCTTTCCTTACTGGTTTTTTAATATGAATTTTAATAGCATAACATGAATTTAAAATTATTCAATAAATAACATTTGCAAAACTTCTTCCCCTTTGTACTTTGTTTAATATAATAATACTCTCTTAAGTATTTTCATTATTGCTATGGAAATAATTTTAAATATTTTCCGTACTAAGGGAGCTTAAATGCTGCTTTATATTTTCAATTCATATTTATATGTAGAGGATTTTATTTTGTTTTTTTGCTCATACACAACAGTAAGAGCAATATGAAGTTTGCTTTCTTGGAGATGTTGTGAGAGTAAATCTCAAACATGTGCCAGTGTATATGTAAAAGTATTTAATAAAATGCTACAACAAAGGAATAATGTTTGTAAAAATGTATCCGGTCACAATATCTGTCGATACCCTAAAAAAAGACGGCACGTGTGTTAGATGTGTGCAGTTATTCCAGGAAAATATTACAGTTATTTAGCTTTTGTAGAAATCCTCTATAGTAAATGGAAAGACATTTTTCGAATCTGCTGCTTTTGTATTAAACATGTGTTTTCAGCTCATGAAAACTACTCAAAAGACATTAAATTTAGAAAATATATACCTTAAAAATTAAATTCTAAATTCAAGTTGATGTACCACCTTTCGACGCAATGGGTAAATATTTGAAATCTAAAATACTGCTCACGGCCCTAAAAAGTATCTTATCACTTTGCATATTTTTATGAAAAAACATATATTCTGTGCCAAACTTCATTAGAATTGGTCCACATATACATACGAGTACATATGTACAATTTCTTATAATTGCATACATTTTCCAATGCATTTTATTATTGTTTCCCTGAAGAATTCAACTGACTTACCTAAACAATAGCCAACACAATTAAATAAAAATTAAGTTGAATTAAATACAATTTTATAAACCCGAATCGTACTGTATGCAATAATAAAGAAGAACTGTGTTCCTAAAATTCATAACAAATTCAAAAGTATTTTCTACCGTAGAGTTAGATGTATGAAAAAATACCAATATTTATTCGGTATAATGACAATATTATTGAATTTGAAGTCTAAAAAAATAAAAACCAACAAAGCAAAAGCCAAATTCACACAGTGGAAGTAATTAAAGAACAAAGAAAATAGTTCGCTTGTGTTTTAACCAGACAAAAGTTTTTTGCGACAAAACATGGCATGCTTATAGGAGAGGTATTAGAGAAGTTACGTTTTAGATTAGGGCCTCTTAGGCGCTAAATGGCCTCAAAGTTGATCACCTCGGGTGAACAAAATGTTTAAGTGCGTGTAGCTTTCGTCTTTTTCGCCTGATTCATGCAAGGGGCAAAATCGTCTTTTTTGATATGTTTGAATTCAAAGAAAATATATTTGGAACAGAAGATTTTAAATATTATATATTAGTTAACAAATAAATTTTATTTGAAAATAAAGAAACTTTATTTGGAAAGCATATGTTAATGTACTAAAACAAGATATATTTGGAAACTCATTTTGTCAAAATAAAATATGTCTTTCAATACAAATAAAACTATTATTTAGGAATTTCCCCAAAAATATTTTATTTATGAAAGATTTTCTTGATTTGGCAAGCTTTCTCTATTTTCATTATACCCTACACCACACTGTGGTACAGGTATTATAAGTTTGTTTAACGCAGATGTTTGCAGTTTAAAGTATTTTGCAGCTGTAAAGATCCCTATTGAATTTGGTTGAAATCGGTTCAGATTTAGATATAGCTCCCATATATATCTTTCGTCCGATTTGGCCCTTTAGTCCTATAGAAGCTGTATTTTACATCCAATCGTTTTGAAATTTAGAATGGTAGAGTTTCTTGATAGATGAACCAACATTGCCGAATTTGCAGAAAATCGGTTTAGATTTAGCTATAGCTCCCATATATATGTTTCGTACGATTTTGCTCTTTAGTCCTGTAAAAGCTGTATTTTACATCCAATCATTTTGAAATTTAGAATGGTAGAGTTTCTTGATCCATGAAACAACACTACCGAATTTGAAGAAAATCGGTTCAGATTTAGCTAGAGCTCCCATATATATGTTTCGTCCGATTTGGCCCTTTAGTGCTATTGAAGCTGTATTTTACATCCAATCGTTTTGAAATTTTGAATGGTACAGTTTCTTGATCCATGAACCAACATTGCCGAATTTGAAGAAAATCGGTTAATATTTACAGGGTGGCTGATAAGTATTGCAAAAAACTTCAGGTTGCTATCATTATCATTATCATAGCTGACAGATTTATTTCAGTGACAGTTCATTTTATTGTTTACATGCTTACAAAAGCATTTTGATCTATTGCATTCAGAAAAAAAGTTATTCGTGATGGAATTCAAGCGTGATTGCTTTATATTTGGGTGGAAAAACACAAGTGGCTTTCGTTAGACCCCTCCAGCATTTAAATGTGAATAAATCTTTTGTTTGTCGTACCATTGCTCGTTACCGTGATACTGGCAGTGTTGCATCGCGTCCAAAAAGTGGACGAAAAAACGGTAACAAGACCAGAGATGATCCGATAAGTGAAGGCCAGATTTGATCGAAATCCACGCCGCAGTGGTACAAATTTGCTCTTGAGCTGAATATATCGCGAGAACGGATGCAACACATATTAAACCAGTAAGGAAAGGCTAAAGTCGGGCGGGACCGACTATATAATACCCTACACCACTTTCGTAATATTGAATAACTCTGAAATATAAATTTTGTAGTTCATGTACATATAAATATGTTATTCTAAATTTCAAAACTATTGGATGTAAAATACAGCTTCTATAGAACTAGACGGCCAAATCGGACGAAACATATATATGGGAGCTGTAGCTAAATCTTAACCGATTTGCTTCAAATTCGGTAGTGTTGGTTCATGGATCAAGAAACTCTACCATTCTAAATTTCAAAATGATTGGATATAAAATACAGCTTCTTCAGGACTAAAGAGCAAAATAGGACGAAACATATATATGGGAGCTATAGCTAAATCTTAACCGATTTTCTTCAAATTCGGCAATGTTGGTTCATGGATCAAGAAACTCTACCATTCTAAATTTCAAAAGGATTGGATGTAAACTACAGCTTCTATAGGAGTAAAGGGCCAAATCGGAAAGTGCACGAAAGTGGCCAGTTACCGAATTTGGTTTTCTCCGATGAGAAGCCATTCCAAATTGAGCAGTTTGTGAAACAAACAAAATAATCGGGTTTACTTGCCAAAGAGGTCAGCTGAAAATTTACACCTTCGATTGGCCACCAGAACTCAAGCGTCGCCGATGGTAATGGTGTGGGCCGCCGTAACCGCAGATGGTCGCTCCCCGCTCGTATTCATCGACCATGGGGTCAAAATAAATGCCGAATATTATCGGGAAAATGTCCTAAAGACAGTATTGAAGCCCTGGGCAGACAAACATTTCGGCCGCAGACCATGGACAATCCAACAGGACTCAGCACCATCGCACTCAGCACGCGTCAACCAAGAATGGCTTAAAAAGGGGGTTCCTCGCTTCATTTCTACCGCACAATGGCCACCAAGATCTCCGAATCTCAATCCGTTGGACTTTTGCGCCTGGGGCATTTTAGAGAGTAAGGTTCGCACTAAAAAATACCAAAGTATCGATCATCTCAAGACGGCGCTTCGCCGGGAATGGGCGAAAATACCGCAGAGCCACTTTCGTGCAGCGTGTGATGGCTTTGTCGGTCGTTTTAAGGCCATAATTCGTGCCAAAGGTGGCCAATTCGAACAAATCTAAACTGTTTCTAAAATTTTATGTTATTTCCGATATTTTTTGCTTTTGAACAATAAAATTTAAAAAAAAATTAAAAATAATATAGGGCTTTACTTTGTTGCGTTACATATCGGCCACCCTGTAGATATAGCTATCCTTCGTCCTATTTGACCCTTTAGTCCTATAGATGTTGTAGTTTACATCCAATCGTTTTGATATTTAGAATGGTAGAGTTTCTTGATCCATGGACTAACATTGCCGAATTTGAAGAAAATCGGTTAAGATCCCATATATATGAGCTCCCATATATATGTTTCGTCCGATTTGGCCCTTTAGTGCTATAGAAGCTGTATTTTACATCCAATCGTTTTTATACCCTATATCACAATGTGGTACAGGGTATTACCTAAGTATAAAATGTCCCAAAAGTTAATTTATTTAAACAATTTATACATGAATTACAAAATTTATATTTCAGAGTTATTCAATATTACGCGAGTGGTATAGGGTATTATATAGTCGGCCCCGCCCGACTTTAGCCTTTCCTTACCGGTTTTTCTTGGATTTTGAATTATATCTTACAATTCAAAATGGCATATGTCGTATTGACTTTTGTTCAAAGGACCAATTTTTAATTTCTTAACATTCCAAGTCGTCACTCGATGTCAATTCATCAAGCAATTTATCGTTTTTCAAGATTATACGATCAAAATTACAAAGGGCTTTTGGGAACATTAACAATTTCTTAAAACTGGACTTTGAACTACTGAAAAACTTAAAACAAATAAATAAATTTTACAAACATTTAAAATTTCTAATTAAATTACTGAAAAAGGTTAAACTTTCATTAAAAAATTCTGAAAATTTTTGTATATTTTCAGAATTATGTAATGCAAATAAATCTTTGTTCGGAAATAATAGACCAAATAAAAATATATTAGGACGGAAACAAGGATTTGCTTAGAACATCATCCTCCCAAATATATAATAGTTGTGTGCTTCAATTATTATATATTTCTGGTGTACCCTAAACATATATATGTTTCAAGCAGAATATGTTTGTTATACTACAGAAGCGATTTTTTTCAGCGTGTAGATATACTAACCGAGGTCTGCAACAATTTGTTTACACCTAAGAGTTTCCTCGTATAGTAACTGAGATATCTGCAATTGATATTTGATTTTTTTTCAAGACTCTCCTATTTTTTTTTTTAATATCGGAGCAGAATATGCACCGATTTCTGGCACATCAACTTTTCGCAGTTGGCAACAAAATTCGCTATACATAGAATAATAGTGATCAAAAAACGGTTTATTAATATCAAAACCGGCGGACGGTTTATCAAAATTTTCAAAAAAACCTGTGAACCAGTTTTTTTTTCATAATAAAGCAGTATGTAAATGTGCAGCATGCAAAACATTTACTTTATTAATAAACTAGTAAGGAAAAACTAAAGTCGGGTGGAGCAGAATAAATAGAAATATTTACAAGATTTATCAATCTATAAATAAAGACTACTCAATTTTGTTGAAAAAGGTTCTGATTTAGGTATAGACCGCCATATATATTTTACTCCGATTTAGCATCTAAATTCCGATTTAGGTAAAATTTGGAAGAGACCAATTAATGAAGACTTAAGATTAATGGAAATCGGTTCACCTTGGTTCTAAGGAATATACAAGCTTTATTTTACTGACCCCTGTGGGGAATTTTCGAAATTAGGGATTTTCGAACCATTTGGGGGGATTTTCGAAACTATTTTGGAAATTGGGGTATTGACTTTTGCAAATATAATGAGTCGATAATTAATTACGATTTGTTATGTCAAGACCTACAAACTACAAAATATTTCATATAAATTATTAATTTTTATGTATTTTATGGCGTTATGAAAACTAATTATACCCTACACCACAGTGTGGTATAGGGTATTATAAGTTTGTTTCACGGCAGATGTTTGTTACACCTGAAAATAATACAGCTAGACCCACCTTAACGTACACCGATCGACTCAGAATCACTAGCTGAGTCGATTTAACCGATGTCCGTCCGTCCGTCCGTCTGTCCATGTAAAGTTGTTCGTCGACTAAAGGTCGCAATTTCACCCCGATCGTTCTGAAATTTTGCAGTTTAGAGTATTTCGGGGCTGTTAAGATCGCTATTGAATTTGGTTGAAATCGGTTTAGATTTAGATATAGCTCCCATATATATCTTTCGTCCGATTTGGCCCTTTAGTCCTATAGAAGCTGTATTTTACATCGAATCGTTTTGAAATTTAGAATGGTAGAGTTTCTTGATCCATGAACCAACATTGCCGAATTTGAAGAAAATCGGTTAAGATTTAGCTATAGCTCCCATATATATGTTTCGTCCGATTTGGCCCTTTAGTCCTATAGAAGCTGTATTTTACATCCGATCGTTTTGAAATTTAGAATGGTAGAGTTTCTTGATCCATGAGCCAACATTGCCGAATTTGAAGAAAATCGGTTAAGATTTACCTATAGCTCCCATATATATGTTTCGTCCGATTTTGCTCTTTAGTCCTGTAGAAGCTGTATTTTACATCCAATCATTTTGAAATTTAGAATGGGAGTTTCTTGACCCATGAACCAACATTGCCGAATTTGAAGAAAATCGGTTAAGATATAGCTCCCATATATATGTTTCGTCCGATTTGGCCATTTAGTCCTATAAAAGCTGTATTTTACATCCGATCGTTTTGAAATTTAGAATGGTAGAGTTTCTTGATCCATGAACCAACATTGCCGAATTTAAAGAAAATCGGTTAAGATTTAGCTATAGCTCCCATATATATGTTTCGTCCGATTTTGCTCTTTAGTCCTGAAGAAGCTGTATTTTACATCCAATCATTATACTCTACACCACACTGTGGTACAGGGTATTATAAGTTTGTTTCACGGCAGATGTTTGTAACACCTGAAAATAACACAGCTAGACCCACCTTAAAGTATACCGATCGACTCAGAATCACTAGCTGAGTCGATTTAAGCATGTCCGTCCGTCCGTTCGTCCGTCCGTCCGTCTGTCCATGTGAAGTTGTTCGTCGACTACAGGTCGCAATTTCACTCCAATCGTTCTGAAATTTTGCAGTTTAGAGTATTTCGCAGCTGTTAAGATCGCCATTGAATTTGGTTGAAATCGGTTCAGATTTAGATATAGCTCCCATATATATATTTCGTCCGATTTGGCCCTTTAGTCCTATAGAAGCTGTATTTTACATCCAATCCTTTTGAAATTTAGAATGGTAGAGTTTCTTGATCCATGAACCAACATTGCCGAATTTGAAGAAAAGCGGTTAAGATTTAGCTATAGCTCCCATATATATGTTTCGTCCGATTTGGCCCTTTAGTCATATAGAAGCTGTATTTTACATCCAATCGTTTTGAAATTTAGAATGGTAGAGTTTCTTGATCCATGAACAAACGTCGCCGAATTTGAAGAAAATCGGTTAAGATTTAGCTATAGCTCCTATATATATGTTTCGTAATATAAACCGACAACAACATTTGATAAACGATGTAAAAAATGTCAGTCAGTTATACCCACTGAGGTAAAAGTTATGGCCATATTAATTTGTATCTTCTCAAAATATGTAATTTTTTCCAATTGTTTTAAGTGATAATCAAGCTCGATGTCACTTGACTATCACCGAAAAGAATTTGGATATTCAAAAGGTCGAACAAAATCAAATGTATAAAAATTAATTTTTATTTTATTGCGGAAAGGTATATGCTGTATTTTGGAGATATAGAGGGAAATAAAAAATAAAGTTTTAGATATTTATATTCGTCTTAAAGAAAACTTCCAGGAGAATGTTTTTTAGAACGGAATAGGTCAAAAATTTGTATTAATAGTGTTTCCACGCTTCCCCAAATTACACCATTTTTTTACGACAGTTTCAAGTCTTGGCCACATTTTTGATATTCGTAAAAAAGGGTAAATGTGTCCATATTCTAGGCAAACCTTTACCATTTTTATACCAGAAATCATACTAAGGTAAAGGATATGGGTTTGTAACGCCTAAAAACAAAGATAGGTGCAGGTCGCAAATATGAGCGATCTTTACGAAACTTGGTACAAAGGCATTTCTTAGACGAAGGACTATCCCTAATGGGGTATATCGGTCCATGCTTTGGACATCCATGCTAACACTTTTTTCAATTGATCTGTCCAAAATTTAAAAATGTATACTTTATATTAGGCCTAATCAAATATGGTGTACATCGGTCCATGTTTTGATACATCCCCCATATAAAGGTCCCTGCCGATGGCACTTTCTGACACTCTGGATTACACATTTTTCCATTGATCTGGCTAAAAGTTAAGAATTTGTACTATATATTGTACCTAATCGTTCATAAGTAAAATGGGGTACATCTATCTGTCAATGTTTGGTGTAGCCCCCCATACGAGTATAAAGGCCCCTTCCGATTAGACTTATTGGCTCTCTGAATTTAAATATTTGTACTTCATATTGATTAAATTGTCGCTAGTGAAAACTGAGTGCATATATCGGTCCATGTTTTGACAAGTATAAGATCCTTAAGGTTAAGACCACCTTTTTTAACCTATGTGCCTGGAATTTAGAAATATATATATATATATATATATATATATATATATATATATAGTCGGCTCCGCCCACTTTAGTTTTTTCTTGCCGCAAAAAGAAATTTTGCGCAGGCTTCTAGTATAACACCGTGTGACACTTATTTTTGGTCATGAAATCTCTACATAATTCTGAAAGCTGAAAGAAACTGTATACACAGTGTTCTTATTTTCTGGCCGAGTTCGCGTTGAAAAGCAGATGACATTTTTAAGGATTTAATCATACAAGATTATTTAAAATTTTTCTGAAAGCCTCTGTAAGACGATATGGAAAAAATATATAAATCTGATTTAATTTTTATTAAATTATAGTGTAGTCAACACTCCTACGGTACCTCTCCCTTTCTATACCTCTTAAATATTAATAAAGTCGGGATGAGCACATACGTATCTGGTGCTATATACTTGTATTAATCTGATCATATTATATCCTTGATGAAATAGAGTAATTTTTGTAAAAATTAAATATTTTTTAGTGTTACAAACATCGGAACGAAACAAATGTATAATATTAAAACTGTATGGTATCGCCAATTATGTACAACTTTGCTATGTTTGATGTATTTTTTTTTTCAAAATTATTATATACCCTCGTTTTTTTATCTACACTGAAAAAAAAAATAGTAATAAAACTAATGATGACACATTCTTGTATTAAGTATGCTACCTCGGCATCAATTCAATGGCAATTTTCAATAAAATAATGAAAATTTACACGTTTTTTACGAAATTTTCCTTAATATAAAGTTTTTTGAATTTGAATTAATGACTATCTAATCATTAGTTTTGTATACGCGCTTCTTTAAATGTACGCATTTAAATTAAAGAAAAAAATCATTATTTTTGTGCCAATCCGCATTATTTTAAGTAATATTTCAATACTTTTAAGGATTTTCTACATTAACACTATGACGTAGACATGTCATAGTTTTAATGCCGAATCGGACTTAATTAACAGTATGAGATATTTGAGTAATAAATTTAAGGCTATGCTCCCCTTAAAGGAAAGGCTGTCTTGGTAATACATTTTATGACTATTGTCATTATTTTTAAGAATACATACGAGAGAATTTTACAATCTCTCCCTCCCTCTCTCGCTCGGAGAATCAGTTTTGTTTGGTAATGTGTGAATCAGTTATGGAATGCTAGAAGAGAAAATAGAGAACAGTTCTGTTCGTCAAATCGTCAGTTATTTACAAGCGATGGAAGGAAACGGTTGTCTGTTTTCGGGACGCGGATTGTGAAAAAATTTGATTGCTGTGAATATGTAAGTATACGTATGCATACATACGTGCATATTGCACCGAAAATAATTTTAATATGGGCTGTTAACAGTTATTTTTGCTAAAGCATAGAAACAACAACAAATGAAACCGTCGTGTACATGTGTGTATGCATGTGGTTATGCCGTCGGCGTCACCATCGATCTCTGTGATAAGGGAGTGCGTGTGTCATAGTTATTTTTGCTGTATGTTATTTATGGCGATGTATGTACATGCGTTTTTAAAGGAGATCTTGTTTGTAAGTCCTGTGAAGAGATTTGTGCCATATGGATGATAAAAATGTGAGTAATAGATTTTGTAATACTGAAAGAGACAATGGGAAAATGTTTAGGTACGTGAAAAATAATATTATTATCCTGAAATAAACATCTTATTGGCAATTACAAAATTAACAAAACACATTTTAATTGAAAGTATTTATTTATTAAAAATACCAGCGCATAATGCAGAAATGTAAAATTATTTGTGGCAATATAGAAATTTATTATTAATAATATGTTATACACATAACTATCTTTTTTAATTTTTTTAGTAAAACAATTTTAGAGTGGGTCTTTTGTGAGAAGAGTGGCAAATTTTACAAAATATTTCAACGTAAGTATTATATATGAACGGCTGAAATATTTCTCTTAGTTTTCAGCGTTTTCCAATTGTGATATGATAAAATTTATTTGCATTTTTTTTGTTTGTAGATAATTTTATTTGATTTATTTTCAGAAAAAATTTAATTATTTTAATTTTAGATCACGCAATATTTGAAGGTAAATGTGATGGATATATGAAAAATGCAGTGCTGAATGCCATTTATAAATTACAACAAATAAGTGAGATTTGGAAACAATATTTGTAAGTATTATGTATTTCTGAACAAATATATTTTGTTTGAAAATCAAGAACGCATATATTACGGTATTAGAACGAAATATATTTGCGAACTGACGTTCAAATATAAAATACGTGTTTTCACACAAACAAAGTTATTGTTAAAAAGTTTTCCAAATATAATTTATTTAAAAAGATGTTTTCCTTTTTTGATTTTTAGTTTAAATTTTTCCTTGATTTCGTGTTCATAACTGCTTCATAAGTACTTCATAATTAAACCTGCTGTTAGATTAGGCCCGTTTGGTCTAATTTTTGTATCGTTTCCTACTGTAATATATGTATGTATAAATATTGCCTTATAATTTGGTCCAAGGGATATTTTTGTTTTACTAAAATCAAAATAATAAGCGTTTTTGCTCAAAAATAATTGTAAATAAGCTGCTTTCTTTTCACGAAGTATTGAATAAAAATAAGTATAAAATATTGTCTTCCATATTCATTTTATTTGAAAAATGTTATGTTGACCAAATGGACTCTTAATCTAGGATTCGTACAGATTTGCTAATCTAACACCAGGGTTAAGAATGTCATAAGCAGCATTAGCTTTTGTTTTATAGACGTAATTTTTAATAAGTTTTTGTAGTTTTGTTTGCTAACAAAACTTAAGATTTTAAAATCTGTCACGATTGATTTTTTTGAGAAAATTATTTTTGATAACTCAATTTATATGAAAAATGTCACTTTCGCCACTTTCAAAACAATCAGTTTCTATTATTAATAATATCTTAGATAAATATTTTTTTTAACTTTTAGTACAGCGAATGGATCTATTATGAGAATTTGTGTCGTAGAAGAGTGACTAAATATTTCAGTGTAAGTAAGTATATTCCAAAGATTTTAATATATCTCTTATCTTTGAACATTTTGTGACAGTTATATGATAACATTTATTGTAATACTTTATCGTATATAAATAATTCTGTTTGATTTCTATTCAAATTATTTTTATTTCAGTTCGCGCAATTGAACTTTATTTGGATATATGAAAAATGCAGTGGGGAATTAAAAATTTACAAATTGCAGGAAATGAGTGAGCATATGTATATGATATAATAATATAATATTTGTTTTATATAATTTCTATTTAAATTCCAGCCAAATTCTGGGTTAAAAATCATTAAGGTCGGTTCCGATAAAAATTGTTCTTGGACAACAAATAGAGAAACGAATCCCGCTATAGAATCGATACATAACAATACAATATTCGAATAAAAGTCAAACTTCATAGTGTGTTGGCCGATTTGTCTTTATACAATTACATATTGTTTTAAATTATAAAATGTTCAAGGTTATCCGTAATATGCATTATATTTTTTTTTGTATTTTCCAATATAAAATATAACAAATAATTTTCTATGAATATTAAATGATTTCAAAGATTTCATTTAAACGAGTAACATTATAATCAATATAATGTAACGAATTTTCCATACATATTTAAAAAACTGTATTTAAATTCATGCATGCCTTAAATTAATTACCAGTATATTCTTATATCAAGGACAAACATTTTAAATTTTATTACGATAATGTTTTAAATTATATGATATCTTACTAAAAATAAGCACGCGCCATACTTAAATTTACGCAAAAATGTGCTTATTTTAAGACCAAACATAATTAGTTTTATTACCCAAAATTCTTAATTCTATGAAATGCATCCTCAAAACAAGTACTATTCACGTCTTTAAATTAACTATAAAACCTTCTTATTTTTATAGCGATTGTCTTTGGCTCGAAATCATTGCCGAAATCTTAAACTTTACGACAAATTCATTGATTTTCAGTACGCTTTTTTTTTAGTGTACATAACCCTAAGTGAGCTATATTTTGTGCGTTTTTTTTTGATAACTGAATTCAGGCAAGCCTTTGCACATCCAAAGCATGAGTCGTTTGTAAATGCTCTACTAACATATTTTTAATGTTTTTATCCATTTCCGTTTGTCTGGACTGCTTCCAATCTCTTTGAATGTTGATCCGGAATGCGAATATAAATGGTTGCACTCGTTCAAAGCGAACGTGTTTCAGGGAGACAAGGCGACAGGTGCTATATTATTTCTGTGCCTTTTGTGGTAGATTTGAAAATATGTTGGTATATCTGTGCCTTTTAAGGTAGATATGAAAATATGTTGGTATATCTGCATCCGCCATAAGTGGCAAACAAATACATATATGCATATATTGTTGAGTTAAGTGTATATGGGGAATTCCGTGACAAATCGGAATATATTTCTTCAAATCTGACCCTAACTTCAGAAGTTATGACCAAAAACCCAATACACAGTTTGATATCTTAATCTCAAAAAATCCTAAAAAGGGTTTCTTCAGGTGTAATAAAATATATAAAAACAAGTAAGAAAGTTTCAGTCGGGTAAACCGACTAAGGTATACCCTCACTATGTGAGTAATGTAATATATAACATTACACTAATAAATCTGTCAATTTTTGTGGGAGGTACCGGAAGGGTTTTTTCCAAATACACATTTTTTTCGGTAAACAGTAGATTCTTAAATAAATTGCATTGTGCCGAACTATAAGCGTTTATGTGCACTGGCATATTAAAGTTACGAGCTATGTAATTTTGGTATGATTTGGTCATTTTGTGTGGGAGGTACAAAAAGGGGCGTGGTGATAACACCCACTTTTTACAGGACTATAGGCACTATAACAGCATTACACTGCACAAAATTTCAAGTATTTGTATACACTGGTATTAAAGTTACAAGCCGTTTACTTTTGGTACGAAACGGTCCATTTATGTGGGAGGTACCAACAGGGGCTGTACAATAATGCCAATTTTTTACCGGAATATAGGCGCTACAAAAACATTATACTGTAGAAAATTCCAAGCATTTTTATGCACTTGTATTAAAGTTATAAGAAGTTAAATTTTGATGCAAAATGGTCCAAATGTGTGGGAGGTACCAAAAGGGGCATGTTAACTTCGCCCATTTTTCTCGAGGTAATAGCGACTAATATACTAATAGAAGATTCGAACAAGTAGTATAGAAGTTATTAAAGAATCAATATTTAACTAAATGTTAACCCTTTGTGTGGGAGGTACCAGAAGGAGTAGACCAATATGGCCCATCTTCGAACTCATCCGGAGATAGATAAAAATATTACCACATACCAAATTTGAAGTGAATCGGTTACTCCTTTCGAGAGTTATCGTGCGCACCAGCCAGAAGACAGACGGGCGGACATTGCTCATTCGACTTAAAATGACCCAATACGAATATCCGTCGAACATACTTGGGGTCTTAGGTCACTCCTTCGATGTGTTACACTTTTTTCCGTAGCAAATGATATATACCCTCGTATCACTAAAGTGAGGGTATAAAAATGGGACAAACCAAAACCGAAATTTTTTTGAAACCGTCGATTTGTCATGGTATTCCCCATATACATACGTATGTATACAAATATCAGTTTATATGCAACGAATAAGGATTTCTTAAAATGCACACTCTTCTTCATATTTATTTCGAGTCTTCAAACTGAAGTTATGACTGTAGATGCTGCAGACACATCGGCATATGTACATAAATTGACAGAACTGACGTTTTTAATAATTTTGTGTACATCAGTTGTAGCAACTATCCATTGAATCAAATCTGTTTGAGCTGTTGAGCCGAAAGAATGATGTTTGATGTCAATGCTGCTTTTTGCACGAAGTTCTGAAGTAACAGGTTAGTAATAGTGTGCGACCAATAATGCGAAAAAACGGAAACATGCTCATTCGAAGAAGTTAAGAAGAAGGACAGAAGTATTGAAATTTAATATATATTACAATGAATTGTGTCTGTGCATTATTCCACTCTAATGCATAACATATTTGAAGAGATATTTGCACTTGTTTCTTTAGAGGGCCACTTTCATTGGAAGTGACGTGGACTGGAATGTAAAATATACAGAGTTGATTTCTAAAAATATCCGCATTATCGATTATTTTAAATTTCTAAAAACTTGCCAAGAAAGAGTTAAGTCCATAAATGGTTCGTCGTAAACTCTGAAGTATACCTGTGGAATATTCGACATACAACGCCCTTAACTTAATGTCGCAAATTCTGATAAATTTGTTACAAAGAACAAATAACGGACAGATAAAGAGGATAATAATTTGGATTTTATATGAAAAGTCCTTTTTTACCCTAAACCACACTGTAGTCCAAGTAATTTTGAGTTTGTTTGCAACACCTAAAAGAGATTAGGTAGACCAATCGTTTATTATACCGATCGACTTCGATTCACTTCCTAAGTCGATCTTACGATGTCCCTCCGTCCGTCTATAGATGTATAGCGTGATCCATTTCTAGGTACCCTACTTCTTTTAAAGAAAAACACAGAAAATTCAAATTGAATGGGGAATCTTTGGCCGCGGCTACGTCTCAGATGGTCCATCCGTTGAGTCCAATTTTCGATGACTCGTTCGAGCATTTCGGCTGGTAACTGGCGAATGACACTCGTAAACGTTGTTCAGGCGTAAGTCTTTCCATGATGAAATACCAAAGAATACTGTCAAAAAAAAAGGCTATTGAAAAAAGTATCTCTACTTGGATCACCCTTAATATTTGTAATCCCCTCCCATATATATTTACCTCCGATTTGACATATATGCACGGTATAAGCAACATTTTTTAACCGATCTCAATAAAAATGGACACAAAGAAGTTTCTCGATACACTAAAAACTAAAAGATAATACTCAATTTGAGCAAAATCGGTTCAGATTTAGATATAGCCCCCCTTATACAGGTTACCCCCTTATTTGACATGTGCGCGCTGTAGGAACAGTATTTTATACCCGCAAATTACGAAATTCTGCAAAAAGAAGTTTCTTATTACGTAAATGAACACTGCCAAATTTGGGGAAAATCGGTTCAGATTTAGATATAGCCCCCATATATATGTTACACCCGATTTGACATGTAAGCGCTGTAGAAATCGTATTTTATATCCGATCAGTACGAAATTCGGCAGAGACAATTTTCTTATTACATGAAGGAACACTACAAATTCGGGGAAAATCCTTTCAGATTTAGATATAGCCCCCATATATATGTTACACCGATTCGACATGTAAGCGCTGTAGAAACAGTATTTTATATCCGATCAGTAGGAAATTCAGCAGAGAGAGTTTTCTTATTACATGTATGAAGAATGCCAAATTCTTATCGCAATGCCCATTTTCGCATTGTTAGGGATGTGTAGGGTCCCGCCCGACTTTCTGTCTTTCCTTACTGATTTTTATTCAGTATGAAATGCGGCAGAAAGAGGTTTCTTATCACACGAATTCAAACTGCCAGATTCGGGGATAATCGGTTTAGATTTGGATGTAGCCCCATATATATGTTCCCCTGATTTGGTATCAAGGCGCTATAGAAGTTGTACTTTACTATCGATGTTGCAACATTTGACAGAAAGAAGGTTCTTAACTTAGGAACTAATACTGCTTAAATTGGGGATAATAGGTTCGGATTTATAAATAGCCACATATATACTATGTTCCTGTTAGTATTTATGCGCTATTGAGACTGTGTTTTAAGTCAGATATTTATAAAATAAAAAAAAAGGTTTTGGATCCAAGTTGAAGTTGATGAAAATCTGTTTAGATTATATATAGTCCCATCAATTTGTTTCTTCCGAATCTTGATCTATGAAAGAATACTGTGCATTTTAATATTATCGTTTCATAACTAGTTTATTATGATAAACATCATCAACACCTCCTGGGAATAAGCCTTGATGAGGAAGTGGAACTAAGTACTTTGTTAACTGAAACGCCAATTATTCCAAATTATTATCGCAATGCTCATTTTTTCCTTACAGGCTGTTTTCTTGCCTTGTACTTTTTAGAGAAAAATGCAAAAAATATATATTTGGAAAATGTTAATTTTAAATACCATCACAGAGATCGTTAATGTCAATAAATATTTATAGTATCGATAATTATATTCTAAAACATGCTAAGTTGGCTTAATTCATGCGAAAATTCGCCAATGTTCGCATGTATCATTATGCATTTTTTCTCTTAAATTTTGATTTTCATACTGGACCACAAAAACACCATCACAGATATATGAAACATCTATAGTCATGTAGTCCTATTTAATCTGAGCTGATCCTGCAAATTGGAAACTAGTGTTGTCTTCTGTTTCCATAAAAGAGCATTTTTACTTAAAAATGTCAGAAATCGATACATTTTTTCATTGGAATGATTCTGTTTATTTTGTGATTTCAATATTTTTCATAGTTTATAAAGGAATATCATTAGCATTTAGTAAATATTGTTTTAAAAAAGCACAAGGCTGAACACCATCTTGAAATTTGCAGGGTCAGTTTAGGACAAATGGGGCTACATGACTACATTTTTCTCAGAATTTTAAGTTGGTGTCATTGATGTGCATGATGCAAAATAAAGTGGCAAATCTAACTAATGCATCTTACAACATTAAATTAACCTGCAATAATATATGTACTTGAATGTACAAGTCGCGATTTTAAAAACGAGCCTTCATTTGTAATATTCCGTCCACGCGTTTGCATAATACATAACTTACAAAATACAACATTGCAGATATTTTTCCAACTTAGATGTTTACAACATTTGACAAAAATTTTTGGTTTTTTTCTCGCCAACTACAAAATGATTTTTTTCATAGTAAAACGCATATACAAATTTTCAGTAGGTTAGGTTGAATATAGGAGACGTTTAAAACGTCTCATGTCCATGGACATACACTTAAGCCAATGGTTTGGCCTGTTGTGCGCTCCTTATTTATGATTTTCATACCCCACGGATTACAAAAAATCGGTACTAGACACGTATTTTCTCAGTATCTTCCAGTCATATCCTCTGAGATGAGTCAAGTCTGGCAATATGTCGAAACCGAAATATCGGGATCTTGCATCGTTCTTTTACAGTCTAACACTGTTCTGGATTTGACCTTTTCCGATGTTATTGCTTTGATCGCCATTTGGCTATCTGTGATTATGTTGCATATTTATACTTTGTGGTATTACTGAGCCAGTTAACACACTCCGTGATTGCTCGAACATCTGCTTGTAATACTGTGTTATGGTCTGGGAGGCGGAAGAAAAGTTCGACTTCTGTTTCATCAATAAAAAGTCCCAGACCCGTCCTTCCTCCTAGCCTAGACCCATCAGTGTAGCAGCTGGTTCCCACTGGCGCATGAGCTAGTGTTCCGTTTTCCCAGGAGCGTCTGTCTGGCACGAACGATTCACAGGTAGATGTAAGCCGCACTTCAGGAATGCGGTCGGAGATTTCCGTTGTTTGAATATGACCGACCAGTGATTGTAATATCTTCTGATGGTACGACTTGTGGTCTCGATTTATCCATTCACCCATCACTTGTAGACGTCTTGCTGTGAGGGCTGCCTCATACTTTATACGGATATCTATTGGTTGGATGTGCAGTATAGTCTCCAACGCTCTTGTTGGCGCGGTTCTAATTGCTCCGCTTATACCTAGACAGCACATACGATGCACTTTTTGCAATGGTATTACGTTGTACTTTTTGTCCATTGATGTCCACCACACTACAGAGGCGTAGGTTATTATTGTCATATTTGGACGTAGTCCCCATTTTGAACCTATAGCTCTTCTGCACAACGACCAACATCTGTGGGCCTTTGTAACTCTTTCTTCAATATGATCTTTCCAGTACAGTTTCTGATCCAGGAGTACTCCCAAGTATTTTATCTCTTTAGATATGGCAATATTCTTATCCACGAAACGAGGCACGGTAAAAGGATGAATCTTCCTTTTCCTTGTAACTAGACATATTTCTGTTTTGTCTGGATTGACATTTAGTCCCCTTGGTTGTGCCCAGTTATATGCTATGTTAAGTGCCTCCTCAGCTCTTCTGCATAGTTGGTTTGGATGTGTGCCCCTTAGAAGTATTATAACGTCGTCTGCATAACAGACTGGTTTAAGTCCTTCATTGGTGAGGGCTTTAAAGAGACTGTGTAACGTCGTAACCCATAGGAGAGGCGATAAAATGCCCCCCTGAGGTATACCACGATTTACCTTGTCTCTGACTTTTACGTCATATGACCCACAAATAATCCACCTATTCCTTAGCATATTGTTGATCCAGTTTATCAAAGCCCGGTCAACCTGAAACTCGTCTAAGGACTGGATAAGTGTATCGGTCTGAACGTTGTTAAAAGCGCCCTCAATGTCTATACAAACGGCAAGTGTGTACAATTTTTCACTGAAGGACTGTTCTATGTGGTGTACTACCTCATGTAGAGCTGTTTCCACTGATCTTCCTTTAACATATGCGTGTTGCTTGAATTTTAGCTTGTCATCGGCTATCTTACTTTTGATCACGTCGTCAATTATCCGCTCCATTGTTTTTAAGAGGAAAAAAGTCAGGCTAATAGGTCGATAAGCCTTTGGGATCGTATAACTCGCCTTGTCAGGCTTAGGTATGAAGACCACCCTTGATTCCTGCCAATTTTTTGGGGTATATGCATGAGTTAGGCATGCAGTGAAAACTCCAACAAGATGAGTTGATACCAGATCCACCTCCTTCTGAAGAAGCGCTGGAAATATTCCGTCCGGTCCCCCAGCCTTAAAAAGAGAGAAGCTTTGTATTGCTTCTATAACCATAGCATCCGTAATAGGTACTTGGTGCATTATATTTTCGGTCTGTAACTGTTCCTCTGTTGGCCCAGCATTACCACTCGGAAAATGAGTTTTCGTCAAAAGCCTTACGGTATCATCTATAGTTTCCATCCTTTTACCCGTTTCATCCACCAGTGTTTCGGTTTGGATATGAGTTTTTGAGAGGAACTTTTTTATTTTGGACATGCTGTTACCGCTGTCTACCTGCTCATAGAAAAATCTCCAGGAGTTACGTTTCGCCAGTCTAATGATTTTATTGTTTTCTTTGAGCCTTCTGTGGTAGTCATCCCAATATACTGATAGCTTTTTACGTCGAGCTCTGTTGTAAAGTCTGGGGACATCCTTGTCAATCGAGCGAATTTGCCCTGTCATCCAGGGTTTCTCACAGGCAGATTTCCTTTTTCGAAGCGGGCAACTATCTTCGAATGATTTTACAAGAGCCTCCGTAATCCTCCTCACATTGATATCAATGTCTTCTGTACTTGGATAATCGTGTTTAGGCTGGCCCAATCGATTTCTAAGTAGATTGCCGAATTTGGTCCAGTCGGTTTTAGCCTTATTACGGAAAGTTATTGGGTTAGGCGGTGGGCGTGCAATTTCAAACCTTATATAACGGTAGTCCGAATAGGAGTGTTCATCCGAGACCCTCCACTCATGGATGTCATCAATGAGGTTTTCCGAGCATATCGTTATATCTAATACTTCTTCCCTAAGTTTGTTAACAAAGGTCGCCTTGTTCCCTATGTTGATAGTTAGGAGATCGTTAGTATTCAAAAATTCTATAAGGGCTTGTCCTCTTTTATTGGTGTCAGTACTACCCCAAGTAATATGGTGTGAGTTGGCATCACAACCAGCTAGTAACACATTAATTGTATTTTTGGATTCCCTTACCAGACGTTGTAATTCCGACGTAGGTGGCAATGTCGGCGCATCGAATGGCAGGTATACTGACGCCAGGTACATACTTCCATTTCCTTGCATCAGCACAGTGGAGGTTTATCTGGATGACCTCAATCATTGTCTTTCCAGTAAAAGTTTCCTTTGGGAGTCGTCTATCCTATTTGGCTGCAATCCCTCTTTATTTGGTAGTGAGTCTTTCTCCTCCTTTCGTTTACTACCTATTACGCACTCTTCAAGTAGACCTCTTTGGGAGGCGGTGTTACTTTTTGTCGTTCCCTCTTTGTTTTGATTGTTTATGTACCTATTCCTATCACCACTATTGCTGGGAACATTCTGCAAAATTGGTGATATTATCGGCAATTAGGTAATGTTATCGACATCTTTTTGAAAGGCGGTGTTGTTTTTTGTCGCTCCCTCTTTGTTTTGAGTTTTTGTGCTCCTCTTTATATCCTTATCACCACCTTTGCTGGGAACTTTCTGCAAAATTGATGATGTTATCGGCAAATTGGCGATGTTATCGACCACTTCCACCTCACTTTTTGGAATTGTCTCACTCGCTTTTTTCTGTTCACTATTTTCGTTTGCCACTGCAGGCGGTACGTTCGTGTGTGGGCTCGACTTAACTGTCCTGCCAATGGGGGTTTTTCCAATCTTAAAGAAGATTTTCCAAATCCCGAAAAATGCCATGTCTTTTGTCTTGACAAGGCTATCCCTGGAATACGGGTCTATGCCTACCACCAGGAGAGAACAATCGGGATCATTTTTCCTGTGGAAGACTTCCCACTTCCCCACTTTAAGATTCGAATCTTGTTTGCCAATGACGCTGAGTATGCGCTCTGACGGTACCTTACTTGCCCATCCTCTGACATAGAAAGATGTTTTTATGAGTACAGGGATGTCGCTTTTTCTTACCAGTTTCAGCTTTGCGCCGTCCCAAGGTGAGGGGATGCTCTCCACTAGTTTTCCGACACACAGCATTGTGATGTCAGTTTCAGCATCAAAACGCCCCTCTCAAACGTGCAACTCATTACTTGGATTGTTGGTCCATCATTAGATTCGAGAATGTGGTCCAATACCGTTGTGTAGAACAAATATTCGAAGATGCTCTTTTGCTCTTCGGGAATTCTGCCAGACGCACTACTGCTATCAATTATGGCATAGTGTAGTTCGTCCTGAATATATTTTTTGGCTATTTGGGAATAAGATGGTGTTTCCTTACCCTTTCTTATAGCCACCTTGCTTTTTCCTTTAGAATGGGTCTTTTTGTTTGAGGCCCCCTCTTTTATGGATGGTTTGGTGGACTTACTCACCTTCTCAACAACAGGATCAACTTCACCTCCCACCATTAACGGATTCTGACTAGAAACTCCTTTTTTGGTAGATTGAATAGGTTTCTCCGGCGACCTGTCATAACGCCCAACGGACATAACGCCCAAATTGTTTTTTGGTAACGGTTCTATAGTTAATTCAGGTTCAGAAATGCCTTCGATGGTTGTAATTGAAACATTCATTCAGTTGTTTTTGACACAGTGACGAGAATGGGTGGTATAGTTGAATTTCAGTTTGTTGGGGGTGCTCGCAGAAACTGCGAATTAGTTTACACCAAATGCAAAAGGAAAAACCTAAATATAGAAGCATTGGCATTATTTTCAATAGGGTATGATATATGTTGATATTAAGTCTTAAAGCGATACGTATGATGAAGATAAATACTTGCAGAAAAGCCGAGTGCAAAGAATTCTACAAGCAATCGCGCGCGCGATTTCTCGTAGAATTCTTTACACTCGGCTTTTCTGCAAGTTCTTAACTACATCACATTTATTGTTTTTCAATAAATGTTCTCCAATTTTAAAATGTTTGGGAAATTAAATTTGGATAAGGCCCTATACGTATGACGAAGATGAGGACTTGCAGAAAAGCCGAGTGTAAAGAATTCTACGAGAAATCGCGCGCGCGATTTCTCATAGAATTCTTTACACTCGGATTTTCTGCAAGTTCTTAACTTCATCACTTATATTGTTTTTCGATATAATACTACCATATTTCAAATGTTTGGGAAATTAAATTTGAATAAGGCCCTATACGTGTGACGAAGATAAGGACTTGTAGAAAAGCCGAGTGTAAAGAATTCTATGAGTAATCGCGCGCGCTATTACTCATAGAATTCTTTACAGTCGGCTTTTCTGCAAGTTCTTAACTACATCACAAATATTGTTTTTCTATTTAATACTACCATATTTCAAATGTTTGGGAAATTAAATTTGGATAAGTCCCTATACGTATGCCGAAGAAAAGGACTTGCAGAAAAGCCGAGTGTAAAGAATTCTACGAGAAATCGCGCGCGCGATTACTTATAGAATTATTTACACTCGGCTTTTCTACAAGACTTAATATAAACTTATCATACCCTATTGAAAAAAATGTCAATGCTTCCATATTTAGCGTTTTCCTTTTGCTTTTTTAGGAAATTGTGGGGCAGATGGAAGAAATTTACATTTGATTTAAATTGAACCATATCTTTAAAGTACTTCCAATAAATATTAAATTACCACATAAATTATTACTACTTATTATTACAAAAACAAAAAGAGGACATAAAGCCCAAAAAAAAATTTGGGCCATATGTCCGAGCATGGGTCGGTCATAAGGCCCAAAACTAAATTGGGCGTTATGACCGCACTTAGAGAGGTCATAATGCCCAAAAAAAATTTTGGGCGTTATGACCGTTGGGCGTTATGACCGGTCACCGTTTCTCCGAAGTGCTGGGTGTTGGTGAGCTTTTTTTCTTCTTAGTTGATTTCGCATCGTAGATGTAGAAGAGTCAGATTCATCCTGTAATGTCAGATTCATAAATTTTCTGTACAATCGGAAATGTCGACCAGATTTTGTTCGAAAAATCGTTCGGTTTGACATGGAATGATGGCTACTTATTCAAAACCAAACTTAAACAAAGTTATTAGTTAAATTGGTGGCACCACATTTCCACATACTTAAGTACCAACCCCTTTCGCATACTTAAGTATACTGTAGAAGACCATTTTTGACATTTTCTTAATGCTATTTGATTTGTTGGTCACAAGCCTTTTTGATAATAACCATATTTGTGTGCCATAAATCAAGCTTAAAAATGTAAATAGATATGCATATTTTTTGATTTATGACACTCATAAGGGTAACATACCGTTTACAGTAGTTTTCCGAATGCACGTAATACTGCCGGACCTGGCGACTATAGAAAAACAATAAATAGAAGTGTTTTTTTATTTTTATTTCATAAGTGTCGTCATCCAAAAACAAATGCCGGGAATATAAAAGTCTTCCTACGCCTCAGTTACTGGGCAGAAATGTTGTCCAGTATATTCCGTAGGACATATATTTAAAATCTGTTTTTTTTTGCTATGCCTCAAAAGTTTTTAGTGACCACAGAAAGAAAACTCTTATTACCATGATTGAGGGTGTGAAAATTAAAAAATTGGTTAGAAGTATATAACTTTACACCATTGATATGGTACACTGTAACATCTTGTAACCATACATCTCACATTTGCAATTAGTTAGCAAATAAACCGATTTCTTTAAAGCTACCAATACTCGAACTTATGTGTGTATATTGGTCCTATGTCAAAACTACCACATAAGCACGGATGGATGTTAAATGAACAGAGTTTGGTTATCTGTGCTAACATTTATTATTCGCTGTGAACAATCCAATGGAATTAACAAATTGTTTATACTCTATACCACACTGTGGTCCAGGATATTATGAATTTGTTCATTTGTTTGTAACACCTAAAATGATAAGAGATAGACCCATCGTTAATTATACCGACTATTATTGTCTGATCGAGAGGAAATTTTACACGTATGTCTTGTTTGTCCTAAGAACGAACCCTATTGATTTTAAGCTAAATTCCAACTCACCTACTCACGGCGCTCAAACGATTTTTATATAATTTGGCAGATACGAGGTTTTTGGTCCAAGTTTATGAAAATCTGTTTAGATTATATATTTGCTCCTTCCTATTCATTATCTATTAAATACTGCTTTTTAAGGTTATCGTTTTAGATCTGAATTATTATCATTTTCTTCTTGGAATAAACCTTGATGATGGGTTGGAGCTAAGTATTTTCTTAAGTAAACGAAACCTATTATTCCAAGTTATTAACGCGATGCCGCTTTCGAGATTTCTTAGGAATGTGTGGGGTATTATATAGTCGGCTCCGCCCGACATTCTGTTTTTCTTTACCTGGTTATCAAAAATGTATGCAGCTAATGATTACACAGCTCAACAAAAAATTTGTTTTTACTGCGGCGCAGGGTTTCGCAGCCGATTAAGATATATGAAATAATACAGTTTTTAGCCTTTGAATTAGCACTAGTTCTAACGATAAATCTTGATTTTTAAAAATAGACAGCTTGAGTAACATATTTTAGCATATCTCATGAAGCATTTATCCGCATTAGTTCAGGAATGTTTTAAAAATCAAAAACTAAGTAGTACCGAAAAAACAACATGTTTTGTTGTACGTGATATCTATTTATCCATAATGATGACGAGGTATGTCCAGGTGGGTTCATTTCGTATCAAATGTACATAATGCGAGAGAAAAAGTATTTTGGCACTCCAGAACATTTTGAGATGTGCTTTTATTCCGGGCTATAAAGGCTGAATTTTACGAACAATCATTTTGAATTTGGCTGAACTAACTCAGCCTTATTTTATGAAAAACGATCCAGATTTATATATATAGAACCATCATGAGTATATATACTGCGATTTGTCATATAAGCTCTGCAATTTTATCAATGGACATTTTTTGTTTAAAACTTCAGTATATCTTAAAACATTTAAAAATTGTAGGAAAATACGTTGTACGTTTCCACCTTTATTCTGGCTATTAACATCGAGTCTATTTTTTTTTTAACAAACCAATCCAGGATTATTTTAAAATGTGAGTTTCGAATTATTCCACATGCAAAATGCAAAATAAACACATCTTTCCAATTCTAGTGTCATTCCTGGAATAATGATTATGTATATTGACACACTTTGTCACAATAATTTGCACTGCACGGTAAATTTTGTATGTTGTATCGGAAAAGGCTAACTCTTTGCCTAAAATGGCTAGAACTTTCTAAAACATCAGCCATGATATATATTTCTTGATACTTTTACAACTTTATTAGCAATCTACAGCATTACAATATCTTTAAATTGTGTTGACAATTTATTAGCCATATCGAAATATATTAATTTTATGGCTATCTTTTTGAATTAGTTGAGATCAAATTTCGTTTATGCGTAATTAAGAGAGCAATTTGTAAATAAGTCTTTATAACTAAAATATTGACTGACAGTTTTCAGGTTTTCATGATATACGCCTGAACGCATTCACAAATTCACAAATTCATTTTATTTCGTTTCCACATAAACTTTGTGAGTTTTAGATGACAAAATATCCCAAAAAAGTATACTGGCAAATATTCTATTGAATTTCTTCTTAATAACTAGATTAGAACCAATAAAGTCAGCTTATGCCAACGTAATCCTTAGCTAAATTCAGCTTTAGTTTACCAACCAAAAATAATAATAGATTTCAAACCGTTAATAAAGGCATTACTACTGAAAGCCGATTAGGTGGTAGTGGTCTTTCCTCCGAGCCAATAAAGAAAGAAGAAAGTCAGCAAGTGAGTAAAAGCCAAATGCCGAACAATATAATTCATACCTATCAGATTATGAATGGCCATGATCGAAAATTGATATTTAAATTAATTAACGACAGAAATTAAAATTAACGACAGAGGAAAATTTAAATGTTTTCTTACAAAGTGTCATTTATACATGTAATTTTATATGGTTTCACACTGGTTGATTTTCATCGGCAAAAATTCAATAATTTTTGTTCTATTAAAGATTTCTGAATTCGTTAAAATATGATTCTAGCTAACAACCAGAGGAATGTTAATACCATACTGTGGGACATATGTCAGATATTAGTCCAAAGTTGATTGGGGTTCACGCACCAGAAATACATGCAATGAAATACTTCTAATACATTTTGCCATGTCAAAATAATTTCCTTCTATCACTGTATATAAGCAGGTTTGGATTGAGGCGAAAGAGTATCTCAATTTAAATTGTAAATGAGTTTATTTAGTTATTCGTTGATTTTAAATGAATTCGTATTATGGGCATATATGAATACTTTATGTTTATAATGTCATTAGAGTTCCTACTGTGTTTGAGTTGCTTATAAATGTTAATGTAGCAATTGTGCACTTTAAGAGTAGGATGACACTGTGCACCAGGGGGGGAGGCGGGGGGGTCAATTTGTATGGGTGGAAAAATTGAACAAAGCGTTACAAAAATAAAATCTACGGAAAATTTAAAGAATATATCTCCAAGAAACGATGGATCTAAAATGAATTCCTATCTGGCGGAAATCGAAAGCACACAACAGTTCAGCTATCTGACTAGGTGGCTGACATTTTTGGAAACACGTGTTACAGTATTGCATTTGTGCAAAAATCGGTTTAAAGATTTTCCCCATACAAGGACTAATGGAAGGTCGGGTAAAACGTGGTTTTTCAGCCGTATCTCCTGAATTACACTATGCAACACAATTTTTGTCCAAGGGATGTGGATAACAGTTTCTTGTGCAATTAGCTGTCACAAACATAAAAAACATATTAAAAATTTTTGTATGGTAATTTTTTTTTAAATTCCAGATTTCATGGAAAGTACATTCAGTATTTAGACCATAATTTTTCAAGTATAAGCCTGATTGAGCCGTGTTATGCCTCAAATTAAAGGGAAGGCTACATATGCTGCAAATATCGCATTCACGTAGAATCTTTGGTTTAACAACAGTCGTCAAAAATATGAGAAAAAAAAATATTTTTTTAAAAAAAACACTTTTTCCTGGTACAAAAAAAAAAAAACATTATTTTATCACATTTTTAAAAAGCAAGCATGCTATTTGAAAAAAAATCTATGAATAGATGTAAAAGTTATGAGCCATTTTGTTAATGTTAGGCAAATTCAACAAAATCATGTTTCATATTTGTTTGTTTTTAAATTATGTTTTTGCTAATAGTGAATTCGCCATATGTGAGAGAGACATATAAGAGACATTGCACTTGCATTTTATTTTATGAGGATTGATCTCAGACATTATAAATCCAGTAAGGAAAGGCTAAAGTCGGGCGGTGCCGACTATATAATACCCTACACCACTCTCGTAATATTGAATAACTCTGATATATAAATTTTACTTTTGGGACATTTTATACTTAAATAATACCCTGTACCACAGTGTGGTGTAGGGTATAAAAATGATTGGATCTAAAGAGCCAAATCGGATGAAACATATATATGGGAGCTATAGCTAAATATTTACCGATTTTCTTCAAATTCATCAATGTTGATTCATGAATCAAGAAACTCTACCATTCTAAATTTCAAAACGATTGGATGTAAAATACAGCTTTTATAGGAATAAAGGGCCAAATCGGACGAAACATATATATGGGAGCTATAGCTAAATCTTAACTGATTTTCTTCAAACTCAGTAGTGTTGGTTCAAGGATCAAGAAACTCTACCATTCTAAATTTCAAAATGATTGGATGTAAAATACAGCTTTTATAGGAATAAAGGGCCAAATCGGACGAAACATATATATGGGAGCTATAGCTAAATCTTAACTGATTTTCTTCAAACTCAGTAGTGTTGGTTCAAGGATCAAGAAACTCTACCATTCTAAATTTCAAAATGATTGGATGTAAAATACAGCTTCTACAGGACTAAAGGGCCAAATCGGACGAAACATGTATATGGGAGCTATAGCTAAATCTTAACCGATTTTCTTCAAATTCAGTAGTGTTGGTTCATGGATCAAGAAACTCTACCATTCTAAATTTCAAAATGATTGGATTTAAAATACAGCTTCTTCAGGACTAAAGAGCAAAATCGGACGAAACATATATATGGGAGCTATAGCTAAATCTTAACCGATTTTCTTCAAATTCGGCAATGTTGGTTCACGGATCAAGAAACTCTACCATTCTAAATTTCAAAACGATTGGATGTAAAATACAGCTTTTATAGGACTAAATGGCCAAATCGGACGAAACATATATATGGGAGCTATAGCTAAATCTTAACCGATTTTCTTCAAATTCGGTAGTATTGGTTCATGGATCAAGAAAATCTACCATTCTAAATTTCAAAATGATTGGATGTAACATACAGCTTCTACAGGACTAAAGAGCAAAATCGGACGAAACATATATATTGGAGCTATAGCTAAATCTTAACCGATTTTCTTCAAATTCGGCAATGTTTGTTCATGGATCAAGAAACTCTACCATTCTAAATTTAAAAACGATCGGATGTAAAATACAGCTTCTATAGGACTAAAGGGCCAAATCGGACGAAACATATATATGGGAGCTATAGCTAAATCTTAACCGATTTTCTTCAAATTCGGCAATGTTGGTTCATGGATCAAGAAACTCTACCATTCTAAATTTCAAAACGATCGGATGTAAAATACAGTTTCTATAGGACTAAAGGGCCAAATCGGACGAAACATATATATGGGAGCTATAGCTAAATCTTAACCGATTTTCTGCAAATTCGGCAATGTTGGTTCATGGATCAAGAAACTCTATCATTCAAAATTTCAAAACGATTGGATGTAAAATACAGCTTCTATAGGACTAAAGGGCCAAATCGGACGAAAAATATATATGGGAGCTATAGCTAAATCTTAACCGATTTTCTTCGAATTCGGCAATGTTGGTTCATGGATAAAGAAACTCTACCATTCTAAATTTCAAAACGATCGGATGTAAAATACAGTTTCTATAGGACTAAAGGGCCAAATCGGACGAAACACATATATGGGAGCTATAGCTAAATCTTAACCGATTTTCTTCAAATTCGGCAATGTTGGTTCACGGATCAAGAAACGCTACCATTCAAAATTTCAAAAGATTGGATGTAAAATACAGCTTCTATAGGACTAAAGGGCCAAATCGGACGAAAGATATATATGGGAGCTATATCTAAATCAGAACCGATTTCAACCACATTCAATAGCGATCTTAACAGCCGCGAAATACTCTAAACTGCAAAAAACGATCGGAGTGAAATTGCGACCTGTAGTCGACGAACAACTTTACATGGACAGACGGACGGACGGACATCGTTAAATCGACTCAGTTAGTGATTCTGAGTCGATCGGTATACTTTAAGGTTGGTCTGTGTTATATTCAGGTATTACAAACATCTGCCGTGAAACAAACTTATAATACCCTGTACCACAGTGTAGTGTAGGGTATAATTATAAAGAGGACGGGGTTTTATGGCCGTTCGTAAGCCTCCATAAAACATGATATGCGATGTGAGAGCTATATTGGATGAGATCCGCTCAGATAGAGGGTCATTCAACAATATCTGTGGTTTTTTATTTATGAGGTTTCCATTCAGTTACGCCTTTTAGGGGCATGAACATCACTGGTCGTATATACAGGTAGTAAAATTAAAATATTGGGTGTCTACTTTCGAAGCAAACTATGTATATGTCAGCTACAGGTACTGCAACTTATGAACCTTAAACCAGGAATTTATGAATGAAATTTCTTATTAATACATTAGTGTAATTCAGCGCCTTAAAGAGATAAGTCGATTTTTCGAAAAATATTATAAAGTTATATTTCGAAGTATGAGTAAAAGGCAAAGAACTTTTCAATGTGTAAATGATCCCGACAATTTCTGCGGAAAATATGTAACTAACAAAATAGACGTGCGTTTAGTAAAATAATAGAAGAAATATATGTGTAATAGTTTGGTATACGAGTTAAAAATATGAACGATCCGTGGACACCTTCTGTAATTCGTGCCATGTAAATCTTACTCGATGGAGTAGTGGAAACACGCGGTAAGTACTTTAAAATTAATGTATTACAATGTTTTGTGGAATAAAACGTTTTAATTTTAGACTTCACGTGCAATTTGGAATGCCAATGATTTGGAGACATCCATTCATTCACGATACGGACTGCTATTTTTGTATAAGTTAATAGATTGGAGTAGGAAGTGTCCAAGTATAGCTAACAGCCTAATTACGGAAACATCAGCAAGTTCAACTGAGTACTCAACTCTGAGCGATTCAATTTTGAGTCAGAAGTCATCGCTTTTAACACAGTTTCAACTCAATTTGGAACTGACCAAAGATAAGGCAGAACTACTTGCATCTCGGATGAAACAGTAAAACATTTTGGTCAGAAGTCATCGCTTTTAACTCAGTTTCAACACATTGAGAGATTTGGAACTGACCAAAGATAAGGCAGAACTACTTGCATCTGGGATGAAACAGTACAATATTTTGGCCCCAGATGTAAACATATCATATTATAGAGTCCGTGCAAAAGCCTTAAGAAATGATGGCAATTCACTCTCATTTTTAAAAAGTTTGTTTAAAAGTCTTTCTTTTCAAAAAATCGAAGAAGGAGTTTTTGATGGGCCTAAAATAAGGATACTGATGAAAGATGTAAATTTCGAATCATATTTGACGTCGGATGAAATTGCATGGAGGTCGTTTAAGTTTGTAGTTTCAAATTTCCTTGGATCCAATAAAAGCCCGCAATATGAAACAATGATTAATGATTTGTTAAAAAATTATGAACAAATTTTATAGAAATAAATTTTTTTATATTTATGTATATAACACATATGTCTGTATTCTTCCAACTTATTTTTCGCTTTATGTATTCCAACAGGTGTAAATATGTCCATCAAAATTAATTTCTTGCATTCTCATTCAAACTTTTCCCCTGAGAATCTTGGCGACGTAAGTGACGAACATGACGAAAGGTTTCACCAAGAATTGAAGTCCATCGAGCGGCTTTACCAAGGGCACTGGGAAGAAAGAATGATGGGAGATTATATTTGGTTCCTCATTAGAGAAACCGATTCCGAAATCTACAAACGTCAATAAAGAACTCATAATTACTGCTAATGAAGCTTGTTCATGTAAATAAACTGAAATTTACATAATATAAATAAAAGTAATACTCGTAAATAAAATCGCTATTCAACAGAAATTTAAAAAAAAATATTTTTTGAAATGTTCTTACCTCTACCAAAAGGGCTATAATTTTTACATTTATCCATAGATTTTTCAAATAGGCATTATTTTCTTCGCTAGGATGCAAACTTTCAAAAAATAAAATAAAATATTTGTTTCGATTTATTTCTTCTATTTTTTATGTTTGTTTTGTCCCTGGATTGTTTTTTGTTGAAAAAAATCTGATTTGTCCAATTTGATTAATGACTGTTACTAAACCGCTGTTTCCATATTTACAACATTGGTAGCCCTCATTAATAGCTTCAATTTAACGTATAAGTCGACCTGATCGGGCATATCCTCCAAAAATTATAGTGCAAATACTATGGGTACCTTCGAAGATAATAGTACTTTTAATAAAACAATTTTAAAAAAAAGTTATACAGACAAAAATTTTTGGTTGTGATTTTAAATAACAGTATGCCACAATCTATAAAAAAAATAATTTTTAGGTCTAGGACACAAAAACATTTTTTTTGTTGCATAATGTTATTAGAGCTAGAAAGTTGCAACTTGATATGTAAGTAATTGGAACAGAAATAAATTATTTTTTTTTGGAAAAGTGGGCTGAGCCACGTGATCTATATTACGTTTCTACCCTTTGTAAAAACCTAATATAGATTAAAGTACTTGGCCGATCTCAATAAAATTCACCATATTTCATTTGATTGCACCTACACGGGGCAAAATCGCCTTTTTCGATATGTTTGAATCGAAAGAAAATATGCTTGCAATACAAATTTTTAAATATTATATATTTTCGAGCAAATACATTTTTTTTAAAATCAATAATATGTATTTAGAACCCATATGTTAATATATTAGAATAAAATATATTTGCGAACTAATTTTCTCAAATAAAATATGTTTTTAAATACAAATAAAATTATTGTTTATGAATATTTCCAAATATATTTTATTAAAAAAAGATTTTCAAAACTTTGCTGAATTTTTCGAATTTTAGTTTTAATTTTTTCTTTGTTTTCAATTTAGGCATTTCTATTAAAAATGGCATACTTAGCATTAACTTCTATTTGAAACTATTTATATTTTTTTTCTAACTATTCCAAGTCATTATTTTGAATTATAAAGAAATTTTACTAACATTATAACTTTCTAAAAATTACCTTTCAATTGCTGACAACTTAAACAATTAAAGAATAGATATATATTCACGCAAATAGATCTTTGTTTGGGAAATAACATGTCCAAATAAAAAATATTAGGATGTCAACATAGTTTTGTTTAGAACAACATCCTCCCAAACATATAATATTTGTATGTGTCCAATATTGTATATTTGGAGTGCACTCTAAAAATATATATGTTTCAAGCAGCATATGTTTGGGACAATATACTACAGAGGCGATTTTTTTTCAGCGTGTAGAAATTCGAATTTGAAATAAATCGGTTCAGATTTTGATAAAGCTCCCATATATGTATATGTTACCTCAGATTTCAAAAAGTCTAACCAAAAACCTATATTTTCTGATTTCGATGTAAGCATAAACCGCATATAAACCGCGATTTTTATACCCTACACCACACTGTGGTACAGGGTATTATAACTTTGTGCATTTGTTTGTAACACCCAAAAGGAGAAGAAATAGACCCATCGTTTATTATACCGATCGACTTAGAATCTCTTTCTGAGTCGATTTAGCTATGTCCGTCTGTCTGTCTGTCCGTCTGTCCGTCTGTCCGTCTGTCCGTCTGTCCGTCTGTGCATGTATTCTTGTAATCAAAGTACAGGTCGCAATTATGGTCCGATCTCGACGAAACTTTACACATATCTTTTTTTTGGCCCAAGGACGATCCCTATCGAATTTGGTTAAAATCGGTTCAGATTTAGATATAGCCCCCATATATATGTTAGTCCCGATTTGACATGTAAGCGCTGTAAAAACTTTATTTTATATCCGATTAGTATGCAATTCGGCAGGAAAAGGTTTCTTATTACATGAATGAACTCTGTTAAATTTGGAAGAAATCGGTTCAGATTTAGATATAGCCCCCATATATACATTACCCCCGATTTGACATATAAGCGCTGTAAAACTGTTATTTTATATCCGATCAGTGCGAAATTCGGCAAAGAGAGGTTTCTTATTACATGAAGGAATACTGCTAAATTCGGAGAAAATCGGGTCAGATTCAGATATAGCCCCCTTATATATGTTACCCCCGATTTGACATGTAAGCGCTGTAAAAACTGTATTTTATATCCGATCAGTGCAAAATTTGGCAGAAAGAGGTTTCTTATTACATGAAGGAATACTGCTAAATTCGGAGAAAATCGGTTCAGATTTAGATATAGCCCTCTTATATACATTACCCCCGATTTGACATATAAGCGCTGTAAAAATGTTATTTTATATCCGATCAGTGCGAAATTCGGCAAAGAGAGGTTTCTTATTACATGAAGGAATACTGCTAAATTCGGAGAAAATCGGTTCAGATTTAGATATAGCCCCCATATATACGTTACCCCCGATTTGACATGTAGGCGCTGTAGAGACTGTATTTATATGCGATAAGTACGAAATTCGGCAGAAGGAGGTCCTTTTACATGAATGAGTATTCAGGGAAGATCGGTTCAGATTTATATTGATTGTTCCTCCTGATTTGGTATCAAACCGCTATAGAAGTTGTATTTTACTTCCGATCATTAAAATTTTCCAGAAAGATGTTTCTCAATTTAGGAACGAATATTGCTTAATTTAGCGATTATCGTTTCAGAATTAGATAATATGTTTCTACCCATTTACCAATTATTCCAATTATTATGGCAATGACCCTTATCGCATTGTTAGGGAGGTGTAGGGTATTATATAGTCGGCCCCGCCCGACTTTCTGCCTTTCCTTACTGGTTTTAAACAAAATTTATTTGTTTTGAACAGTTGGACATAAGGAAAAGGAAATCATTTTAAAGTAGTGGTACTACGCGTTCAAATAAAACGGGGTGAACCATGCGTTTTTATACTCACACCACACAGTGGTACAGGGTATTATATGTTTATTTCATGGCAGATTTTTGTAACACCTTGAAATACTACAGCTAGGCCCACCTTAAAGTATAACGTTCGACTCAGAATCACTAGTTGAGTCGATTTAACCCTGCCTGTCCAGCTAAAGTTGTCCGTCGAATACATGTCGCAATTAACAAGATGCACTTTGTGTTTTTTGGTTTAGCTCCAGTTCAGATTTTATCGTATCGTAAATATTTTGGCAGCATTTTTTATGAGACGCCTATATCTAGTTAAACTAGTTAGTTAACAACACTACTTCATTTGAAGAGCTGCCTAACCAACAGGCGTTGGATTTCAATGTCGTTTTCTTTTCACTTGAGTATTCAAAATACCTTCCTTCATTTAGAAGGCACCACTTGATCTTCAGCTCAATCCCACAGTGACATCATTAAATAACATCAACTACAGATCAACCGCTCATAGGGAATCAATAAATAAATCTTCAAAAATGTTGTCCCAAACTTAACACAAACCCCTCGATTGCTTGTTCGTTCAGCAATGTTATTCATTATCCACAATATGGTATAAATAACATTAATTATAACATAAATTGATACACATACGAACCAGTGGTCGAAGAAATAACGATACCAGTAAAATTGTTTTGGTGTTTGTGTTATGTTTTGGGCTTTGTTATTGTTTTGACATATATACAGGTATAAAAATTGCATGGCCAACATTTTTGTCGAACATTTCATCCCCGCCCTTCCCATTTTAGGGATTTTTTACGATTTGCCCATAGGCATTTTGTTTAATTTCAGATACTGAAGTCAAAACGGAGACAACTTTGTGTGTGTTGCGCTTTTAATACAAAAATCCTTAAAAATATTGTTGTAGCCAAATGTATTTAAATCTTTGAATTGTAATTTTAAACGCAATAATTCAGCATTTTGGGAAATACTTTATTGGCCATTTTAATTCAATTACAAAAAAAATATATGTAAGGATTTTTGTAAAATATGTGAATTGTATTAGAAAATATAATTTATCGAACATTACACTATGCAACAAAAAAAGTTTTTTGTGTCCGAGACCGTATAACCTTTTTTGTGTAGATCGATGCATCCAAGATCGAATTTTATGCATCCAAAACAAACAAAAATTGTATGGTAAATTTTTTTAATTTTTTTGTATTAAAATTTTTGATGTAGTATGTTGATTTTTTTGTAGCATAAAGTCGCCTTTAAATGTGGGCTACAAATAATGCTGGAAATACAGATTTCACGCGGAGAAAGATGTTTAGTAACTGTCGTTAAAACAATTAGAAACAATTTATTTTTTTTTTCAAAAAATTCTTTGTTTGCTGACGCGAAAAATAAAACATAAAAAAAATCGCTATACATTTTCTGGAAACTATCATTTTAATGAAAAAACAATATCTGATTTAAATCAGTAAGAAATGCTAAAGTCGGTCGGTGCTGACTATGTAATACCCTACACCACTCTATTAAGTTTAGATAACAATGATATACCAACTAAAATTCGTTAACACAGTTTCTTTAGGGCTAAAGGGCCAAATCGGACGAAACATGTACGAGGTATGTTCAAAAAATATCGCGAATTTTGTATTTTTTAAAAAAGTACTTATTTATTCATGAATATCTATTTTGTCCCCTTCAAAGTAATTCCCCTCGGATATAATACACTTCTGCCAAAGCTTTTTTCCAATCCTCGAAGCACTTCAAATTATAATTTTGTGATCTACAAAAATATCAAAAATCAAATACACGTATCCCGCACAAATTAAAAATTCGCGATATTTTTTGAACATACCTCGTATATGGGAGATATATCGCACCTGTGCAACAAAAGGGTAACAACTCAAAATTTAAAAATTCAGTAGATGCCAAAAACTGTTTCCGTTAATATTAATGGTATATTACAAAACCAGTAAGGAAAGGCAGAAAGTCGGGCGGGGCCGACTATATAATACCCTACACCTCCCTAACAATGCGATGCGGTCATTGCCATAATAATTGGAATAATTGGTAAATGGGTAGAAACATATTATCTAATTCTGAAACGATAATCGCTAAATTAAGCAATATTCGTTCCTAAATTGAGAAACATCTTTCTGGAAAATTTTAATGATCGGAAGTAAAATACAACTTCTATAGCGGTTTGATACCAAATCAGGAGGAACAATCAATATAAATCTGAACCGATCTTCCCTGAATACTCATTCATGTAAAAGGACCTCCTTCTGCCGAATTTCGTACTTATCGCATATAAATACAATCTCTACAGCGCCTACATGTCAAATCGGGGGTAACGTATATATGGGGGCTATATCTAAATCTGAACCGATTTTCTCCGAATTTAGCAGTATTCCTTCATGTAATAAGAAACCTCTCTTTGCCGAATTTCGCACTGATCGGATATAAAATACAGTTTTTACAGCGCTTACATGTCAAATCGGGGGTAACATATATAAGGGGGCTATATCTGAATCTGACCCGATTTTCTCCGAATTTAGCAGTATTCCTTCATGTAATAAGAAACCTCTCTTTGCCGAATTTCGCACTGATCGGATATAAAATAACATTTTTACAGCGCTTATATGTCAAATCGGGGGTAATGTATATAAGAGGGCTATATCTAAATCTGAACCGATTTTCTCCGAATTTAGCAGTATTCCTTCATGTAATAAGAAACCTCTTTCTGCCAAATTTTGCACTGATCGGATATAAAATACAGTTTTTACAGCGCTTACATGTCAAATCGGGGCTAACATTAACGATTTTAACCAAATTCAATAGGGATCGTCCTTGGGCCAAAAAAAAGATATGTGTAAAGTTTCGTCGAGATCGGACCATAATTGCGACCTGTACTTTGATTACAAGAATACATGCACAGACGGACAGACGGACAGACAGACAGACGGACATAGCTAAATCGACTCAGAAAGAGATTCTAAGTCGATCGGTATAATAAACGATGGGTCTATTTCTTCTCCTTTTGGGTGTTACAAACAAATGCACAAAGTTATAATACCCTGTACCACAGTGTGGTGTAGGGTATAAAAAGAATATGTACGCAATAAAATATCATAGAAAAAAATAATAACGCTATTTTCCTTTTTGTTTTTTATTGATATTAGAAAAATAAAAACTTTTTGAGTTGTTACTCTTTTCATGAAAAAAGTTCGTATATAAATAGTGGTATTATTTTGAGTTGTACCTTTTTAACTGAAAAATCTTACTCGGATTATAAGTTGAAAAGGGCACAACTAAAAATATTACTCTTTAGATGATAAGTCAATTGCTTGATGATAAGTCCCATTTGCTTAAACACTTGGTGGCAATTCAAAATGTAACTCTTTAGCTGAATCTAAAGACGTCATTCTGTAAATACAGAGAGAGTCATAACGGTTTTTTATTATGAAAAAGAAGAAAAATCAACGGACATTTTTTGCAATGGGTAGAAATTGCCATTGTACGTTGCTTTCTTGCAAAAAAGCAAAATTTAAAAATTTCGAGTTGTTACCCTTTTGTGGAACAAGTGCGATATCTAAATCTGAACGAATTTTCTTCAAATTCGATACGGGGTTTTCCATGTACGAAAAACTCAAAAATTTCAGCACGATCGGATTGAAATTGCAACCTGTACTCAACGAACAAGCTTCGTTTGTGCAAAAAAATTTAAAATTAGATTTCTGTAAAATTGTTACACTCCGCAAATGCGAAAATATTAGAATTCAAAAACAAACTTAAATGAAAGCGTACATTCTTAAAGCACTACCAAATGGTTGCGCCATATTGTAGGTATCGGTTTTACTCACCGCAAGATTTTTATTCGACAGTTCGCATGCAAAATGCGAAATTCGCAGAGGGTGCAGGCGGAATTTTTAAAATCGACCTAGTCGACCGAAATGAAATTTGGTTGATGAAAAAGTCGACTTTCAGCTTCCAATACCATTCACTAATACATACGTATAAACTTGTTGTTGTTGTGCAAAATATTTATTTAAATTATATCAAAGGTATTCCCTACAATTTTGCGCCCCGGGGCTTCAGCCCAGTTAGCCCATATGGTATATCAGGTACTTCCCGTTTATATTACATCCGATTTTTCATCTGTGCGCATATACGTTGTATTTTATTTTCGAGCATTACAAATTCTGGTATTAAATCTGGCTTAATTGATGCAAGAATTAACACTGCCAAATTAAAACCAGTAAGGAAAGACAGAAAGTTGGGCGGGGCCGACTATATAATACCCTACACCTACCTACCAATGCGAAAATGGGCATTGCGATAAAAATTTGGCAGTGTTCATACATGTAATAAGCAAACTCGCTCTGCCGATTTTCGTACTGATCGGATATAAAACACGGTTTCTACAGTGCTTACATGTCAAATCGGGTGTAACATATATATTGGGAATATGTTTAAATCTGAACCGATTTTCCCCGAATTTGGCAGTGTTCATACATGTAATAAGAAAACTCTCTCTGTTAAATTTCGTACTGATCGGATATAAAACATGATTTCTACAGCGCTTAAATGTTAAATCGGGTGAAACATATATATGGGGGCTATATCTAAATCTGAACCGATTTTCCCCGAATTTGGCAGTGTTCATACATGTAATAAGTAAACTCTCTGTTAAATTTCGTACGGATCGGATATAAAACACGATTTCTACAGCGCTTAAATGTTAAATCGGGTGAAACATATATATGGTGGCTATATCTAAATCTGAACCGATTTTCCCCGAATTTGGCAGTGTTTATTCATGTAATAATAGAACTCTCTCTGTTAAATTTCGTACTGATCGGATATAAAACACGATTTCTACAGCGCTTAAATGTTAAATCGGGTGAAACATATATATGGTGGCTATATCTAAATCTGAACCGATTTTCCACGAATTTGCCTGTGTTTATTCATGTAATAAGAGAACTCTCTCTGCCAAATTTCGTACTGATCTGATTTAAAATACAGTTCCTACAGCGCTTACATGCCAAATCGGGTGAAACATATATATAGGGGCTATATCTAAATCTGATCGGATTTTCTCCGAATTTGGTAGTGTTCATTCACGTAATAATAAAACTCTCTGCCGAATTTCATGAAGATCGGATGTAAAATGTGGTTTCTACGACGCTTGCATATCAAATCGGGTGAAACATATATATGGGGACTATATCCAAATCTGAACCGATTTTAACCAATTTCAATAGGGATCGTCCTTGGGCCAAAAAAGAGCACTATGCTAAATTTCATCACAATCGGACCATAAATACGACCTACACTTTGATTACATGAATACATGGACAGACGGACAGACAGACGGACAGACGGACATGGCTAAATCGACTCAGAAAGTGATTCTGAGTCGATCTGTATAATAAACAATGGGTCTATCTCTTCTCCTTTTAGGTGTTACAAACAAATGCACAAAGTCATAATACCCTGTACCACAGTGTGGTGTAGGGTATAACAATAGGTTCGGACTTAAATATTGCAACTATATATAAACAGTTTTTGTTAAAAAGCGAACATTGCTAAGTGTAAAAAATCGGTTCAGATTTATATATATTTGTCTGTCAGTCTGTCTGGCTGGTGCCCACGATAACTCTCGAAAGAAGCAACCGATTGACTTCAAATTTGGTATGTGGTAATATTTTTTCTATCTCTGGCTAAGTTCGAAAATGGGTCATATTGGTCCACTCCTCTAGTACCTCCCCCACAAAGGGTCAAATGTGGTGAAATATTGATTCTTTAATAACTTCTACGAGTATACTACCTATTCGAATCTTCTGAAATTCCACACATAGTATTAGTTTATTAGTCGCTATCACCTCGAAAAAAGGGTGAATTTGCCACGCCCCTGTTGGTACCTCCCACACAAATTCACAATTTTGCACCAAAAGTTGACAGCTTATAACATTTATACGAATTCATTTATACAAGTTAAGCTAATCACTATAGAAATCGTATTTTCCATTTCACTAATTTAAATTTGACAGATCAGTTTTTGGTTAAAAAGCGAACATTGCCAAGTGTAAATAAACTCGGTTCAGATTTATATATATATCCGATCCCGATCGGGCAGCTAAACACTATAGAAATCGTATTTTCCATTTCACCATTTTGAATTTTGGATAAGGGAGTTTCTGGAACCCGATACTGTACATATGGATACCTCTATCTAAAACATGCCAAGTCGACTTTCACTAAATTTTAACTCTTGAGGTACTAAAAGGGGTGGACCAATTTGACCCATCTTCGAAATTTGCCTTGGATAGAAAAATATTATCACATACCAAATTTGTATTCAATCCGGTATCCTTTCCAGATATATCGTAATTCTTTCCAAGAGTTATCTCACCAGCCTGATAGACAGCCAGACGGACATTGCTCAAATGACTCAAAATATCCTATAACAGATATTTAAGGTCTGACGTCACTCTTTCCATATGTTACACGTTTGGCCGGTACACAAATGTTTGGATGTAAAGATGTTTAAATAAACTATATCTTATAGTAATTTCTTTCATATTTAAATGTCAAACTCCTCCTAAGAATTTCTACAATTTTTCAAATATTACTCTTTTATTCGTATGTTTATAATTATACTTGTGGCTCCATGGAATATCGCTTCGGTCCCCTATAGAGCCGCGACTCGCCGTTTTTTAAGATGTTTTATTTTATGTAAATAACATGAAGTTCTTCGTCCTCGAACTATAAAATTATCATAATTTAAAGAAACTTATTGGTGATGCTCTCGTGATCTTTAGGTCGTTTGCCGCACCACTTGATGCAATCTGATACAATAAAATTTTGCCTACAACAGTTATTAGACCCAGTAAACAAATGTGGGAGTGATGGGGGCAAAATATGCCAAACGTTTTAAGTTCAAAATTCTTTAGTTGCATTTTAGGTACAGTAAAAACATTCTTGAAATGGCAACTATTTTTTTTTAATGTTGACCTTAACGGTTTACGGTTTTTATGAAGAATCCGAAGAATAGGTTTTTAGCTCGGGAATTCTTTCGCACACTTTTTCCGCACTAAATAATCTAATACAAATATTATGATTCAATAATCCTTGCTCACACCACTTTTCATGTAACAAAGCCAAAGTACAAACAACAAAATTGTCTGTGTACTAAGACAAGACATGTTAAATTAAAATTGTATACGAGTATAATTCAAGAAGCCATAAAATAAAACAGAAAATTTAAGTGTCAAAAATGTATTGAACACGATGACTAAACGTTTCCATTAAGGATAACCACTCCCTAATGACATACATCCAAAATATGGAACATTACAATTTGCTGCAAAAACAAAGGCAAATGATAAATGCTGTATTCTAAGACAACTAGAACTCAGTGTAGATACTCTTCCATTATGATTAATACCATAGACTAGACAGACGTTTTACTTTGTGTCTAATACGTAAACTTTATATCATTTGGTTGTTCTAATTATATTTGAAATTCTGAAGATTTTGTTTTTATTCGACCTTTTTATTGAATATCCAATTCTTGTAAATAATAGTCAAGCTCGATGTCTAGTGTTTTTGTTTAAAAAATATTTTTATTATTCATATTTAAATCCGATATTTCGCAATTTCTTTGAATTGCATCATCAGGGATGTTCTACAACAATTAAACAATCTATATATATAAAATTGTTGCGTGACTGGCTGACTGACTGGCTGACTGACTGATTGACTGACTGATCATCGCCCAGGCCAAACGGCTGAAGCTAGAATCATGAAATTTGGTGGGAGGGTAGTGCTTGGGACGTAGACGAGCAATAAGGCGGGATTTTTCGAAATTCGTACTATTAGCTGCACAATGGGGCAAAAAGGGATAAATATGGTACCACGGCCAAATCCAAACGAAATGAGCTAAAATCTTGAAATTTGGTATGAGGGTAGCCCTTAGGAGGTAGACTCAGAAATTGGCAGGATTTTTCGAAATTCGAACATTTACGTACACAGTGGGGTAAAAAGGGAAAACTTGGGATAAATGTAGTACCGCAGGCAAATCAAATGGCGAGAGCTAGAATCGTGAAATTTGGTGTGAGTGTAGCCCTTATGAAGTAGACTCTGAAATTGACAGGATTTTTCGAAATTCGAACATTTACGAACACAGTGGGGTAAAACGGGAAAAATGTGGTACAACAGGTAAATCCAAATGGCAAGACCTAGAATCGTGAAATTTGGTGAGAGTGTAGCTCTTGCGACGTAAACAAGAACAAGGAGAGATTTTTAAAAATTTAGGGGCCCAGTGGGACAGAAAGGTATAAATATGGTACCACCGCCAAATTCAAAGCCTAAAATTAGAATGGTGAAAATTTAAGCGAGGTATGTCTTTATGACAACGGATCGGGGTATTTTTTTTATTCGCAGTTTTCGGGGCACAGTGGGGCAAAAAGTGTAAAATATAGTACAGTGGCTGAAAAATGTCAAACGTGGATCAATGGTTCCAGGGTAACTTTTGGAACATAAACTAGAGATTGGAAGAGATTTTTGGTAATTCTAACTTTAAGAGGCACAGTGGGACAAGACGCGTTAATTATGGACCATGGGGAAAAAGGGGAACAATCTGCCAAAATTGGAACTTAAACATGAGATATGAAGAGTTTATATGGTTTTAGGAGCACAGTGGTCAAAAACGGTTAAATACTGCACAGTGGAGAAAATATGATTAAATATGTTACAGTCGGGGAAAAAGGTTTAAGTATGCTAGCGTGGAGACACATTTTAAATACGGTACAGTAAGACAAAAAATTGTTAAATATGGTACAGTGGGACAAAAATAGTTATATATGGTAAAGTGGGACAAAATGGGTTACAAATCGTACAGTGGGACAAAAAGCGTTAACTATGGATCAGTGGGACAAAAATGTATTTACTATGATACAGTGGGGCAAAAAGGTTAAATATGGCACAGTGTGACAAGAATGGTTAAGTATGCAGTACAGTGGGGCATAACTGTGTTAAATACAGTGGAGCAAAGAGGGTTAAATATGGTACAGTGGGGCAAAAAGCGTTAACTATGGAACAGTGGGGCAAAAATGTGTTAGCTACGGTACAGTGGGGCAAAAATGGTTAAATATAGTGGACAAAATATAGTAGGACAAAAAGGTCTTAAATTTGATTCAGTGGAACCAAAACGGTACAGTGGGTCAAAAAGCGTACATTTAGTACAGTGGATAAAAATATGGATGCAGGGAGAGATGGTAAGTTAAATATGAAATAAGAATTTTAAAAAATGTATGCTTTTACTAGCACTGTGGTGCAAAAAGGTTAAAATTGTGATGCAGTTGGGGCAAGCACAAATTGTTCAATATGTTACAGAGGGGAGAAAATGTGTTAAATATGGTTTAGTGGTGCAAAAACGGTTAAATATGGTACGGTGAAGCAAAAAAGTTAAATACGGTTAAATGTGGTATGTGGGGAAAAAAGGGAAAAAAATAGTCCCAGATATGTATAAAAACTCGTACTATAGAAGCACAATAAAAAGTGTTTAATATTAAGTTAGTTAAGTTAGCTCTTAAAGCATAAACCAAAGCTAAGAAATTGTTGTTTCCAAATAGGTTCTTCTACTTCAACCGTGGGAAAAACAAGCTAAATAAATGGCACAGATAGGGGACAAAAATGTTGAAATACGGCATAAGCTTACGAATTTTGATCTTGAAATATAATATTGGTTAATTATTACACACAAACGGTTAAATGTGGTACAATGGAGCTATTCACTTTAGATTTTTGAATTCGTACCTTTATAGACACAGTGGGACAAACATGGTTTTATATTGTACCAGGGTGTGAATGTAGCTATTGGAAAATAAACTAGGGGAAAGTTTCTAACGTATGAACCAAAAAAATAGTTTTTCAACGTTCAGAGGTACAGTGGGATAAAGGGATAAATAGTGTACCATGATGTCAGGGTAACTCTTGGAACACAAACTAGAAATGAAACAAGGGGTCGTATTTTATAAAATAAAATAAAATTAAATATAAAAGTAATCAAATCTTCTTCATTTTGTACCATATGTAATAAGTTATAACTATTTTACAGTACCCTAAACAGAAAATAAATAAAAGGTGGGGGCTGCGAAGCGCACCGGGTTAATGCTAGTAATAAATAATTAATTTAATAATATATCACAAAAATTTTAAAATAAATAAAATAAGTATAAATAAGTAATTACAACTATCAGGGGAACAGAAAATACAGACACAAACATTTCCCTTTGATCACACTTTCATGCATGTAAAACAACACACAATTCTTGAACTTACTATTACTACGCTAGTATTAAGAATATTTGTGTGTTGTTGTTTAACATGCATCTACCCAGCAAAATTTCTCATTACCAAATAATCCGACTAGTAAGCATATTGTCGCGAATGTTTGTCGAAACAAACAATTTCCTCATTCCAGATTCGAATTTCTGAATTATACGACATAAGTAGTATTTATGGTATTTTCATTCAAATCTGCACGTATTATTTGAAAAAATGTTGAAAAAAAAGTAAATTGCCTGTAAGTAAATTGCCTAAAAACGTACTATATACACCAGCAAGAAGTCAAATTCGTCTGTGACCTTCGATGGGGGATTATATCAAACCTTGGGCCATTATGGCTGTTTTTCAATAGGAATATGCAATATAAAGTACAAGTGCTTCCAGCATAATCGGTTCAAAAACGCGCTCTCTTCAAGAAGAAAACTTCAAAATTTTGATCGATGCGTCTATAGGGACTATACATATATATCTGAACCAATATCTATAATAAACAATGACTCTATCTCATCGTTTATCGGTTGTTACAAACAATTGCACAAACTCATAACAACCTGTTCCACAGTATGTTGTGGGAATATCCCCTTCCTATGGTGGAAAGTATAAGAAGCATTTATGTATTTAAAACAAATTAATAAGATTCAAATAACTTTTAATGTAATATATCGTTGCATATATTAGTACTAGCTGACCCCAGCAGACGTTGTCCTGCCCGTTCTGTTCGGGCTGTATTGGTTTGTTATTGATCGATATTTCCTTCAAAAATGCATACATACCTAGTTTCAGGAAAAAATCAAATTAAATTTCAATTAAATAGCCCTGGAAATACGAATTTTGCAAATATCTTGACCACTCCGCCATTTATAACCGAGAAAATAATTCAAAAACACAGATGAGCCCAAACTGTAGCTATTGTGTAATTTTTAGCCCATTCGCTCTTATGGTTTCGGAGATCATGCGTTACTAACAAACGTACAAAGGATTTTATATATAAAGATAGATACATCTAGAAATAACTATTAATGGCATATTCAATATATAAATAAAAGAGCACGGTCACGTGTATGAATAAGTGTTAGTAATACGCAAAACAAACTTAATGAAGAGTATACGCTTAATTGAATACGATAACTTAAATTTATGTATTGAGATCAAATTATGTCGACAACCAATTGGTGTCTAAGGGCCTTATAAATATAAAGCTCATGTCGACCTTTTTGTCAATAGGATCTTGGATTTCTGCTCCAGATAATATTTGATTGCAAGAGATAGATTTATGCGATAATTTTCTGATCAAAATTAGATTATAATACAAACCCATGTTCACAGCATGTATCTATCTATCCAACTAAGTAGGAAAATAAATGAATATAAAAAACAATATCATGTCTTATACGAGTAAATATTCAAAATGTTTCCAGCTGTGTCGATACCCAATTGGTGTCTAAGTGCCTTATAAATATAAAGCTCATGTCGACCTTTTTGTCAATATGATCTTGGATTTCTGCTCCAGATAATATTTGCTTGCAAGAGATAGATTTATGGGATAATTTTCTGATCAAAATTAGATTATAATACAAACCCATGTTCACAGCATGTATCTATCTATCCAACCAAGTGGGCAAATAAATGAATATAAAAAGCAATATCATGTCTTATACGAGTAAATATTCAAAATGTTTCCAGCTGTGGAGGACATTACTCAAATTCACAGATTTTTTGTTGTTTAATTTCTAATGCAAATAAATGTCCTAAAAAGATTTTTTATTACTAAATTTGATACCTGCAAAAATTTATTTTTTAAAAAAGTTTGCACATATCCGCAGCTGAAATATATTAGGAAGGTGAATGACTGTCCTATGGAGCTGTGATGGTGTAATATCTAGCAATTCTAATTCATAATTCCTTTAACTCATTTTAAGGCCGCTTAAATTTTATCAATTTAACCGATCTAATGTACGAGTTCTCGAAAATATCACTATATACTAAGAAAGTACTCACCTTTGACATTATTTTCAATTTTTGTTTTTTAAAAGCTGTTATTTATTATTATGAAAAATTTAATATGAAATGTCCATAACATTCACCCTACTTAATTGTTATTTGATAACTTATTTAGAAATCCCACACAAAACATCTGATACAGAAGGGGTTAATCAATGTTGCCAAAAAATTAAAAAAGAGATGTTTACATTGTTTATTTCTTTTCATATTAAAGCAAAAAAAAATTTGGTAAAATTTTAATTTTGTATATTGGCCAAAAAAGTAATAAAATTTCTTATATGTAGTGCACTGTAGAAACTGTTTTTATATCCGATCAGTACGAAAATCGACAGAAAGGGGTTTCTTTTAACTTGAATGAACACTGTCAAATTTGGGGAATATCGGTGTGGATTTAGATATAGCCCACATATATATGTTTCACGGATTTGGTATCAAAGCTCTATACAGGATGTACTTTACATTCAATCATTGCAACATTTCGCAGAAATGAGTTCTTAATTTAGGAACAAATATTTCATACTGATCGGATATAAAATACGATTTCTACAGCGCTTACCTGTCAAATCGGGAGTAATATATAAATGGAAACTGTATCCAATTCTGAACGGATTTTACCAAAATTTGGCAATGTTCATTTATTTAATAAGAGAACTTTCTCTGCAGAATTTCGTACTGAAACAAACATGTTTCGCCGACCAAGCAGTGTCCCGTCCCAGCCAATTTCTGACCTTCTTTCGTTGGACTGCCTGATGGTCTCTTGCCTAAGCCAAAGTTTGCACGTGGATACTGGCGCTACAATATATTCAAATTCTTCGTGAATTTGTAACGTCGTCACTTTTGTTGTTTACGTAAATGACAACGCCAGTGTTGGTTACGATGTTGCGACTCAGTCACTTGGCTACTTCCCATATTGCCATTATTTCGGCTTGATAGACACTGCAGGTATCTGGTAGTCTGTGAGCTATATCCAAACTAAGCTCTGCACAGTATACACCGAAGCCAACCTTTTCATCAAGCCTCGAACCATCCGTGTAAAAGTGGAGATGGTTTCTATTACCTGGTATTCTTCCAGCCCATTCATCTCTGGCGGGAATCATAGTGATGTAATTTCTCTCGAAGGTGTACACAGTTGGTATATAGTCCACTCGGTCATAGTTTTTGTACCTCCACATTGATAGGCAGTTTAATCGTATTGCCGCTTTGGTTGCAACTTCTCTCACCACAATATTAATCGGCAGTATATGGAGTAGTGCTTGTAGAGACTCGGTCGCTGTAGTCCTTAAGGCTTCGCTTATGCTCAGGCTGTTCTCTGAATCTTGATAGTAGGTTGGTTATGGTTAGTTTGTCAGTTTCCGTCCACCATACAACAATGCCGTATAACAGTATTGGAAGAACTACTGCTATATATATTCAATGGACGATTTTAGGAGAGAGGCCACCATGGACGATTCGATAGTGCTCACAAGTTCGAGCAGGGCTGATTCTGTAGACTTCCCCTTATTGTAAGCATGTTGGTTCTCCGACAGGAGTTTTGTATCCAGGTTTACCCTAATGAAATAATCTAAAAGTCTTTCCAGACCTTTAAATAGGAGGGAGGATAGGCTAATTGGTCTGAAGTCTTTTGGCCGAGTGTGCGATATCTTTCCCGCAGACGGACATATTTAAAGCGACTCAGGATGTGATTCCAATCGATCGGTATAATAAACGATTAATGTATCTCTTCTCCTTTTGGATGACTAAATCAAATGCAGAAACTCGTAATACCCTAGACAAAAGTGTGGTTTAGGGTATACAAATAGAATAAATGCTGGAAACCAATCGATTGGAAGATTAAACTTCGTCTGGCGATCTTCACATATGTCTGTCAATTTTAAATTGAAAATATTCAACTCGTGTGTGAAATCTACACTGTTATTAGGTTGTGAATCATGGAACACAGCAACCAAAGATATAAAGTAATTACCAATCACTGTCTGCGCAGAATATTAAAAATATTCTGGCCAGAAACAATCTCAAACACCAAATTACGGCAAATAACTTAACCAAAAAAAAAATTCTCATTACCAAATAATCCGACGAATAAGCAAAGTTCGATAATGATAAATACTTATTATTTAGCCACTTTTTCATTATTTTAACATGGGGATGTCATTGGAGGAAAGTACTTCCCAACAGTATACATTAAAGAAGCATAATAATTACTTAGTTGTAGCATTGGCATACCACATAAATATGTGCTAATATTTTTACGATTTTCAGTACTTGAATAATGCATTACCAATAAGTTATAAATTAAGTAGTATATGTATATGATAGATATGTAGAAATGGCCATTTAAAGTGATTGCTTGCATATTGTCGCGCATATTTTTCGAAGCAAACAATTTACTCATGCCAGATTCGAATTTTTTAGCCCAAATCCGGATGTGAAAAAATATTCAGTGTCTAACATTATACGATATACGTAAATATTGATGGTATTTTAATTTAAATCTGCACACGCTGAAAAAAAATCGCCTCTGTAGTATATTGTCCCAAACATATTCTGCTTGAAATATATATATTTTTAGGGTGCACTCCAAATATATAATATTTGACACATACAAATATTATATGTTTGGGAGGATGTTGTTCTAAACAAAACTATGTTTACATCCTAATATTTTTTATTTGGATATGTTATTTCCCAAAAGAAGATCTATTTGCGTGAATATATATCTATTCTTAAATTGTTATAAGTTTTCACCAATTGAAAGGTATTTTTTAGAAATTTTTAATGTATGTAAATTTTTCTTTAAAATTAAAAATAATGAATTGGAATAGTTAGAAAATAAAAATAAGTGGTTTCAAATAGAATTTAATGCTAAGTATGCCATTTTTAATAAAAAAAAATAAAAAATTAAAACTAAAATTCGAAAAATTCAGGAAAGTTTTTAAAAAATTTTAATAAAATATATTTGGAAACATTCATAAACAATAATTTTATTTCTATTTAAACACATATTTTATTTGAGATAATTAGTTCGCAAATATATTTTATTCTAATATATTAACATATGCCTTCTAAATACATTTTATTGATTTTCAATTAAAATTTATTTGGTCGAAAATATATAATAATTTAAAAATTTTTGTTCCAAATATATTTTCTTTCGATTCAAACATATCAAAAACGGCGATTTTGCCCCGTGCACGTATTATTTTAACGCGAGTTGAAAAAAAAAATAAATCTTGTACAATAACTACATATAGCCAAAATTGCATTATATTAAAAATTGTCAAAATGATTTTGATAAAAAAAAAATCTCTTATTTCTGTTATTATTGGTAAGTCATTATTAATAAGCCGAAAGTAATCCAGCGAATAATTAAATGCAATTATTTGGTAATGCAGAGAATAATGACAGGTACTTACAAAGATTTTGCTGGGAAATAATAACAATATTATATGTTCCTGCCTACTTAGTATTTAAGCGCTATTGAAACTATATTTTGCGTGCGAACCTTATATAATTTGGCAAAAAGTGTTTTTGGTCATAGTTGATGAAAATCTGTGTAGATTATGTATAGTCACATCTCGATCTATGAAAGAATAGGGCATATTTTAACTGAAACGAAACCAATTATTCCAAATTATTATCACTCCCCCTTTAGTATTGTTAGGCAGCTGTAGGGTATTATATAGTCTGCCCCGCTTGACTTTCTGCCTTTCCTCACTACACCATTTTCAACAGTAATTGAGAAAATGTCACTTGAAATTGAGATTTTACATTTGAAATTGGCTAAATTTCATTTGAAATTGAGATTTTTTATTTGGAATTGACTAAATTTCAATTGAAATTGAGATTTTCCATTTGAAATTGACTAAATTTCAATTGAAATTGAGATTTTCCATTTGAAATTGGCAAAATTTCATATGAAATTCAGATTTTCCATTTAGAATTGACTAAATTTCAATTGAAATTGAGATTTTCCATTTGAAATTGACTAAATTTTAATTGAAATTGAGATTTTCCATTTGAAATTGACTAAATTTCAATTGAAATTGAGATTTTCCATTTGAAAATGTCTAAATTTCATTTGAAATTAGGATATTTCTATTTTAAATTGAGAAGATTCCGTTTGAAATTATGATATTTCCATTTTAAAATGAGAAAATTTTATTTGTATGTAATTGAGAAATAATATTATGGTAACAAATAATAAAGTTGAATAATAATCTAATCTACCCGCGCGGGACCAGCCATATCCTCTTCGGCAAAACAAATTGAAGTTTATTTCATCAATCCAAACTAACTGTTTCCCTGCTCTAATACAATCCACCGATTTTGAGACGTATGATGAACGGGCGATTTTATTCCCTTTGCTTTTCATGAGTACAGGCTGAGTATGAACAGCTTTTATTGTGTACATTTCACCATGAAGCGTATTAGCCAATGTCGACAGGGCAATTCGTTTTTGGTATTCGACAAACACCTTTTCTTTCAGTTCACGAAAGAAAAGGTCATGGGTGGCTTTTCCTCCACCCATGACAATACGCTGTTTATTTCCACTGTATTTGGCACATGTGCCGCCCCTTTTTGCTGGAGTTTCTTCACATAAATTAACCCAACGATGTGCAGTTTTATACGAAATTCCTAACGAAGCTGCAAGTTCGGACCAATTGCTCCCGCGTCTGGCTGTTTCCTGCAATCGATTCCGATCTTGATCAGTATGCTTTTCTTGCAATTTGTTCTGAACCTACAGGAATAATAATTTAATTTACACACATACAAAAAAATATAAAAATCGATGGTAAAAATATACTTACCATCGATTTCTCCTCGACATAGCGGACATGTGGAATTGACAATGACAAACATTTGGCGTGGAATAAATGACGACACGGTAGCAAACGGTTTACGTTTCCACTGGTCATATTTACCAAGCAAATTGCGCATTTATCCTTCAACTCCATGTTGTCTTCCGAGACTAATAATTTATTTATGTCAATACATTTCAAAATCAACTTCATTAATTTTCCCAGCTTTTAATATGTATTTCAAAATCAAAGTTAGGTTCATAAATTCAAAACAATTTCTCAATTTCAAATGGAAATATCCTAATTTCAAATGGAATGTTCTGAATTTCAAATAGAAATATCCTAATTGCAAATGGAATTTTCTCAATTCAATATGGAAATATCCTAATTACAATTGAAATTTAGTCAATTTCAAATGGAAAAATCTCAATTTAAATTGAAATTTAGTCAATTCTAAATGGAAATATCCTAATTTGAAATGAAATTTAGGCATTTTCAAATGGAAAATCTCAATTTCAATTGAAATTTAGTCAATTTCAAATGGAAAATCTCAATTTCAATTGAAATTTAGTCAATTCTAAATGGAAAATCTCAATTTCAAATGAAATTTAGCATACTTCAAATGTAAAATCTCAATTTCAAGTGAAATTTTCTCAATTACAATGAAAAACTTCTCAATTACTTCTGAAAATGGTGTAGTTTCAGTTTGAATAGATTGCCTTCTTTTTAAACTGAAACCAGTGAAGAAAGTAGCGGTATGGTGTTCATGTACTAAATTATTTTAAAAATAAAACGAAAGCTGAATAATGTCAGGCAAATTGTTTAGAAAATATATCAGCTATGGCTAACCAAAGATATTTATGAGCGACATCTGTAAGTCATACTTGACACGTTTCAATTTAATTAGATATGAAACACATACTGAAAAATTTCAGTCTAATCGTTTATAAAATTTGGTATTTTTGGCTAAAATAAGAGGGTTTAAATGTTACCTCTATATGGCGCCTATAACACAGAATGATTCACAAGAAATGGTATTTTTTGCATTGTGGATAAAGCATATAAAGCTCAAGTATCAAATTATAACTATGTGCAAAGTGGTGGCAATGGAATCAAACGTAAAATAAAAATTTGAAAAACAAGAATTAAATATGTAAAGAGGAAAATACAGCAGCTCATGAAACCACAATAAATCTATTCATTTTTATACCCTCACTTTAGTGATACGAGGGTATATATCATTTGCTACGGACCAAAAGTGTAACACATCGACTGAGTGATCTAATACCCTAAGTAAGTTCGGCGGATATTCGTTTTTAGTCATTTTAAGTCGAATGAGAAATGTCCGTCCGTCCGTCTGTCTGTCTTTCTGCTTCTGGCTGGTGCGCATGATAACTCTCGAAAGGAGTAACCGATTGACTTCAAATTTGGTATACGGTAATATTTGTTTCTACCTCCGCCTAAGTTCGAAGATGGGCCATATTGGTCCACTCCTTCTGGTACCTCCCACACAAAGGGTTAACATTTAGTGAAATATTGATTCTTTTATAACTTCTATACTACTTATTAGAATAATGTGAAATTCCACGTACTGTTTTAGTTTATTAGTCGCTATCACCTCGAAAAAATGGGCGAAGTTGCCACTCCCCTTTTGGTACCTCCCACACAAATGGGACAACTTTGAACTGCTTATAACTTTAATACAAGTGCATACAAATACTTGAAATTTGTTACAGTATAATGGTTTTGTAGCGCCTATAGTCCGGTAAAAAATGGGCATTATTGTACAGCCCCTTTTGGTACCTCCCACACAAATGATCCGTTTTACACCAAAAGTTAACGGCTTATAACTTTAATATCAGTGCATACAAATACTTGAAATGTTGTACAGTGTAATGCTGTTGTACCTCTCACACAAAATGACCTAATCATACAAAAATTTAATAGCTTGCAACGTTAATATACCAGTGCACATAAATGCTTATAGTTCGGCACAATGCAATGTATTTAAAAAATCTACTTTTTACCGAAAAATATGTGTATTTGTTAAACTTCTTCTGGTACCTCCCACACAAATTGACAGATTAATTAGTGTAATGTTATAAATTACATTACTCACAAAGTGAGGGTATACCTTAGTCGGTTTACGCGACTGAAACATTCTTACTTATTCGATTAGATATTACTAAAAAACATGTTAAGGCGTAATATGCTTTGCCATATTTTGGTGTATGGAATTAACATCGATATACCCTAATACATACGCATATCACAATTTCATAATCTCTTGGAGATACATTTACATTTGCATATGCAATATAAATTCCCCCAAACTTTAGTCAAGTAGTAACAGCTGATGTACCACCTTTCACATGGGAATTTGAATGAAATAGCTTTAACCTCTGAGATTAATTGGGACTTGTGATATGCAATATGCACATACTCGTATGCTCTGAATAATTAACATTATTCACATGCATTTTTGTAGCATTTGTTCACCCAGAATTTTATCAACATGTGTGCGCTCATTAACATTTCCAGCTATGTACAGCAGCTCTGTGACATGTGTTTCAATTATGTGGCACAAATATGCAATCGACCTTTAAAGCCAACCAAATTGCCACTAACCAAAAAAATGCCGACAAACTATTTCACATTCATAATAATTTCATTTAAATTGATGCGCATTCATATTGTCTGGGTAATGAATTAAACGGAATGTGTGACATTGATTTTATTATTGCGACCAAATGCAAATTGTAAAAGTAGTTGTATGAGATTATATGAAAAACATATATATATATATATGCTAATTTTTCATATAAAGTTAAGCTATGGTAATTTTAGATAATTGGTTTTGTTCATAAATTATATCTAATCATACAAATACTATTACATTACAACGAAAATATATGACAAATGATTTAGATATGAAAAATATCGTTATTTTCTTTTCTTTGCATGCATCTTATCGCTAATCACAAGCTATGGTATTAAACATTAAATATCTATTTATTACTCCTTATAGTCTCTTAGACCCAATTTACACGGTGCGACTTGTCCTTGTGAAATGAGGGTGTAGAGAATCTTCAGGGGTAGAAAAAGTTGTCCGAAATGAAAATACAAGGGACAAATTGATATTTCCTTTCATGAGCGACTGAATACGAAAAACAAATTCAATAAAATAAATGTAAGTGAACGAATAAAAACATAAATTTGTCCCCTGGTTGCTGAAACTAAAGACTCACCGTCTAAACGTAGGGATTTCAAAAGAGAATTGAAAAAGTCGCAACGTGTAAATTAGGTCCTATATCTTTTACAAATAGTAAGCTCAATATTTTATTTAAATAATGCTATTATAAATAAACTTATATGTCCAAAACTGATGCGTCAAGAGTATTGACACAGTACTGTGATTTTATTATAAACTAGTAAAAAAGAATAAAGTTGGGCGGAGCCCACATACACCACCACACAGGAAGTGGATCAAGAAATCATTTATTTTAAAAATGTATTTATTCGTAACAATTATAGAATGAAGCAATCGTTGTAATAAGGATATCGACAATGGGAGTTTGGTGGCTCTCGAAATAGACCTGTCTATCCAACCATTACAACCACCCTCAATACATGACACTATACTTCTACTATCAATATGGAAAGACAGAAAATCAGGCGGTGCCGACTATATAATACCATAAACCTCCCTAACAATGCGAAATTTGGCATCGCGATAATAATGTGGAATAATTGGTTTCGTTTCAGTTAACAAAATACTTATATCCACCTCCTCATCAATGATTATTCCAAGAGGAGTAGATGATGTTGATCATAATAAACTAGATCTGAAACGATAATCTTAAAATCCGTAGTATTCTTTCATAGATCAAGAATCGGAAGGAACAAATTGATGAGCCTATACATTATCTAAATGGACTTGCGCTTTGATACCAAATATGGGGAACAAATATGTATATGGGGGCTATATGTAAATCTGAACGGATTTTCTCCGAATTTGGCAGTGTTCATTCATTTAATAAGAAATTTCGTACTGATCGGATATAAAATACGGTTTCTACAACACTTACATGTGTGTTACACTTTTGGTTCGTAGCAAATGATATATACCCTCCTCGCTAAGGTGAGGGGATAAAAATAGATCCGATTTGAAGTTACATTTTCCAAAAAAAAACTAGTAAGGAAACGCAGAAAGTCGGGCGGGGCCGACTATATAATACCCTACACCTCCCTAACAATGCGATTAGGGTCATTGCGATAATAATTTGGAATAATAGGTAAATGGGTAAGAACATATATACATATGTGGATATATTCCTAAATTGAGAAACATCTTTCTGGAGAATTTTGTAATGATCGGAAGTAAAGTACAACTCCTATAGCGCTTTGTAACCAAATCAGGAGGAACATATATATGGAGGTTATATATAAGTCTGAATCGATTTTCCCTAAATACTCATTCATGTAAAATAGAAACCTCTTTCCGTCGAATTTCGTATTGATCGGATATAAAATACAGTCTCTACAGCGCTTGGATGTCAAATCGGGGCTAACATATATATGGGTGCTGTATCTAAATCTGAACTGAATTTCCCCGCATTTTATAGTTTTCATTCATGTAATACGAAAACTCTCTCTGCCGAATTTCGTACTTATATAAAATACGGTTTCTACTGCGCTTACATGTGAAATCGGGTGTAACATATATATTAGGACTATGTTTAAACCTGAACCGATTTCTCCCGAAATTGGCAGTGTTCATACATCTAATAAGAAAACTCTCTCTGTTGAATTTCGTACTGATCGGATATAAAATACGGTTTCTACAGCGCTTCCATGTAAAATTGGGTGAAACATATATATGGCGGTTATATCTAAATCTGAACGGATTTTCTCCGAATTTAGTAGTGTTCATTCACGTAACAAGAAAACTCTCTCTGCCGAATTTCGTACAGATCGGATGTAAAATACGGTTCTATAGCGCTAACATGTCAAATCGGGTGAAACATATATATGGGGACTATATCTAAATCTGAACCGATTTTCCCTGAAGTGTTCATTCATGTAATAAATGAATGCCAAATGCCAAATTTCGTACTGATCTGATATAAAATACAGTTTCTACAGCGCTTACATGTCAAATCGGGGGTAACATATATATGGGGGCTATATCTAAATCTGAACCGAGTTTGACCAATTTCAATAGGGATCGTCCTTGGGCCAAAAAAGATAACTGTGCTAAATTTCATCACAATCGGACCATAAATACGACCTGCACTGTGATTACAAGAATACATGGACAGACGGACAGACAGACAGACGGACAGACAGACGGACATGGCTAAATCGTGTGGTGTAGGGTATAAATATTTGTTTGTCTTTTTTTAGGGAAAAAGTATATTTATTATATATTATTTATTTTATTTTATTTATTTATTTGAATTACAATACAAAGTAAATTTATATTCTAATTTAAAGGTCCAGGGAAATGCCGGGTTACAAAGACCATGTGGCTAAATGTTTGCAGCGACAGACCAGAGCCTCTGCTGGGAATCGAACCCACGACCCCCAAACTCATAGGCGACTACGCTACCAACTCACCTACTGGGGCGCTCATATTTATTATTTATTATATATATTTTGTGCCTTTTTTTAGGGAAAAGTAGATGTATTATTTTGGAGTTATAGAAAAAGTTATCTAAAAAAAGTATTACATATTTATGTTCATTATAAAAGAAACTTCCTAGAGAATGTTTTCGATGAAAGATCGGGTCAAAAAATTGCACTAGTATTGCAGCAAAGTTTCTCCAATTTACACCATTTTTAAACAAATTTCAAAAGTAAACAAAATTTTCTCCAAACGCAATGCTGGAATATTGAAATCTTTACTATATTTATATGTGTTAAGGTGTTGCACGTTGAACTGCATTGAACTGCAGAGGGAAATTGGAGCCCGGATGATTTTAGCAAAGATTGATTCGTGGTAATTATTTCTTTCGGTTTTTGATGTCAAGACCTACAAACTACAAAATATTTCATTGGAATATATTAATTTTTAAATATTTTATGGCTTGATAAGATTTCTGTCTGCATTTGATAGTTGAAGTTTTCATTGATCGGAATATAAACCGATTGCTCTCATATCAACTTTCTGAATTGACAACAAAATTGCCTATACGAAATTTGCAATGTATAGCTTCAAATGGGTATTACTTTTGTCTCAGTGGGTATTAGACCGGGTCACCAAAATGCGATGCGGAAAATGAAAGCTAACCTCGAGCAATTGCAATAACAATTTTTTAAAATATTTTCCGAGCCCGCGGAATCTGCCCAAAATCGTTTTTTATCGTATTCCTATCGTTTGCGTCGTTTGTAGCTCGATTTTGCGTTGGGTGTAAACACTTTTATTCTGACACAAAAAGTTTCGTCTGACTATAGGTATTAATAACCTCCTGTTTTTGTAAAACGTTTTCGTTCGTTTACGACGAAACGTCAAATTTCAATTACATATAACTCGAAATTTATAAAACACAGGCACGATATATTTTCGGTACGAACTATTTCCGAGCTTTCCTATAGTACATGACAAATTAAAGACTCCTGTGGCTTATATATTTCGCGTCTAAATTGAGTGATTTTGGATGATTCGTCGTAGACGAACGAAAACGTTTTAATATATTTTATTTATATTTTTTTGTAAAAGACTCAATAAATTTAAACTTAACTTAACACCTTCTTACAATAATTTAGTGCAATCAAATGATACGTCCGATGAGCGGTGTTTGTTCCCTCTGTTTGTATTTCTCTTCGTAACTTTTTTATTTTTCAATAAAAGTGTGTACATCCAATGCAAAATGTTCATGGCTTTTAAAGCTCTTTAATACTGTAGAAAAAATTGAAATTTGTAGTCTTCATTAGAAAACAAGTAAGAAAGTCCCAGTCGGGTAAACCGACTAAGGTATACCCTCACTTTGTGAGTAATGTAATATGGAATATTAATCGAATTATTCTGTCAATTCGTGTGGGAGGTACCAGAAGTTTTTGAAAAATACACATATTTTTCGCTGAATAGTAGATACTTTAAATACATTGCATGCGCCGAATTATAAGCGTTTATATGCACTGGTATATTAACGTTATGAGATATAAAATTTTGGTATGATTTGGCCATTTTTTGGGGGAGGTGCAAAATGGTACCTTTGTGTGGGAGGTACCAAAAGGGGCGTGCATATAACACCCATTTTTCACTGGACTGTAGGCACTATAAAAGCATTACACTGTACGAAATTTCAGGTATTTTTATACACTGGTATTAATGTTATAAGCTGTTAACTTTTCGTTCAAAATGGTGCATTTGTGTGGGAGGTACCAAAAGGGGCGCAGAAACTTGGCCCATTTTTCTCGAGTTGATAGCGACTAATAAACTAATGCTATGTGTGGAATTTCAAAAGATTCGAATAAGTAGTATAGCAGTTATTAAAGATTCAATATTTCACAACATTTTAACACTTTGTGGGGGAGGTTCTAGAAGGAGTGGACCAATATGGCCCATCTTCTAACTTAGTTGGAGATAGAAAACAAAATTACCAAGTACCAAATTTTAAGTCAATTAGTTACTCCTTTCGAGAGTTATCGTGCGCACCAGCCAGCAGACAGACAGACTGACGGACATTGCTCATTCGACTTAAAATTACCCAAAACGAATATCCGCCGAACATACTTAGGGTCTTAGATCACTCCCTCGATGTGTTACACTTTTTTTCGTAGCAAATGATATATACCCTCGTCACACAAAGGTGAGTGTATAATGACAGAGACACACACATAGACAATGATAAAATGACACACAGATGTATTGCATGTGACAATCATGCTACAAACGAAAAAACTGCTATAAAACCAGTAAGGAAAGACTGAAATTCGGGCGGTGCCGACTATATAATACCTACACCTCCCTAACAATGCGCAAAAGGCCATTGCGGTAATAATTTGGAATAACTGGATTCGTTTCAGTTAACACAGTATTAAGCTGCACCTCCTCATCACGGCTTACTCCATGGAGGAGTAGAAGATGTTGATTATGGTAAACTAAATCTGAAACGATAACCTTAAAACTCACAGTATCGAAAGGAACAGTATCGAAAGGAGCAAATATGTCAGACTACACATAATCTAAATAGATTTGCATCAACTTGGATCAAAAACCGCATTTGTGTCAAATTATATAAAGATCGGACGTAAAATACAGTTTCACTAGAGCTTAAATACTAAAAAGGCAGGCACAGATATATTATAGTGGCGTCAAAAATAAAGTTCGCGTTTATCAAAGCTTATATGAAAATTTGGTTTGTTTTAAGTATACTCGCAATATATATAGTTTCTGCGATCGCGAAATTAGGGGCTATTTGCGGTTGAGATAATCTCTAAAAATAATAAAATTTTACATTTCTATTACTTTGAGGAATTGACCACTGGACATTAAAATCTGGACCATTATTTATAGGCTACGTGACTTCCATTAAAAAATTGCAATGTAAAGTCACTTTTTTCTCGATTTTAGTGCAATTTTTCACTTTTCATGGCTTGTTGTACTACTGCTTATATCTAGATTTAATTTTTATAAAAAATTAACCCTTTCAAGGCCGTAAACTTTTTATTTGATTGTTGGTCTCAAATGGGTTAAAGCGAATTAATTGTTAAAAAATTGTCCTGCACTCATTATCTCAAACTCAAAAGCTGAAATTATTACAAAAGTAACAATTTTGTAAATTTTATTCATTATTTTCGAATTTGAATATTTTATTTCACTTGAATTTTAACAATTTTATAGAAAAATTTACAAAATGTCTAAGTTCTTAAAAATTTCAGCTTCTGACGTTTAAATAATGAGTGTAGGATCATTTTTGTAGCAATTAATTCGCTTTATCCCATTTGGGACCAACAATCAAACAAAAAGTTTACGGCCTTGAAAGGTTAATTTTTTTATAAAAATTAAATCTAGAGATCAGTAGTTTTATATCGCGTCAATGTGAAAATTGGACTAAAGTTGTGCAAGTTATTTCAGATTTTATAAAAATGCATTAAAAATTGCAGTAAAAGTGAGAAAAAAGAGACTTTATATTGCAATTTTTTTAAAAGAAGTCACGTCGTCTTATATATAAAGACCCAGATTTTAACGTCCAGTGTTAAAATCCTAAAAGTAATAAAAATTTTAGGTTTTATTAAGGAAAACCCTGATTTTTAGAGGTTTTTTAAACCGCAAATAGCCCCTATTTTCGCGATCACAGAAACGAAATATTTTGCGAATATACTTAAAACAAACCAAATTTTCATATAAGCTTTGATCAACGCGAACTTTTTTTCGTCCTCACAAAAGAAGCAACTCTAATAGATATATATGAGGGCTATATCTAAATCTGAACCGATTTCCCACAAATTTTGCAGTATTCGTTCCTAATTTAAGAAACTTCTATCTGTCGAATTTGTAGTGATCGGATATAAAATACAGTTTCTACAACGCTTACATGTCAAATCGGGAGTAACATATATATTGGGCCAATATCTAAATCTAAACCGATTTTCGTCAAAATCGGCAGTGTTCATTCGTGTACTATGAAACCACTCTCTGTCAATTTCGTACTGATCGGATATGAAATACAGTTTCTTCAGCGCTTACATGTCAAATCGGGAGTAGGTTTCATATATCTAAATCAGAACCGATTTACCCCAAAAATTGGCAGTGTTCATTCGTGTAATATCAAACCTCTTTCTGTTAAATTTCGTAATGATCGGATATAAAATACATCTTCAATAGCGCTTTGATGCCACATCGGGATGAAGATATACATATATGGGGCTTTATCTAAATCTGAACCGATTTTCACCAATTTCAGTAGGGTGCTTAGGGCATACGGACATAGCAAAATCGACTCAGAAAGTTATTCTAAGTCGATCGGTACATTAAACGATGGGTCTATGTCATCTCCTTTTAGGTGTTGCAAACAAATACACAAAATAATAATGCCATCCATATACCACTGTGTGGTGTAGGGTATATTTCACTTTTTTGGAATTCGTGCATCAGTGCATCGGTAGGGATATATTATCACATGAACCGATATGCCCATTTGAAATATGGATCGTACCTAGTCTACGAAATGCTTCGGTACCTATTTTCGTAAAGATCGCTTCATATTTGCGACCTGCACCAATACATGGACAGGCAGACGGACTTGGCTAAATCGACTCCGAAAGTAGTTCTATGCCGATCGGTATACAAAACTATTGGTCTATCTCTTTGTTTTTTAGGCGTTACAAACAAATGCACAAAGTCATAATACCCTGTACCACAGGGTGGTGTCAATTTTAATAAATTGGACAAATCAGTTAATATTTGAATATATCCCCTTCCGACTAGGCTTATTCACGTTCTGATGTTTTGCGGATTGTATTGTATTTTATCCTAAACCATTCTTAGAAAACTGTTTTATACAGCCCTCATTAAACGACTTTATACAAACTTTCTGTAATATTACTGATAGAATATTGTAGCAAAAATTTTGTTTTGGGATATGTGGGTCATTTGACTCCTAGACTTTATGCCCTACAAATCACACAATATAAAGTGCCTTGCAGAAGACTTATATTTTTATTTTAATGAAAGTATCATACTTCGGAAAAAGGCATTTCTGTAGTGGTGTAGGACATTACATAGTCGTTATGGCCCAACTTTTGATTTAACCAACTCTTTTGCAGTGCATATATGTAATAAAACAAATATAATTGAATAATACATATAATTGAACAAAAATAAATATTTTAATATTTATAATCAGAAGTAATATATATCAATTAGTAGTACATGCAATTTAATTTAAAAAATTATTTAAATGTGACCATTTGTCGTAATCAATAATTAATTTCAATTTGTCATAACGTGTTTGAAAGCGATTGCAAACAAAAATCACACATATTAATTTCACACATTTACGAAGCGAAGTCTTCAGGGAAACAAACTCATTTATGTAATATGATTGTATTTAATTAATTATAATAGAGTATTATGTGTTGGTATAAATTAAGTTCAGTGTATTGAATTAAAGTGTTATAAAATTGTAAATTATTGAATATTTTTGTGGTAATATAGGGAAAACTGTTTTGTTGTGAATTTAAAGTTAATGAGGTAATTTGTGTTGTTTTATTTTTCTTTTGGAATTATTTATTTTGAAATTATTTATTCAGTTATATACACAATGGAGAATCAGTAAGGGGCGAATAAAGCCTGGCGGTTCCGCCAGACATGCAGGAATATACAGGTGTTATCAACGATTTACGGGTTCACGCTGCTTATTCATATATGTATGCATATTTAGGTTACGATGCATTCATACCTACATAACATTTGTTTAGTTTACGGGCTTTATTCACAAGGGAGGAGAGGTTGATGTGATGCCTTGAATGATACCAACAATTATAGCTCATAGAGTTTAGAGAAGTACACGAGCACAGTGCAAACAACGAGTTGTGATCATACAACTGTTCAATTAAAAAGAGGCCGAAGATGAAACATGTCAGCCAATATAACAACCACCGCTTATAAGAACCCCGCGCTCTACCCATGCATGTTAAGCGAATAAAGTATTCGAAGAGAGGAGCAGAGGATATTCCAGTGCTGACACAATGCGGGAAGTAGACACATACAGTGCTGCGAATGTGTAATATGTGCTATGTCAAACTACTATTACCCGTTCATTCCATATCAAACCGAACAATTTTTTGGGTCACCATTCCCGATTTCAAAATAAATTTGCATATCGATTCTCTGCTCAAAATATAACATTTACTATTTGGTGAAAAAAAAATAAAAAATTTGTTATTAGCATCTGAAATCTGAGCAAAAAATATGTTCTTAAAAGGCGTACGTTTCGAGTTATGTATTTTCGGAATGCGTGGACTGATTTTAAAGGCCGTTGTACGGGGATTTATTTTCGCATCATTAACATTTTAAAATGCATCCAAAGACAGTATCTGAAAATTCAATTGTATGAGGTCTATATCCAAACATGGACCAATTGTGGCCTTTCTTTCCAGAACATAATAAGACATGGACATGGACATAGACTGATGAAATTCAACAGGATCGCTTGTAAAGATGCCAAACCTGAAGGTACGGTTATATGGAGGCATTTTTGACGTTCAGGATTTTAGTATTTTACATTATAGTTTTGTGGTATACCTCACGTGAGACAAATAGGCTGTACTTGATATAACAACAGCCTATTTGACTTCTTGACATTTCGATGCTACATTTTTTATCCATGCTCATCCTTTCAACCGATTAATTTTCATATTGTGCAAGATGCGAATTAATAATTATGTATGTCCTTGTTTAAATAAAAGAGGGTTGGAAGGGTGGACTTTAATTTATTTATTTTTATTATCAACTTCGTTGAAGCTTTTATATATTCCGTTATAAATTTTGCAGTTTAATAACATTAAGTTTGCAAATTGTTTTTATTTATTGTGGTTTAATTGATCATCACCTGTTTATATTGAAGTTTTATACTGGAGAGGTTTTAAATGTTCCATTAACGACTACTCTCCTCTGTCATTCGATGGGAGTTGTGAGTTAAAAAAACACAGTTATATAATTTGAACTTTTAGTGGTAGATAATTTGTTTATTTGTTTAATAGCTCTTCAAAATAATGATTGGTAATGTTTATGTACATTAAGACTGAACTGTACTTTGAAAAGATAGTGCACATAAACGTTTACAATTCGGTACAGTGCCGTGTCTTTGAAGTATCTACGGTTGAGCGCAAAATAGGCGTATTCATCTAGAAACTTCTGTTAGCCAACCCCCTCCCACAAACAAATTTGACAGAATAATTTTCAACGTACTGACAGAATAATTTTCAACGTACTGACACGGCAGATGTTTGTAACACCTGAAAATGACACAGCTAGACCCACCTTAAAGTATACCGATCGACTCAGAATCACTAGCTGAGTCGATTTAACGATGTCTGTCGGTCCGTCCGTCCGTCCGTTCATCCGTCCGTCCGTCCGTCCGTCTGTCCATGTAAAGTTGTTCGTCGACTACAGGTCGCAATTTCACTCCGATCGTTCTGAAATTTTGCAGTTTAGAGTATTTCGCGGCTGTTAAGATCGCTATTGAATTTGGTTGAAATCGGTTCAGATTTAGATATAGCTCCCATATATATCTTTCGTCCGATTTGGCCCTTTAGTCCTATAGAAGCTGTATTTTACATCCAATCGTTTTGAAATTTAGAATGGTAGAGTTTCTTGATCCATGAACCAACATTGCCGAATTTGAAGAAAATCGGTTAAGATTTAGCTATAGCTCCCATATATATGTTTCGTCCGATTTGGCCCTTTAGTCCTATAGAAGCTGTATTTTACATCCGATCGTTTTGAAATTTAGAATGGTAGAGTGTCTTGATCCATGAACCAACATTGCCGAATTTGAAGAAAATCGGTTCAGATTTAGATATAGCTCCAATATATATCTTTCGTCCGATTTGGCCCTTTAGTCCTATAGAAGCTGTATTTTACATCCGGTCGTTTTGAAATTTAGAATGGTAGAGTTTCTTGATCCATGAACCAACATTGCCGAATGTGAAGAAAATCGGTTAAGATTTAGCTATAGCTCCCGTATATATGTTTCGTCCGATTTTGCTCTTTAGTCCTGTAGAAGCTTTATTTTACATCCAATCATTTTGAAATTTAGAATGGTAGAGTTTCTTGATCCATGAACCAACACTGCCGAATTTGAAGAAAATCGGTTAAGATTTAGCTATAGCTCCCATATATATGTTTCGTTCGATTTGGCCCTTTAGTCCTATAAAAGCTGTATTTTACATCAAATCGTTTTGAAATTTAGAATGGTAGAGTTTCTTGATCCATGAACCAACACTACCGAATTTGAAGAAAATCGGTTAAGAGTTAGCTATAGCTCCCGTATATATGTTTCGTCCGATTTTGCTCTTTAGTCCTGTAGAAGCTTTATTTTACATCCAATCATTTTGAAATTTAGAATGGTAGAGTTCCTTGATCCATGAACCAACACTACCAAATTTGAAGAACATCGGTTAAGATTTAGCTATAGCTCCCATATATATGTTTCGTCCGATTTGGCCATTTAGTCCTATAAAAGCTGTATTTTACATCCAATCGTTTTGAAATTTAGAATGGTAGAGTTTCTTGATCCATGAACCAACACTGCCGAATTTGAAGAAAATCGGTTAAGATTTTGCTATAGCTCCCATATATATGTTTCGTCCGATTTGGCCCTTTAGTTCTATAGAAGCTGTATTTTACATCCAATCGTTTTGAAATTTAGAATGCTAGAGTTTCTTGATCCATGAACCAACACTGCCGAATTTGAAGAAAATCGGTTAAGATTTAGCTATAGCTCCCATATATATGTTTCGTTCGATTTGGCCCTTTAGTCCTATAAAAGCTGTATTTTACATCAAATCGTTTTGAAATTTAGAATGGTAGAGTTTCTTGATCCATGAACCAACACTACCGAATTTGGAGAAAATCGGTTAAGATTTAGCTATAGCTCCCATATATATGTTTTGTTCGATTTGGCCCTTTAGTCCTATAAAAGCTGTATTTTACATCAAATCGTTTTGAAATTTAGAATGGTAGAGTTTCTTGATCCATGAACCAACACTACCGAATTTGAAGAAAATCGGTTAAGATTTAGCTGTAGCTCCCATATATATGTTTCGTCCGATTTGGCCCTTTAGTTCTATAGAAGCTATATTTTACATCCAATCGTTTTGAAATTTAGAATGGTAGAGTTTCTTGATTCATGAACCAACATTGCCGAATTTGAAGAAAATCGGTAAAGATTTAGCTATAGCTCTCATATATATGTTTCATCCGATTTGGCTCTTTAGATCCAATCGTTTTTATACCCTACACCACACTGTGGTACAGGTTATTATTTAAGTATAAAATGTCCCAAAAGTAAATTTATATAAACAATTTATACATGAATTACAAAATTTATATATCAGAGTTATTCAATATTACGAGAGTGGTGTAGGGTATTATATAGTCGGCACCGCCCGACTTTAGCCTTTCCTTACTGGTTATTATATGAAGTTTGAAAGAATGTAGATTCAGGCAATTGTTTAGATCAACTATGTATACTCATATATGAGCTTATTCTATTAATTCTTAATTTTTTCGAATTAAAGTTGGAAATGGTGTAGTATGAAAATCTTTAGTGGTATATTTTCAGTTGCTGTAGGACTGAAATCCCAACTGTGAAAGAAAATCAATTTTCAAATAAAATGTAATTTGTCAAAGAACAGCAATTTTAAATCTTCCAATTTTAAGATAGTTTTAGTGGGCATGAATTTTCACCTTCTATATGATCATGACTGCATCGGCTATAACACGAAAACAAAAAGCTTAGGAAATGGTAACAGATATTTTTGGTTCTCAAATACTTTTGTCGGTTTGACCACAGGCCGATCATAAAATTACAGATATGCCAATATTTTGAAAGTTGTACATTTTGATTTTCGATTATGGCCAAAGATTTTCGACCACTTGACCGTTAATTGTACGCGTGTATGTAGAGAAGAGAGTTGTACATAGGCTTATTAATTCATACTTATATAGTCATTTACAATGCATGGGCCGTAGTCAGTACTTGTGCTATTGATGCTTTAGTATAATTTTTGTAATTGAATCGAAAAATCGGAACCCAAAAATAAAAAAAAAAAACAATATTTGACTGTAGTAAAATATATGTATACACGCTGAAAAAAATCGCATCTGTAGTATATTGTCCCAAACATATTCGGCTTGAAACATATACGTATATGTTTAGGGTACAATCTAAACATATAATATTTGGTACACACAAAAATTACATATTTGGGAAGATTTGTTTTAAACAAATCTTTGTTTACATCCCAATATGTGTTTATTTTGGACTATTTTTTTCCGAAACAAATATTTATTTACATTTACGTATCAGAAAATACATAAATTGTGTTAAATTTGTATACCCTCACTTTAGTGTGACGAGGGTATATATCATTTGCTACGGAAAAAAGTGTAACACATCGAAGGAGTGACCTAAGACCCCAAGTATGTTCGGCGGAAATACCTTTTGGGTCATTTTAAGTCGAATGAGCAATGTCCGTCCGTCTGTCTGTCTGTCTGTCTGTCTGCTGGCTGGTGCGCACGATAACTCTCGAAAGGAGTAACCGATTGACTTCAAATTTCGTATGTGGTAATATTTTTTTCTATCTCCGGATAAGTTCGAAGATGGGCCATATTGGTCCACTCCTTCTGGTACCTCCCCCACAAAGGGTTAAAATGTTGTGAAATATTGATTCTTTAATAACTGCTATTATACGTATTCGAATCTTCTGAAATTCCACACATAGTATTAGTTTGTTAGTCGCTATCAACTCGAGGAAAATGGGCGTAATTGTCACGCCCCTTTTGTTACCTCTCCCACAAAGGCACCATTTTGCACCAAAAGTTAACAGTTTATAACATTAATATCAGTGTATACAATTACTTGAAATTTTGTACACTGTAATGCTTTTATAATGCCTATAGTCCAGTGAAAAATGAGCGTTACCACCACGCCCCTTTTTGTACCTCCCACACAAAATGGCCAAATTATACCACAATTTAATATCTCAACGTTAATATACCAGTCCATATCAACGGTTACAATTCGGCACAGTGCAATGTATTTAAAGTATCTACTGTTCAGCGAAATATAGGTGTATTTCTTAAACCCCTTCTGGTACCTCCCACAAAAATTGACAGAATAATTTGTGTAATATTCAATATTACATTACTCACAAAGTGAGGGTATACCTTAGTCGGTTTACCCGACTGAAACTTTCTTACTTGTTCAGTAATTCAAAGTAAATTTTGTACAAGTTTTTCATGTCGTAAAAATAAATAATAGTAATAAATAAAATCATATAATCTTGGATCGATATATATTGCTTGGAGGATTGACAACTAATGATGGCTTGGAATATTGAGAAATTTTAAATGATTGAAAGCTAATGCGGAATTTGGTATCATAACTGAGAGGTTCATTTCGAAACCAAAAAAAAATTAAAACTGAAATTGGAAAAATTCAAAAAAGCTTCGAAAATCTTTTTAAATAAAATATAGTTGGAGAAATTTCTAAACAATTATTTTTATTTGTATTTTGCAAATATTATATGTTGAAACATATTAATATAGGAGTTCCAAATATATTTTATTGATTTTCGAATAAAATGTATTTGCTCAGAAATAGATAATATTTAAAAATTTGTGTTCCAAATTTATTTTCTTTCGATTCAAACATATCAAAAAAAGCGATTTTGCCCCGTGTAAGCATTTTAAATCTGTGGATCACAAATAGCTTTGTCCACTAATATTAAACAATTATGGCTTAATATTCACGATCAGTCTATCAAAACTCCTGAAAATAACATTTTTTTGTCGCGGTTTTTGTATCCATATTGTCCTCAGGCCCAACGACGCATTACATTAAAGATTGGTATATACCCATATGTGTAGCTCTATAGCTCTTTATAATCCTAAAAAAAAAATTATAATGCAATGAAAAAATGAAAGTTGCTTTGGTCACTGCTAAACTGACTACAAAGAAAACCATAAATCTACTATGTGGATAGTCCGTAGGTTATACAACGCTCGAGTATATACTCAAGCAAACTTTCTAGATTTTTAACTCTTATAGTAGCCGTAACGGTCTGGCGGTCAAAAGTCGCTTTCGGTAAAATCTCATTCGTTATAAATCAGTATATGCACATAAATTAGTAGCATCAAAGCTCATAAGGGACTTTTAAAGAACAAAAAGAGTGAAAATTGCTTTGGTCACTGCTAAACTGACCACAGTCTGAGAATTGACAACGTTATATACATTGTCACAGTAAGTGGTGAGCACTATACAGGGTGGATGATATGTATTGCAACCAACTTCAGGTTGCTATCATTTCTAAACCGCTAGTCAGATAGCTGACAGATTTATTTCAATGAAAGTTCATTTTATTGTTTACAAGCTTACAAAAGCATTTTGATCTATTGCATTCAGAAAAAAGTTATTCGTGATGGAATTCAAGCGTGATAATGTGATTGCTTTATATTTGGGTGGAAAAACACAAGTGGATATCGTTAGAGCCCTCCAGCATTTAAATGTGAATAAATCTTTTGTTTCTCGTACCATTGCTCGTTACCGTGATACTGGCAGTGTTGCATCGCGTCCAAAAGTGGACGAAAAAAAACGGTAACAACACCAGAAATGATCCGAAATGTGAAGGCCAGATTTGATCGAAATCCACGCCGCAGTGGTAGAAAAATTGCTCGTGAGCTGAACATATCGCGAGAACGGATACAACACATATTAAAAAATTAGCTTGGACTAAAGCCATTGAAGTTCCAAAAAGTGCAAGAGCTCACAGATGCACAAAAAAAGTTAGACTGGATAGAGCCAAGGAGTTGCCTCGCTTGTACGAAAGTGGCCAGTTACCGAATTTGGTTTTCTCCGATGAGAAGCCATTCCAAATTGAGCAGTTTGTGAACAAACAAAATGATCGGGTTTACTTGCCAAAGAGGTCAGCTGAAAATTTACACCTTCGATTGGCCACCAGAACTCAAGCGCCGCCAATGGTAATGGTGTGGGCCGCCGTAACGGCCGATGGTCACTCCCCGCTCGTATTCGTATATATATCGGCCATGGGGTCAAAATAAATGCCGAATATTATCGGGAAAATGTCCTAAAGACCGTATTAAAGATCACAATGTTTGTTGATTGTCTAATAATTATTATCGTTTTAAAACATTTGGCAAGGTTTGTTCTTTGCTCACGAAACGGTTATCTGCTAAATATTTAAATGTATCTGTTGAGAAATGTTCTTGGCACTTTTATCTGCTTTCTGTAGAATTTCAGAATCTGAACAGTTTTTTTATACCCTACACCACACTGTGGTACAGGATATTATAAGTTTGTTTCACGGCAGATGTTTGTAACACCTGAAAATAACACAGCTAGACCCACCTTAAAGTATACCGATCGACTCAGAATCACTAGCTGAGTCGATTTAACGATGTCCGTCCGTCTGTCCATGTAAAGTTGTTCGTCGACTACAGGTCGCAATTTCACTCCGATCGTTCTGAAATTTAGTTTAGAGTATTTCGCGGCTGTTAAGATCGCTATTGAATTTGGTTGAAATCGGTTCAGATTTAGATATTGTTGAACCGTGTTCAACAATTTTATTTAATCTTAAGATATACTGAATATTTACCTAACTGAATTTCTAAATATACAATGATTCTTGAATTCTAATGATTTATAATTAACGGTCGTTGTGGCCATCATTCTTTAATTCCCATTTAGTTGTAAGCTAGTCTGTACCTATGGCAACTCTTTATCCAATGATTGCTTCTTCTGAAAAGCTTTCACTCATTGGATAAAGAGTTTCCATCTTAATTCCTGATTCCAGTTACTGTGATGCTGAATTTCCCTAAAACCCTAAACTGCCTCTCTGTCGCTTTTCGTGCTGCCGCACAATTTTCACTTGTGCAGCAGCAACGAAAGCGGTAAGACCTGAACTCTCAAATAAACTGAACTGAATCTCACTGAAACTGCAACTCTTTGTCTTTTTATTTCTCTGGGTTTTCATGCATATATAAAACGGCCAAAATCCTTGCAATTTTGGGAGTTTTATTAAAAGTAAAATACAGTCCGCTTACAGACGAAGCCCCGAAATTGTACAGATATAGCTCCCATATATATCTTTCGTCCGATTTGGTCCTTTAGTCCTATAGAAGCTGTATTTTACATCCAATCGTTTTGAAATTTAGAATGGTAGAGTTTCTTGATCCATGAACCAACATTCCCTAATTTGAAGAAAATCGGTTAAGATTTAGCTATAGCTCCCATATATATGTTTCGTCCGATTTGGCCCTTTAGTCCTATAGAAGCTGTATTTTACATCCGATCGTTTTGAAATTTAGAATGGTAGAGTTTCTTGTTCCATGAACCAACATTGCCGAATTTGAAGAAAATCGGTTAAGATTTAGCTATAGCTCCCATATATATGTTTCGTCCGATTTTGCTCTTTAGTCCTGTAGAAGCTGTATTTTACATCCAATCATTTTGAAATTTAGAATGGTAGAGTTTCTTGATACATGAACCAACACTACCGAATTTGAAGAAAATCGGTTAAGATTTAGCTATAGCTCCCATATATATGTTTCGTCCGATTTGGCCATTTAGTCCTATAAAAGCTGTATTTTACATCCAATAGTTATGAAATTTAGAATGGTAGAGTTTATTGATCCATGAACCAACACTACCGAATTTGAAGAAAATCGGTTAAGATTTAGCTATAGCTCCCATATACATGTTTCGTCCGATTTGGCCCTTTAGTCCTGTAGAAGCTGTGTTTTAAATCCAATCATTTTGAAATTTAGAATGGTAGAGTTTCTTGATCCATGAACCAACACTGCCGAATTTGAAGAAAATCGGTTAAGATTTAGCTATAGCTCCCATATATATGTTTCGTCCGATTTGGCCCTTTAGTCCTATAAAAGCTGTATTTTACATCCAATCGTTTTGAAATTTAGAGTGGTAGACTTTCTTGATCCATGAAACAACACTACCGAATTTTAAGAAAAGCGGTTAAGATTTAGCTATAGCTCCCATATATATGTTTCGTCCGATTTGGCCCTTTAGTTATATAGAAGCTATATTTTACATCCAATCGTTTTGAAATTTAGAATGGTAGAGTTTCTTGATTCATGAACCAACAGTGCCGAATTTGAAGAAAATCGGTAAAGATTTAGCTATAGCTCCCATATATATGTTTCATCCGATTTGGCTCTTTTTAAATCCAATCATTTTTATACCCTACACCACACTGTGGTACAGGGTATTATTTAAGTATAAAATGTCCCAAAAGTAAATTTATGTAAACAATTTATACATGAATTACAAAATTTATATATCAGAGTTATTCAATATTACGAGAGTGGTGTAGGGTATTATATAGTCGGCACCGCCCGACTTTAGCCTTTCCTAACTGGTTTAAATTTAGTAGCGGTTATTCGTAGAGATTTCGCTCTACCAATGCTCGAAATGATCGGTTTAGATGCTAAATTGGACGAAAACATATATATGGAAAAATATATAATCTGCACCGATTTCCTTTAAATTTGGTAGGGTGTATTTTCGGGACAATTTACTCTCCACTATAATATCGAATGTTAAAAATAGGTTCTATGGCGCTTAAATAACAAATCGAAGACAAATTATATAAAGAAGCTATATCTATATCTGAAGTTGCTGTAATAAGAATATACTTCTGTTAAATTTCATCAAGATTGGTGAACAAATTAGGATGCAGTGTCTAAATGCCAAATCGGAAGTACATATCGCTCATTTAAATGACAGAAAGTCGGAATTTTCTTTTTCTCATTTCCTTTTGGGTGCTATATATAAATGTACAAAGTTAAAATACTCTGTACCATAGTGTGTTGTTGGGTATACTTATACAGGGTGGAGCGCTGTAATTTGCTTATTTGGGAATGAAATAAAAAAGTTATGAACCTTAGAAAAATTTATTTTATATTCTAATTATATTGAATAGTAAGGGAATTTTTAGATTACATGGATTTAAATAGTGAATCTGGCAAATGTCGACCTTCGCTTTTCACACACTGCTGCATACGTTTTCTGAAGTTTTCATGAACTCTAACAAGCATGTCGACTGGTATTCTGCCAATTTCAGCCTCAATATTGTTAATTAGGTCATCCAAGATGTTGGGACGGTTGATATACACCTTCGACTTCAGGTAACCCCCCAAAAATGGGGTTAAGTCTGGTGAGTGTGCCTGCCAGTTCACATCACCCCTCAAAGAGATAAGCCGTCCAAGAAATATTTGCTTCAAACAATGCATGGCTGTGTGTACAGTGGCACCATCCTGTTGGAACCATGTATCCTCTAATTGCATTGCCTCAAGATCCGGTTGAAAAAAATCCTGTATCATACTCAAGTACCGTTCGGAGTTCGCAGTTACAGCAAGACGTTTATCCTGGAAAAAGTAAGGGCCAATGATGTCTACTTGTGATATGGCGCACCACACAGTGACGCGGTCCGAATGCAGAGGTCTCTGGTGAAGTTCTCTGGGGTTTGTTTCACTCCAGTACCGCATATTTTGTTTGTTTACACACCCACTGAGTTGAAAATGTGCCTTATGAGAAATCGATTGCGGATTTGAAAAATACGCTTCAAAACAACATGACCTCTCCTCACGTGTCCAATGCATGATGGCAACTGAAAGGCAGACGAATACAAATCTCCTGTCAACCACTATAACCCACTCATACTCTCCACTCTCTTCCACCAACAGTGCCGCCACAGCCTGTATTGCAAAAAAGCAAATTCCCGTGCTCCACCCTGTACAAATGGGTAGGATTTTTATTCTCCTTTTAGTAACTCTGTAAACTCTTTACAGATATTTTTGAATTTTAATTGTCCATAAATAGAATTCCATCTCACATAACCTCTAAAGACCGGAGTAAATACAAATGAAAATACAAGTACCTACTCTTCAGCTGAAAGTGTGCGCATTTGTCAATCTATTTTGGCAACCCACGCAGTCATCTTAAAGTCTTAAAATGTTTCTTTTCATTTTCCAGTACACTTCTTTTACAATTATGCCAGTAAAGGTTACATACCTGATTAAATGTGTAGAAAAGTGCGAACTATACGAGTATATAGTACACCTAATTTTAAGTAAGCCATTTTATTTTGTCTTTTCAATTATTTTTAATTTGTTTTCCACTTTGTGTGTATTCATTTAACACTATATCCTTTTTTATGTCATTATGTCAAACTACATAGTATGAAATTGCTCTTGCTGACGTTCTACCCCTCTGTCATGTACACTTATATTCTACGAATTAGCATATTTCTTAAGACATGAAAGGAGACATATCTTAAGAAGACATAATTGGTTTGTGGCTGTGATATGCACGCAAGCATCACAAGCTATTTACATTATGAACTTATATTTTTAATTGAAACAGAAATTGTATACAAATTAGGGTGTACCGATAACTGATGCCTTTAGAAATTTTTTATTATCTATTGATATATTGATATGAACTATTAAAGATTATAAATATCATTAATCGATTAATAGCTATTGAAAATATGTTCACTTGTCGAACCTCATCTAGTTTAATGGTAAAGATATAAAATAGTACTTTAAGTACGTCCTAATGTCCTAACGTACATTCTATGTTTTCATTGCAATGCACAGTGGTTCCAAATACAACATTCTTTGGCCAAAAGTCTTAAATATACATACATTTAAATGTTTCTTTTTAGTTTGTAACAAAATTAAATAAATATTTGCTGTTTTCTAAATGTATGTTAATTTTTTTTTTAAATATCTACAAATATACGAAAAATGAATGAAAATAAAGAATTGTGTACACTGGATGCGCTGCGAATGTTGCAAAATCATTTGGATCATTTTGACAGATTAATTTACAGTATAAATGTTAAAGCATCTTCCATCGGCGTTGAAGGGGATGTATTTCCATCCTGTCTGGGCTGTCAATGGTATACATTAAGGCTACTGCAAAATCTAAATTTCCCTGCTATCGAGTGTTCTTACTAAGAGGTCGGTATACCTGAAAGCTCCGTGGCTAGTCTCTCTAACTTCGCTCAGATTTTTTCAAATACTTCAGTGGTGGACGTCCAATGACCGGTTTATTATTATTCGAACATGTTTATTTCCATGTCGTATCTTTCTTTAACTTAGTTTTGTGGCAAGCCAATCTGAATATTTTCGCCGAAAATGATCTTCCTTTCTACGACACTTACACCAATTCGCATAATATAAACGCTGAATACGCGAGCCCTTCTGTTAAATAATTTAAATACTGATCCGAATATTTTCCATATTCGTGTTCACTAATAAATATCGGAATACTATTTCATTATTTTCCACTTGTTGTTGCTATGTAGGCCAAATATTGAAAATTTCAGAACAATTCAAATAGAAGAAGCCTGGAAAAAAGCATTTTTCTCAGAAATCGCACAATTAGATATATATTAAAAACAGAACACTTCAAACTACCTTGTTATTTAATTCTTAGGGTAGACAGGGCTAGACATAATTTTTAAAGGCTTACTATATTTAGTAAACATAAAAATTTTAAGATCGGTTTAAACAACCCTGCTCTTTTCTTATAGCAGTCTATTTTTTTGCAGATTAAAATGTTTGTATTATTTTACTCACCATTATCTTCCATTTGCATTTGTTGCATTTCTTAAACTTACTTCTTGAGGTCGGAGGTAATAAACAAAATCAATTTTCCAAAATTAAAAATATTTGTACTCACAAAAATTGAGTTTAGAAGACTTGTTGTCGAACGTTAAAGAACTGACCACTAAAAAATATGTTTTCCTTGTGTTTTGGGGTGTTTACTTTTATATGGAAAATTTTTGGACCACATAAAAAATTTGTCATTTGGCCAAAGAAATGGGTGTTTAGGACCACTGTGTTAGAAAATGACGAACCTTGTTTGAAAAATCGTAGTATGAATTCTTCCTTCAAGGATGAACCATATTTCAATTGGTTAAAGTCGGTTCATATCTATATACGCAACATCAGAAAAAGAACGTCACATTTCGAGTTATGATATTTCACTAAAGTGTGATTAAAAAGTCCTGTACAAAAATAAATGTTTGTCTGATGGGATCACTTAACTTCTGTTGTCTTCCTCAATAATGAGCCCTATCATGGATTAGCTTTTAGATATTTAAATGTAGGACAATTTCTTATGACCACATCAAAAAAATATATTTTGAGTTCTGACGCTCTTTTTCTAAATGAGCGATATGATGCTTATATATAAGTATAAACCCACTTTCACCAATATAAAAACGGTTTATCCTTGAAGAAAAAAGTTACAGACAAATTTAGTAGTTTTTGGAAAATATTAGCAACTTTTTTTGTGATTCCCAGAATGCATCTGTAGATTTGTTCCAAAGTTTAGCAAATATTCAAAAATATGTGGCAAAAAGGTTTTTTTAAGTAAAACTCGAAACTAATCAAGAATCTGAAAAACACCAAAATGGCTGATTCATAATTTTCTGTGAATGGAAAGAATAGCAATTTCGATAGCATTTGGTAATTTTGCAAAAGCATGACAATTAAAGCAATACTGACGATTGAGCATTTATGGGTTAATGCTTGTCTATGTTTAAATACTCAACTCATGGAACTGAAATTCTTCAGACATTATTGTTTAAGATATTAGATATGTGGATATTTTTTTGTCTTGAAAATTGTTTTCCACAGGAATTTGGTGCTATGTTGCGTATAAGCAGTAATATTAATTTGTTTTCAAAACGTATACGACATGATGTACAACATGAAATTTTTTAATTGAGTCCCGATTTACACTGGCTGAATGTTTAGCAGATTATCGGCGTTTTGTAGGAGAGAGAATCAGTCGGCAAGAGGGGGAAGAAAATGAATGTTTTGAGTTCTTCGTGCAAGCTTAAGAGAGAACTTGATGATAAGCTGCTGAAAAAGCTTGCCTAGTGTAAACCTGGACTGAGGAATGCAGAATGGCTTTTCCGTACTTTTTTATATCACGCGAAATCAATTTATTATTACTATGAATCGCTGCAGATAAAATAGAAATTGCAAAAAAATTTACCGATCCCATGCCTAATTAAAATTGTGCTCACTATTGCGCAGGGCTGTGGAGTCAAGCCAAAACTACTCGAATCCGACTCCCGGAGTCGAATTTTAAGATCATTCGACTCCGACTCCGGCAGTTAAATAGCATACATTTCTGAAATTATATTTCTACTAAGACGTGAGTTCATGTTATTGAAAATATGATATAGCTTTGTTAAAAAAAAGGCAAAAATATGTGTTCAAGACCAGTATGGAAAGGCTAAAGTCGGGCGGGGCCGACTATATAATACCCTACACCACTCTCGTAATATTGAATAATTCTGATGTATACATTTTGTAATTCATGTATAAATTGTTTACATAAATTTACTTTTCGGACATTTTATACTTAAATAATACCACAGTGTGGTGTAAGGTATAAAAACGATTGGATCTAAAGAGCCAAATCGGATGAAACATATATATGGGAGCTATAGCTAATTCTTAACCGATTTTCTTCAAATTCGGCAATGTTGGTTCATGGATCAAGAAACTCTACCATTCTAAATTTCAAAATGATTGGATATAAAATATAGCTACTACAGGACTAAAGGGCCAAATCGGACGAAAGATATATATGGGAGCTATAGCTAAATCTTAACCGATTTTCTTCAAATTCGGTAGTGTTGGTTCATGGATCACGAAACTCTACCATTCTAAATTTCAAAACGATTGGATGTAAAATACAGCTTCTATAGAACTAAAGGGCCAAATCGGACGAAACATATATCTTGGAGCTATAGCTAAATCTTAACCGATTTTCTTCAAATTCGGCAATGTTGGTTCATGGATCAAGAAACTCTACCATTCCAAATTTCAAAACGATTGGATGTAAATTACAGCTTCTACAGGACTAAAGGGCCAAATCGGACGAAAGATATATATGGGAGCTATAGCTAAATCTTAACCGATTTTCTTCAAATTCGGTAGTGTTGGTTCATGGATCAAGAAACTCTACTATTCTAAATTTCAAAATGATTGGATGTAAAGTACAGCTTTTACAGGACTAAAGAGCAAAATCGGACGAAACATATATATGGGAGCTATATCTAAATCTTAACCGATTTTCTTCAAATTCGGTAGTGTTGGTTTATGGATCAAGAAACTCTACCATTCTAAATTTCAAAATGATTGGATGTAAAATACAGCTTCTATAGAACTAAAGGGCCAAATCGGACGAAACATATATATTGGAGCTATAGCTAAATCTTAACCGATTTTCTTCAAATTCGGTAGTGTTGGTTCATGGATCAAGAAACTCTACCATTCTAAATTTCAAAACGATTGGACGTAAAATACAGCTTCTATAGGACTAAAGGGCCAAATCGGACGAAAGATATATATGGGAGCTATAGCTAAATCTTAACCGATTTTCTTCAAATTCTGTAGTGTTGGTTCATGGATCAAGAAACTCTACCATTCTAAATTTCAAAACGATTGGATGTAAAATACGGCTTCTATAGGACTAAAGGGCCAAATCGGACGAAAGATATATATGGGAGCTATATCTAAATCTGAACCGATTTCAACCAAATTCAATAGCGATCTTAACAGCTGCGAAATACTCTAAACTGAAAAATTTCAGAACGATAGGAGTGAAATTGCGACCTGTAGTCGACGAACAACTTCACATAGACAGACGGACGGACGGACGGACGGACGGACGGACGGACAGACATGGTTAAATCGACTCAGCTAGTGATTCTGAGTAGATCGGTATACTTTAAGGTGGGTCTAGCTGTGTTATTTTCAGGTGTTATAAACATCTGCCGTGAAACAAACTTATAATTCCCTGTACCACAGTGTGGTGTAGGGTATAACCAGTAATTAAATAAAATTGTATTATTTATTTATCGGCACTTGACTTGCAATTTGCAACTAATATGACAATTCCTTCAACATGGAATCAGGAAAAAAAATGTCATCAATCACTGCCTCCTTTTTGAATATACGAGTACTGCAATTTTTGGAAATTATGTTCGCTTCAAGCTACCAGTTTATTCGTTAGTTATTATACCCTCCACCACACTATGGTAGATTTGTTAAAAATACTACAGCTATACTACACCTTAAAATATACCGTTCTACTCAGAAGCATTAGCTGTCCGTCTGCCATCTTAAGTTGTTCGTTAAGTACAGGTAGAAATTTCACTACGATCCGGCTAAAATTTGGCAATAAGAAATCTTTCGCACTAGGGAGGAAACCTCTTGGAACTTGTGAAAATCGGTTCAGATCGATATTGCCCCGAAACAAATGTTTCTTTAGATTTGACCTTGTAACGATTTGGTGCTGTATTTCACTTTCAATCATTTTGAAATTTAGTAGGGTAGAATTTATTTATCCAAGAAAGCATATTGTCGAATTTTAACAAATTCTGTTTAGATTTAGATTTATAAAGTAATTATCTCATCATATAGTTGGCTTTGCCCGGCCTTTCGTTTCTTGTTTGTACTCGCTTAGGAATAGTATATAGACTATATGAAAAATACCTATTTTGTTAGCTAAATATAATCGGTGCTTTCCTAAAATCTTTAACATAAAAACTCGATAGTTTGGTTCACTTAATAGATATTTTGGACATACAATAATATTTGTTTAAAAGCTTCAAATATTTTATTTTTCTTTTGTACCAAAATTGTTTTCCCAAAATTTTTTGAGTGCAAAAGTTCTATCACATAAATGGTACATTTTGCACAATCCGTCTCGGAGTCGGAGTCGACCATAATTTTTCGACTCCGGACTACGACTCCGGGCAAATTTCCCAGACTCCAACTCCACTGCCCTGCTATTGCGTCTACCAGGGGTGGAGAGTGGTTATCATATTCAAGACTCAACTCATGACATGTTGCTCATATCAGCTACTCATTCCCCCTCGCGGCAATTATGTGACTGATTTGCAGTTTGCTTCAAGGAAGACACAGACAACAAAGGCAAGCAAACGTTCCCGCACATTGATATAGAAAAAGGAAGGTCTCTAAAGGATCACTTTAATTAAGTGCACAAGTATGTCTGCCATCGAAACAATGGTTAAATGGTTATTGGTTAAACCAAAACAGAAAGGACATAATTCTGTCTATTGCAGGTGTTTTAAACTCAGCACTTTTCCTATTCATTCTTAACAGTTTGCTCTGTCATTGTGGGAGGAGTCTACCCATGCAGCCAAGTCATGAGTGATCACTGTGTCATGGCCTGTTAAGAGAAAGTTTAGGCTGTTATGGGGCACATCGTTAAGGACTACTGCATCATTTGCTTTAAACAAAAGGTTATTAAAGTAACAAGGGAGATGTTTATAATCGTCGTAAATTTCTAAACGATTTAGACATGTCCGTCTCTCTGTTGTAATCACTGTACAGTCTATAATAATTAAGCTAGATGACTGAAATTTAGTATAGATACTTCTTATAGCTACAGGTAACTTGGGATGGAAAATTAACACTCTCGGTCCATTTTTCGATATAGCCCGCATATATAGCATCTGTCCGATTTGACTTCTTAACCCCATAGAAATCACAAATGTAAACTGATCGGGCTGAAAATTGGTAAATGGTGTTTATTTATACCCGGAATCCTTCACACGAACAAGGGTAGTCACAGGTCCATGATTTTAACACCATAAAAACTTCGAATTTAAAAAAATTGGGCTGAAATTTGGTATAATGAGTTTATTTGTACCCGAAACCATTCATATGCGATCCATGGTGGAGAGTATATAAGTCTCGGCATGAACGAACTTGATCCGTCTTTACTTGTTTTATTTAAAAAAAAATCATGGAAAAATGTCGTTCAAATTAAAAAAAAACAAAGAGGATTAAAAAACGTTGTTATTTTTAACATTTTAAAATTTTTATCTTTCTTATACTTTGTGATTTCCCTGAATCTCATGATTTTAAAGATGTTCACGAAAACTACTTCTATTTTTGTCGCGTTCGAACCGCTCCTTTCTTTTTAGTTATTTTCTAAACGATATTTTCGTCACAGGGGTCTTTAAAATACTGCTTATACAGCCCTTAGAAGCTAAATCGGAAGGAACATATATATCGGGGCTATATAGGGACTTAGAACCCAAATCGGAGGAAAATATATAAGTGTGCTATATAGATATACATATATAAAAATGTGCGCTGTGCTAAATTTCATCTCAATCGAACCATAATTACGACCTGCACTTTCATTACAAGGATACATCTACAGACGGACATGGTTAAATCGACTCAGGAAGTAATTCTCTTCTTCTTTTGGGTGTTACGCAAGATCGATTAAAATTATTTTTTAAAATTTCTGAAACATAACTAAGCTCTTAACATTGCACTTTTTCAAGAGACACATTTGTTGAATGTTATATCGAACCAATCCGGAAACTGTGCAGACAAGTATTTGTCAATTGTGAAACTGATATATAAATGTTAACTATAATTTTTAATATTTTCTTCTTTATACTGAATTAATATTATATCCAAGTTTTTTAATTTAGAATTTGTTTCCTTTTTTATGCGATTTTTTTTTAATTTGAATGCATCGATTTAAATGTATGCGATTTTTTTAATTACAGGAACGAAGCAGACAGCCACATTACCCAACTGTTTATTGGGTGGTCAGTAGGTCAATTCCAGCCACAGAACAGACGAATTGATCGCATAAAACTAGGTTTGAGTGTACCTGTAAATTTCTCTTGAGAATTGTGGGTTGTATAGCACATGGATGCCATATCGGGATATAGGTATATAGGTATATATTAGACTTACATCTGTAGGTTCTGGTGATTAAAATACTACATCTTTGATGAAATGTTTCATTATGTTTATTTATTCAAATAGATCCTTAGAAATGGTTTACAAAATTGATGTTTTGTAAGGGCTATTAACAATGAGAAATTAATGTTTCGTGTCCCGTTTGTGCACAAATTGCTAATAGGCTGACTTGCCAATCGCCTTCGTCGTATCCAGTCATAGGACATAATGTTATCATCTCTTCCTAAACATCATGCCTATAATAACTAAATATATCAGTGAATCAGACCACTATATACGGGTCTCCTTGGTCATTAGATCTATCCCTGTCTCGAACACCTAATTCCACAATCCAGTTAGTGCCCCAGCTCTCCTGCAAGGCCATTCGTCCCTATTGAAACACTCCACCTTTTTAAGTATTTGACATACGAAGGAACCATTGTGCATAACTGACACACCAACGGAGAGTTTCAACATCGTTGTGATTGATACAGTAGGTCCATTTCTTCCCTCAGTGAACAACATTTATACTAACAATGCAATTAGAGTTAACAAAATATGTCATTGCAGCGCCAATGGAAACAAAGGAGGCAACGACCATAGCGAGAACATTCTTGGATAATTTGATTTAAAAATACGGAACATTTACGGTGTTTAAATCTAATAGAGGAACTGAGTTCACAAATGAGTTAATGATGTAATTTATTAGTTGACCTCGGATTTTTGAATATCTTTCAATTTTCATCCGATTTGAACCAAAATTTGTATTTAGACGTTTCATCACTCAAATTTAAATAATTTGAGTGCATATCAAAAATATGCAAAAAGTATGCAAAAAAATATGCACAAAATATGCAAAAATATGCAAAATATGCAAAATATATGCAAAATATGCAAAAAATGTGCAAAATATGCAAAAAAAAAATTGGCGATATATCAATCAAAAATGTAAAATATCAGAAGGATATGTCAATAATATTTAAAAAATCATGTCACAAAAATGAAAAATGGTGACTTCAAAAATCATCCAAAAAAATGACTAAATGAGTGAAAAGTATGGGGTAATTCCAAATGAAACCGAGCAACTCTCAATATTTATACATTTAGATTTGGGTGCACTTTTGCATGCTTATACTACAACACAATGCGGAATTATGGCCTTTTGCCACTTGACTAATTTCATAGTGGTTTAGATTTTATAGGGTGCCAAAATTTGTCATCTACAACATTTTTTACAAATTTAACTATTTTGAAGTCGACATAACATTTGAACGGAATACTAGATTTGAATGATATAAGCACCATTAGAAATAATTTAACATCCTCTCTAAGAATTATGAATTAAATTACCCACTTTTGTGCATTAAGGACTCAAAAGGACGAAAATGTCCTTCAACCTTGATTATCCTAAAAAGCATATCTTAGTTTTAGTTTAGTTGAAAACACATACAATAATCTAATCTAAATCCAAGTACATTTGTTTTGCTAATCTAGTATTTGGTGTGTCCACCGTTATTCTGAACGACAGAAAAATGCGATTCAGCAATGAGTTTATCAAGTTTTGAATTGTTGTAATGTGAATTTCCGACCAAAATTCTTTTATTGTAAATTTTAGCTCATTTAATGTCGAGAATTGTCTTCCAAGCTCATATACTTTTGCTGCGAGTATGACCAATAAATTTTTTATTGGATTGCAAATAAATTAATATTTTTTCCGAAAACCAAGCCTTCGTTCGATGTGAAGTTTGAATTTAATCGTTGTCCTGCTGAAAAATTATGCCATCATACCAATTTTCATCAATATGTGTTAGTAAAACATCATCCTGCAATTCAATGTACATTTCCGAATTCATTTTGGTCGAATAAAACACCAAAAAAAATATTTTCTTATTCAAGCATCTCAAGAAAAATGAGAATGTTTGTTGCTGCGTTCAAACGAATGTCATATCAGAAATGCATCACATTTCAAAAGCAAGTGTAGTTGATATTCAAATTAAACCGTTATCCCAGTAACTGTACTTGATTTGCATTTCACACTCAGTGTTGTAAAAATAAATATTGTAACTTTTCTTCATTTCATAAAAGTCATACAAAAATAACCGCTTTACAAAAATTTTTTTTGATGCGCTCAAACAAATGTCCACCATACTTGAAAATTTGTGCAGTGTAATGTTTTTATAGTACTTACAGTACGAAGTGGGCGATATTGCAAAATCTGAAAAACTTTCAATGACATGTTCCAAAAATGTTACCTATTGTCTAAGAAATTGCATCAATTTACCAAAAATTGCCAATTTGGCTGCTTAAATTATTTGAAACTAAAAATTTATTTCACAAAAACAAAAAGGACGAAATTTCCCACGACAAAACATTTGGACTATGTATTTCTACTAAGATTTTATGGAAAAACATTTATTATCAAGGACGGCATTGCTTCTTCTTCCTTGTTATCTTTGTATCTATGGAGTTCCAAGCATCTGCAATAGCCTGAAATAGTTTATTTATATCACAACCTACGCTTTCTCGATTTATCTCTATGTTGACATTTTCCCATAGATTTTCAATTTGATTCAAGTCGGTTGAGCTGGCCTCTCCATAACGTTAACCCCTTCCTTTGTAACTCAATTATTGATGCATTTCGCGATAATATTCGAGTTGTTGTCGTGAAATTGCTGTAATAGAGCAACATTCCACTCAGCATAGAGAAACATGGCATTCTCCAATATTTCGCAGTACATAAATGTGTACATAACTCCATTTATTGTATAGAGGAGTCCAACCACGTTACCGGAAAAGGATCCCCAGACCTTTACATTGCCGCCTCCATGATTTACATACCATTTATAGTATAAAGGCTACAATATTTTATTAACAGGTATACTTATATACTGTATATCATTCAAATCTGATATTCCGTTAAAAAGTTATATCGACTTCAAAATAGCTAAATTTGTAAAAAAAATGTTTAGATGACCAATTTGGCACCCCATAAAATCTAAACTGCTTGAAGTCTTGTAGTATACGCGTGCACAATTGTATCCAAATCTAAATTCATAAATATTCAGAGTGGGTCGGTTTCCTTTGAAATTACCCCATACTTTCCATATATTTAGGCACTTTTTGGATGATTTTTGAAATCATCCATTTTTGTGTCATGAATTTTTAAATAGTATTGACATATTCTTCAAAAATTTCTCATTTTTGATTCATATATCGCAAAATTTTTTGGCACATTTTTTGCATATTTTGCATATTTCAAATATGCAAATATGCACAAAAAATTAAAAATATGCACCTGTTTTTCGATTCCTTTTTCTTTGAAACGAATTTTGGTCCAATCAGAATTTTTCTATCAAAGCGCAAAAAAAATATGCAATTGCATATAATCCGAGGTCTATTTATTAGGAGTCGCCCAAAGATTATTTACACCATATCACCATTATTACGCATTTGCATATAATACAGAACCTCTTGTTGACACAGAATACTCTCCACTTGAACTAGTTTTTTCGAAAACTTCCGTGTATGTCAAGTGAAAAAATACAGCGACACAGTAAATTATGCCAATGAGCTAAAAATAACATTGAAATATTCATTGGGTAACGCAAGGAAAATCAAAGAAAGAACAAAAAAGCAGACACACACAATCTTATGGCAACACTAATAGCATATATTTAAATGTAAACGATTTAGTACTGGTAAAACAGAGAATGGAAGATAACATGAACATAGTATCTTGGGCCATACAATGTAATCAATGGTGATAACAAGAACGTAACTATAAGCATTAATTCAAAAAAGAAAATTATTCATAAAAATGTATTAAAGAAATACAAATCTGTTTAAGAAAATATCATATATCAGAAACGTATTCTTGTATTAAAAGGAAACACTTATAACAGAAGAATATTTGTAAACACTTATGGTAGGTGTTCCATTTTCCACACATAAATAATTATAAAAATCATACAAGAACAAAAAATTTTATGATTTTCATATGGGGGAGGTTCAGTGTATGTAGGGACACAAACTCTGAAGAAGTGTACACAAGAAAACCTTACAAGTTCATTTATTTACAATATATCGTACTTTGTGAACATTTATATGCAGGATTGCCAATAAAAATATTTTATAGACAGTGTTGCAAATAAAATGTTTCTTTGACAATGACGCTAATGTAACATACATAAACTTTGCACATCATATATCTACCCATATTACTGTCTTACAATGATTTTCTGCCAACATAAAAAGACATAAATTGTATGTTTCCACGGTTGTAAGTTCACAGGGATGCATTTTTTCGCCATTATCCTGACAATATTGTCCGATTTGACAATCATGTGTACATAGCTTAAGTATGTTTGATTCATTGAAGGTATCACCACTCAACTCACTTATGGCGAATACAAGAAGTAGAGCAACGAATAAAATAAGTAGAGCAGTCTCCGTACACTGACTTGGCTCGCGAATATTGATGAAATATAATAAATAACGATTCAACAACAAGTTCTTTGACTCTGGTGATGATTAGCGACAATGACATTTGGTTGTTCCCGATTTCAAAAAGTATAATCCTCCCGTTTGTTACAGAAAACGAGTGGTAACGGAAAGTGAGCATTAACAGGGAAGTGCTGAAGAAAGAGCTGAAGGGAATTCTCGTTCTCGTTTTCAATTTTATGAAGGTTATCGAGGTCCTTTCAATAGAAAAGGTGAACTTGGACATTTTCGGGCTACGTGCATTCGAATAGCGTTTTTTTAAGTTGGCTCACTTGTCTCGAATATATGTTCTTAGTTGAGTTTGTTTGTGTTTAGTTTAGTTTGTTTGTGAGAGCCATAAACGTTAGAAGTGTTTTGCTGTTCTCCGATTTCCTGCTGTGGAAACAAATGGTTCAAATAATTTACATCAAATTTTGTGTAAAAACTGAAATTAAGTGCTTAAAAGCACTTGACATATTGAGAGTGGCATATGGTGATTGACTCTGATCAGAAAATTTTTTACAAGTGGTACCAGAAGGTCGAGAACATTTGAATTCGTTCTGGAAGATCCACCACATCCAAAACCGATGAAAATGTTGAGAAAGTGAAGAAAATTATTGATTGTCGTCGAATCGCTATTAGAGAAGTTGCAGAGGATATCTGCAAATCGGTTGACTCATGCCATACAATTTTTTTCGGACATTTTGGCCATGAAGTGTGTGGCAGCAAAGATCGTTCCAAAATTGCTGATTTTTAACAAAATAATACCGTAATTATGACTTATCCACCGTATTCACCCGATTTGGCTTGCTGCGACTTTTTCCTGTTCCCAAAATTTAATAGGCCCATGAAAGTGCGGCGTTTTCCGACGATTGATTAGATAAAACCGAATCGCCGACATAAACTGAACACAAACAACCTCCACAAAGACAATATGCTCGAGACAAGTGTGCCAACATAATAAAAGCTAATCGAATGCACGTAGCCCGAGAAATTAAAAAATTCACCTTTTCTATTGAACAGACCTCATATATATACAAAGTGTTAATTTTATTGGACTTAGATCATTTTTGTAATTACCTTTTATATTGCTGAATATCAACGTTTGTTCACATTAACAGCCTGTTTCTGTAACTTAAAATTTTGCTTTCGTTCGCCTGCCAGACGACAAACAGCTGATTTGGGTTTCACTAACCACAATCACAACGACAAGTCGCACGAAAATGAACTCGTACGAAAACGTAATCATTTCAGTGTAAATTTTGGTTTCTCTAACTCTCTTTGCTGTCATCTGGGCGAACACAAATGTCAGATCGAGTCACTTTATTTTATTTGTCGACTGATAGGAACAATGACAAAAAAACGGTATTAAAAGCAAAAAATAAGTAGATATCAATATAACTATGAGAAAAAAAAGTTAATAGTAATAAAATTGTATACATATGTATACATATTTAAGCATAAAGAAGTCAACATTGGCAGCTCACTGAGATGGAAAAAATTCATCAGTGCACAATGAGAGAGACGAGAGAGAGAGAGAAAGAAATGAGAGTGTTGCATCAGCTCAACTGACCCACCCAGGGTTGATTTTTGGTAACCGCTAGTGTAATGGATACAGAGGTGTATTTTCTAAGGTCGACCATACAAAAATGTGTGCATTTTTAGACCGGAAGTTGTGAAATTATTGATCTGGCAATTACATGTTTTTCCAATTGGCAAATTGCTAACGTCATTGACGTAAGGCCAGGCGAACGAACGAACGAACTTTAGAGAAACCAAATTCCTGACGAAAGTGAGTGACTGGTTTTCGTTCGCGGAGACTTTCGTTAGAAATACAGAAACAGGCCGTAAATGTTTTCTTTTCTCCAGTTATGGAATTCGGTTAATCGGTGGTTTGGAGTAATGGTGGACAATTAAGTTGTATGAGCGACAAGAGTACATGGGTTGACCATAATAACATGACCAGATGTGTTGTCTAAGCACTTAAATATACTAAATGTTTACCGTCCCTTGGCGAATGGCTCATGTGGGAATTTCGCGTGTGCCATTCAAAACAATCGTTGGACATTCCTCAGCATGGTCACGCATTTTTTGCATGTGGCCTTTGTTGAGACCATTGTTATTGTCGGTGTTATGACAGCTCCATGTACTTGAAGCTGCTCTTTTGTGGCGCTCACGCTATCAGTGACACGCACGTTTTGCGTGTGCGTGCGTTTTTGTTTTCTTCCACAATCATTAATAGAAAGTTATGGCCAATGTGTTTCTGAAGCAGTTTAGTGTCGGTGTCAGTGTGCATGTAAGTAATTCATGTGTAAAATGGAACGAATCGTTGCGGTGTTTAAGAGTGAGGATTGTGCAGGAAAATTAGGACCCGAAACAGATGCAGCCTAGTCAATGGATTTAGTATACCCTTACACTTAATAGCCCATAAATAGTCAAGCTCGAGGTCATAATTTTACTGTTATTAAAACATTGTATTTATTTAAATTCCAATATTTCGCAATTACTTTAAATTGCTTCATCAGGGAAAACTACAATAATATGTAAAAACAGAAAAAATATACATGTATATTAGGCCGGGTCGATTTGTGGGGAGGCAAAAAAAGTCGCCATTGCTTAGTGAACATCGTATTCTAGGGATCAAAATAAGAAACTTTGCCGAAGGAACCATACCTCTAAAACGAATTCTGATGTCCCGGAATTTAGGTCGAACTTTTGGGTAGGGGCAAATTTTGAAAAATTCCACTTTGACCCATTTAGAGTGCACCAATCGAGTCCAAATGTATGACCGACCCCCACTAACTTTGGAGGCCCGACCCACCCATGCCAGTGGCCCACCCCCTGGAACCCCCTGGGGGTTCCATACATTTGGACTCGATTGGAGCACTCTAAATGGGTCAAAGTGGGATTTTTTCCGGGACATCAGAATTCATTTTAGAGGTATGGTTCCTTCGGCAAAGTTTCTTATTTTGATCCCTAGAATAAGATTTTCACTGAGCAATGCTCGATTTTTAAATCGACCCGCCCTAATGTATATATCACAGTTAATTTATTCTAGATTAAACCAGTATGGAAAGGCAGAAAGTCGGGCGGGGCCGACTATATAATATCCTACACCTCCCTAACAATGCGATAAAGGTCATTGCGATAATAATTTGGAATAATTGGTAAGTAGGCAGGAACATATTATCTAATTCTGAGCCGATAATCGCTAAATTAAGCAATATTCGTTCCTAAATTGAGAAACAACTTTCCGGAATATATTTATGATCGGAAGTAAAGTACAACTTCTATAGCGCTTTGATACCAAATCAGGAGGAACATATATATGGAGGTTATATATAAATCTGAACTGATTTTCCCTGAATACTCATTCACGTAAAAATACCTCTTTCTGACGAATTTCGTACTGATCAGCGCTTACATGTCAAATCGGTGGTAACATATATATGGTGGCCGATTTTCTCCGAATTTGGCAGTATTCCTTCGAGTAATAAGAAATGTCTGTGATCGGATATAAAATACAGTTTCTACAGCGCTTGAATTTCAAATCAGGGGTAACATATATATGGGGGCTATATCTAAATCTGAACCGATTTTCTCCGAATTTGGCAGTATTCATTAATGTAATAAGAAACCTCTTTCTGCTGAGTTTCGTACTGATCGGATATAAAATACAGTTTTAACAGCGCTTACATGTCATATCGGGGGTAAAATATATATGGGGGCTATATCTAAATCTGAACCGATTTCCCCCAAATTTTGTATTGTCTCGAAGTATATCACGAGACTATTATCTGTCAATTTTTGTACAAATCGGTTCAAAAATGTTGCTTATACAGTACATATATGCCAAATCGGAGGTACATACATATATATGGGAGCTATATGTAAATCTGAACCGATTTTAACCAAATTCAGCTAAAAGGGAAAGAACATTAAACGATCATATGTGAAATAAGAAAACATCCAACAGTGCAATATCAACCTTAGACGATGGTACTGAAATATGACTTTCTGCATTTGTTTGTAACGCACAAAAGGAGAAGAGAAAGACCCATTATTTATTATACTGATCGACATAGAATCACTTTTTAAGTCGATTTAGGCATGTCTGTCTGTCTGTCCATGTATTCTTGTAATCAAAGTGCAGGTCGTATTTATGGACCGATTGTGATAAAATTTAGCTCTGTGTTCTTTTCTGGCCCAAGGACGATCCCTATTGAAATTGGTCAAAATTTGTTTACATTTCGATATGTCCCGCATATATATGTTACACCCGATTTAACATGTAAACGCTGTAGAAACCGTATTTTATATCCGATTAGTACGATATTCGGCAGAGAGAATTTTCTTATTACATGAATGAAAACTACCAAATTCGGGGAAATTCAGCTCATATTTAGATATCCCCCCATATACATGTTTCATCCGATTTGACATGTAAGCGCTGTAAAAACTTTACACATATCTTTTTTTTGGCCCAAGGACGACCCCTATTGAATTTGGTTATAATCGGTTCAGATTTAGATATAGCCCCCATATATATGTTAGCCCCGATTTGACATGTAAGCGCTGTAGAAACTTTATTTTATATCCGATCAGTATGAAATACGGCAGAAAGAGGTTTCTTATTATAGAATAAACATTGTTAAATTTGGAAGAAATCGGTTCAGATTTAGATATAGCCCCCATATATATGTTACCCCCGATTTGACATATAAGCGCTGTAAAAATGTTATTTTATATCCGATCAGTGCGAAATTCGGCAAAGAGAGGTTTCTTATTACATGAAGGAATACTGCTAAATTCGGAGAAAATCGGCACAGATTTAGATATAGCCCCCATATATATGTTACACCCGATTTGACATGTAAGCGCTGTAAAAACTGTACTTTATATCCGATCAGTGCGAAATTCGGCAGAAAGAGGTTTCTTATTACATGGAGGAATACTGCCAAATTCTGAGAAAATCGGATCGGATTTAGATATAGGAATACTGCAAAATTCGGAGAAACTCGGTTTAGATTTAGATATAACACCCATATATATGTTACCCCCGATTTGACCTGTAAGCGCTGTAGAAATTGTATTTTATATCCGATCAGCGCAAAATTCGGCAGAAAGAGGTTTATTATTACATGAAGGAATACTGCCAAATTCGGAGAAAATCGGTTCAGATTTAGATATAGCTCCCATATATATGTTAACCGCGATTTGACATATAAGCGCTGTAGAGACTGTATTTTATATCCGATCAGTACGAAATTCGACAGAAGGGGGTATTTTTACATGAATTAGTATTCGGGGAAGATCGGTTCAGATTTATATTGAAGCTCTACATATATATGTTCCTCCAGATTTGGTGTCAAAACGCTATAGAAGTTGTATTTTACTTCCGATCATTAAAATTTTTCAGAAAGATGTTTCTTAATTTAGGAACGAATATTGCTTAATTTTTATACACTACACCACACTGTGGTACAGGGTATTATAAGTTTGTTTCACGGCCGATGTTTGTAACACCTGAAAATAACACAGCTAGACCCACATTAAAGTATACCGATCGACTCAGAATCACTAGCTGAGTCGATTTAACCATGTCTGTCCGTCCGTCTGTCCGGCTGTCCATGTAAAGTTGTTCTTCGACTACTGGTCGCAATTTCACTCCGATCGTTCTGAAATTTTGCAGTTTAGAGTATTTCGCAACTGTAAAGATCCCTATTGAATTTGGTTGAAATCGGTTCAGATTTAGATATAGCTCCCATATATATCTTTAATCCGATTTGGCATCCAATCGTTTTGAAATTTAGAATGGTAGAGTTTCTTGATTCATGGTCTAACATTGCCGAATTTGAAGAAAATCGGTTAAGATTTAGCTATAGCTCCCATATATATGTTTCATCCGATTTGGCTCTTTAGTCCTGTAGAAGCTGTATTTTACATCCAATCGTTTTTATACCCTACACCACACTGTGGTACAGGGTATTATTTAAGTATAAAATGTCTCAAAAGTAAATTTATGTAAACAATTTATACATGAATTACAAAATTTATATTTCAGAGTTATTCAATATTACGAGAGTGGTGTAGGGTATTATATAGTCGGCCCCGCCCGACTTTAGCCTTTCCTTACTGGTTTCCCATATTTTTGACGACTGCTACTAAACCAAAGATTCTACGTGAAAACGATATTTGCTGCATATGTAGCCCTCGTAATTCCCTTCAATTCGGGGCATAACACGGCTCAATCAGGCTTATGCTTGAAAAATTCTGCTTTTGATTTTATGAAATATAATGTTTCAGTCTATACAAAAAATAAAATTTTTAGGTCTCATAATCAAAACTTGACTATTCCATTTTGACAGAACTGATTTTTTTATTTTTTTTTTTGTTTGGTAGCATTAAATTCGAAGCTCAGCGAAAATAAAATTGTGCGAAATCTGTAGGACTAATATTATTGTCTTTAATAATGCACCAAAAATTCAGGTTCAATACGAAGGGCCATAGTATTTTCTCACATTGTACAAAAACACAAAAAGTGGAATAGTCATGTTTCGAAAAGTACCTCCTCAAATAATAAATTATATTTTCTTTTTTTTTTATTTCAGTACTTAAATTGTTATTGATTTGTAACTACGATATTCACTTAGCATTAGGCCATCTTTGCCTCTATTATGTATTATAGAATGCAAAGTTTTTTTTTAAAAATGGTGAAGCCTATACAATTAAATGACAGCTCAGCTTCCCGCATAGCTATTTTACGGATGCTACTCCGATCATTCAGCAAGGTTTAGCTGTGGTTATTCGGTCAAAAATCCAGGTCTAAGAGGCATAGCTTCTCAGTGTTATTTGAACTCGAAAAAACCCACGTCAAGTAATCGTATTTGCACCGACCACCAGTACAAGAAATAAATTGTGTTTCGTTATATATATGTAAATGGTTACACAGACGAGTAACCTGACATCAGTTTCATCGTGCCATACGTTTTGTTATTGCATTTCCGTTTGTTTTTATTTTGGTCTTTAAATCGTCATTGATTTGTCACTAGGATATTCTCCTGGCTTTGGACCATCTTTGCCTCTGTTATGTATTATAGAATGCAAAGTTTTTTAAAAACGGTGAAGCAAATACAGTTACTTGACAGTTCAGCTCCCGTACAGCTATTTCACGAATGCTACTCCCATCATCCAGCGAGGTTTCTGAGCTGTCAAGTAATTGTATAACTCGAAGTCAATGAAAAATTAAAAAATGATATTCTAAAAACCTGCAAAGTTTTGTAAAGCTATTTTAAAGAAATTGTATTTGTTTAAATAAACTTGTTTCTCCATATTGTATTGGAGAAACGTCAATTATCTTTGTTGTATTAAATATGCGCTCCAAATAAATTTTATTGATTTTTAAATAAAATTTATTTGCTCAGAAATATATAATACTAGCTGGACCCGGTCCACTTCGTTGCCCCCACACTTCAGATTTCTGACAGTAGGAATCTCTTTAATCTATTCGTAGGTACGAACAGTAGGAATCTATTCGTAGGTACGAACAGTAGGAATCTATTAGTAGGTACGAACAGTAGGAATCACTTAAAAAATTGCCTTATATATAAAATGGACCCGGTTCACTTCGTTGGTCCACTATTTGCAATTTTTTTTTTCCAAAACCATCTCAGACAAAATAGCTTTGAAACAAAAGAAAAAATTTTAAAATCGGTCCAGTGGTTTGAGCGTCTATAAAACACATACATACATACATACAAACATTTTTCCATTTTTATATATATAGATAGCTGGACCCGGTCCACTTCGTTGCCCCCACACTTTAGATTTCCGACAGTAGGAATCTTTTTAATCTATTCGTAGGTACGAACAGTAGGAATCTATTAGTAGGTACGAACAGTAGGAATCACTTAAAAAATTGCCTTATATATAAAATGGACCCGGTTCACTTCGTTGGTCCACTATTTGCAATTTTTTTTTTTCCAAAACCATCTCAGACAAAATAGCTTTCAAACAAAAGAAAAAATTTTAAAATTGGTCCAGTGGTTTAAGCATCTATAAAACATATACATACATACATATATACATACATACAAACATTTTTCCATTTTTATATATATAGATAGCTGGACCCGGTCCACTTCGTTGCCCCCACACTTCAGATTTCCGACAGTAGGAATCTCTTTAATCTATTCGTAGGTACGAACAGTAGGAATCTATTAGTAGGTACGAACAGTAGGAATCTATTAGTAGGTACGAACAGTAGGAATCTATTAGTAGGTACGAACAGTAGGAATCACTTAAAAAATTGCCTTATATATAAAATGGACCCGGTTCACTTCGTTGGTCCACTATTTGCAAATTTTTTTTTTCCAAAACCATCTCAGACAAAATAGCTTTCAAACAAAAGAAAACATTTTAAAATCGGTCCAGTGGTTTGAGCGTCTATAAAACACATACATACATACATACATACATACATACAAACATTTTTCCATTTTTATATATATAGACTAGCTGAGCCCGGTGCGCTTCGCTGCCCATGTCAAAATTAGCGCTGTAGAAACTGTATTTTATATCCGATCAGTACGAAATTCGGCAGAAAGAGTTCTCTTATTACATGAATAAACACTGCCAAATTCGGAGAAAATCGGTTCAGATTTAGATATAGCCCCCATATATATGTTACCCCCGATTTGACATGTAAGCGCTGTAGAAACTGTATTTTATATCCGATCAGTACGAAATTCGGCAGAAAGAGGTTTGTTATTACATGAAGGAATACTGCCAAATTGTGAGAAAATCGGTTCAGATTTAGATATAGTCCCCATATATATGTTACCCCAGATTTGAAATGCAAGCGCTGCAGAAACCGTATTTTATATCCGATCAGTAAGAAATTCGGCAGAAAGAGATTTCTTATTACATGAAGGAATACCGCAAAATTCGGAGAAAATCGGTTCAGATTTAGATATAGCCCCCATATATATGTTACCCCCAATTTGACATGTAAGCGCTGTAGATACTGTGTTTTATATCCGATCAGTACGAAATTCGACAGAAACAGGTTTCTATTTTACATGAATGAGTATTCAAGGAAAATCGATTCAGATTTATATATAACCTCCATATATATGTTCCTCCAGATTTGGTTACAAAGCGCTATAGAAGTTGTACTTTACTTCCGATCATTACAAAGTTCTCCAGAAAAATGTTTCTCAATTTAGGAACGAATATTGCTTAATTTAGCGATTATCGGTTCAAAATATGATATACATACACACACACACCACATTTACCAAGTATTCCAAATTATTATCGCAATGACCCTAATCGGCCCCGCCCGACTTTCTGCCTTTCCTTACTGGTATTAGTGATAAATTCACTGAATGAAAAAATACCGAATTCAGTGGAAAGTCCAGAAAATAGAAATGTATACTTATAAAATTTCCAAATTCTTGTTTCATTGGTCATGCATCACATTATCATATTGCGATTGTATTGGAGTGAGCAGCTGTAATTATCGCATACCGAGCATTTATGTTCATGTATTTCCTATATAATACTTGCAAGATATATCAAAATATGGGCTGTGCCACGCCCACTGGTCCTATTCCGCCCATTTGTAAGCCAATCACGTAGACTGCTACCAGATACATATACGCAAAATTTCAACACTCTCGCTAACAAAATGAGCAAGATAATTCAATTTCAAAATTTGGCTTATATGGGCAGTGGCACGCCCATTGGTCAGATCCCGCGAATTTTTGGACCAATCACGTGGACTGTCACCAGATACATATGTACAACATTACAGCACTCTAGATAAAAAATTTTGCAAGATATATCAATTTCGAAATTTGGCTTATAAGGGCGGGGCCACGCCCACTGGTCCGATCCCGCCCATTTTCTGACCAATCACGCAGACTGCCACCATATACATATACACAAAATTCCAGCACTCTCGCTAACATATTGTGCAAGATATATCAATTTCAAAATTTGGCTTATGTGGGCGGGGCCACGCGCATTGGTCCGCTCCCGCCCATTTTTGGAAAAATCACGTGGACTGCTACCAGATACATATACACAACATTGCAGCACTCTCGCTAGCAAATTGTGCAAGATATCGAAATTTCAAAATTTGGTCTATGTGGGCTGGGCCACGCCCATTGAGCCGATCCCGCCCATTTTTGGACCAATCACGCAGACTGCCACCATATACATATACACAAAATTCCAGGTTTCTCGGTATAAAATTGTGCAAGATATCACATTTTTAAAATTTGGCTCATATGGGCGGTGCCAGGCCCATTGGTCCGATCCCGCCCATTTTTGGAAAAATCACGTGGACTGCTACCAGATACATATACACAACATTGCAGCACTCTCGCTGGCAAATTGTGCAAGATATCTCAATTTAAAAATTTGGTCTATGTGGGCGGGGCCACGCCCATTGAGCCGATCCCGCCCATTTTTGGACCAATCACGGAGACTGTCACCAGATACATATAAATAAAACTGCAGCACTCTTGATAATAAATTGTGCAAGATATCGAAATTTCAAAATTTGGTCTATGTGGGCGGGGCCACGCCCATTGGGCCGATCCCGCCAATTTTTGGGCCAATCACGTAGACTGTCACCAGATACATATACACAACATTGCAGCACTCTCGCTAGCAAATTGTTCAAGATATCGAAATTTCAAAATTTGGTCTATGTTGGCGGGGCCACGCCCATTGGGCCGATCCCGCCAATTTTTGGACCAATCACGTAGACTGTCACCAGATACATATACACTCAAATACAGAACTCTCTCTAATAAATTGTAGAAAATATTTGAATTTCAAAATTTGGCTTATATGGGCGGGGCCACGCCCATTGGTCCGACTCCGCCCATTTTTGGAAAATTCACATTATCTGCCACTAAATGCATACACAAAAAATTTCAGCACTCTACCTAAAAAATGTTCTTAATATCAAAATTGGACCCCTATGGGCGGGTCCACGCCCACTTGATATATCGAAAATTCAAGTACCCTATTTTCAGCACCCCCTTCACATGTACATTCTGTGAAAATTTCAAGATGATCGGTCTAGCCGTTTAGACGTCTATACGGAACAAACATACAAACATACAAACATACAAACATACAAACATACAAACAAACCCACAAACAGACACTCTCTTTTATATATGGGGAAAAACACGTCAAAAGGCCCACTTTTTTCAATTTTATTCCGATCGCGTCAATACTTGGTGGGGTTGCAGAAGTACTTTGGGTATGCTATGTGCCTTAAATACAGCTTCCTAGCGTGATACGTTATGAAGATACAGGGTGTCAAAGTTGGACATTTTGACCATTCTATCTCCCGACTACGTGGGCCGATTTGAATGAACCGTGGCTTATATGGCAGCTATTTAGAAACGCACAAAATGTGCATTGATAATTATTTGCAAATATTCAATTTTCATATTTTTTTCTCGCGACTTATGTTTACCTCGCGATTTTAATTGTGTTCCGCGGATGGGATATTATATCTTTAAACTACAAAAATGAAGCGAATTCTGTTTACTTTATCAATACGAATTTTCGCAATGGGATGAAAACCACAACAAAAGCTATGGAGATTATGAATGTCAAACCTACTATTTTTTCATTACATCTTTCGTATTATAAAGTGAGTTTATTGTAAGATGTCGACCGGAAACACGATTTATAAAATGTAATGGTGGCATTCTATAGCCAAATACGCCAGAACAACAAAAAAACTTATTTCGCAAAAAGTCTACGTCGCATTTTTTACACAGGCCTACAATATTGCACTGGTCAAATCGAATCCTAGCGAGCAGATATCGGACACGATCTCGATGTATTTTGAGGTTCTAAATCCGAATATAAAATCAAAAATGCAATATATATTCGCGTTTTTGAGATATTGTATTAATTATGTGATAAAAATGCTGATTTTACGCTTTTATGAATACAGAATCGCGAAAGACGCACTTTTACCAAAAAAAAATTCAGGTTTCGCAAAATAATCGCTTTCCAATTAATACGAGTATTCAAAAACTTTAATAATCGTTAGTCATCTCCGAGATATCTCCCGGGAAACCTAGTCGGAGAAATCGTATTTTTAATATAGCTACAATTGGAAAAATAAAAAAAAAATTAAAATATGATATCTATGAGATGGTGTAAGATTTTGGCCCTTTATAAAATTAACTTTTAATTCGTTTGATACTCGTTTTAATAGGAAAGCGATTATTTTGAGAAACCTGCAATTTTTTTTTGGTAAAAGTGCGTCTGTCGCGTTTCTGTATTCATAAAAGCGTAAAATCAGCATTTTTATCACATAATTAATACAATATCTCAAAAACGCGAATACATATAGCATTTTTGATTTTATATTCGGATTTAGAACCTCAAAATACTTCGAGATCGTGTCCGATATCTGCTCGCTAGGATTCGATTTGACCAGTGCAATATTGTAGGCCAGTGTAAAAAATGCGACGTCGACTTTTTGCGAAATAAGTTTTTTTGTTGTTCTGGCGTATTTGGCTATAGAATGCCACCATTACATTTTATTAATCGTGTTTCCGGTCCACATCTTAAAATAAACTCACTTTATAATACGTAAGATGTAATGAAAAAATAGTAGGTTTGACATTCAAAATCTCCATAGCTTTTATTGTGGTTTTCATCCCATTGCGAAAATTCGTATTGATAAAGTAAACAGAATTCGCTTCATTTTTGTAGTTTAAAGATATGGTATCCCATCCGCGGAACACAATTAAAATCGCGAGGAAAACATAAGTCGCGAGAAAAAATAGGAAAATTGAATATTTGTAAATAATTATCAATGCACATTTTGTGCGTTTCTAAATAGCTGCCATATAAGCCACGGTTCATTCAAATCGGCCCACGTAGTCGGGAGATAGAATGGTCAAAATGTCCAACTTTGACACCCTGTATCTTCATAACGTATCACGCTAGGAAGCTGTATTTTAAGCACATACCATACCCAAAGTACTTCTGCAACCCCACCAAGTTTTGACGCGATCGGAATAAAATTGAAAAAAGTGGGCCTTTTGACGTGTTTTTCCCCATATATAGATTTCAAAATTCAAATGTTCCAAATTATTTTTTCTTTCGATTAAAACATATCAAAAAAGGCGATTTTGCCCCGTGTACGAGTTATTTGTCGCAATAACTCCTTTGGGAGCAGTTTTTCATTGCCTTAATTAGCGCAACGGTACCCAATGAATAATGAATTGGCCAGCATTCCATCTTAAATGCCCAACTGGTTAATTGGTGTTTGACGAACACTGAATCTTGGATGGGATGCTACTCACGCACACGCACAGAATTTGTCCATAAATATTCTAGTCTATGTAGTGGTGACGTGCATTTTATCTCTGTCGAAAACACTTCAGGAATTAATTCCAGATCACCTCATACATCACCAGGGGCTGCCCGCAAACGCATCACGGTGGACATGTATCAATTCGCTATGAGTATGAGTGGGCGTTTGTTTATGTGGTGTGTTGTAAAATTCCATGGTCCATTCAAACGTCTGTTTGAGTTTGACATGATCCTGGTAATTACGAAAGATAGTGTTGGTGTGACGGTATCAGTGTCACTGCAGTAAGAGGCGTTTGCACATACAGGGACATTTAGTCATCGAGGTGGGCGTATTGCTTTTACTCTCTATGTTAAACTCCTCACAGAAAGTGTGCTAAGAGAAGCAGCCGGTTAACGTCGCAACCAACACATCAACTATTAATCATCTATAATGGATGGAATTCCGCTTGTCGTTGAGTTGATATACGAGTATATTAGTACATTCTTTGAAAGGAAAAGTTTGCGGTTTTATCATAGCCAAAAGGGTAACACAACGAAGGAGTGGCATAAGACGGTAAGTGTGTTTGGTGCAAATCAGTTTCAGAACGTTTTAGTTCATTTAAGCATTGTCTGCATGCCCGTTTATCTGCCTGGCTAGTGCGCACCATAACCCTCGAACCGTGACCGATGGACGTTCGAGGTGTAACTTATTGGTCTATTTCTTCTGGTACCTTCATAAAAACCGTAAACATTTAGTGAATTATTGAATCGCTAATAACTTCCATACTGCCTTTCCGAATTCTCTGTAAATCCATGTCTGTTTTTTCCCCGCTTTGGGCAAAAGCACTAAGCCATAAAAGCCTGTACCACAGTGTGGTGTCGGTGATAAGTATATAACCCAAAATTTGCGATATCGAACCAATTCTAATTCGGGCGAATTAACCGTGGATATCGAATAACTGAAAGTACTGTGAATTGAGTTTTACTGGCCAAAAGTCAATTTTTTTGTCATCGCCGATTTCTAAAATGTTAACGCCATTCAATAGCAAACATATTGAGAATAGGGTAGCCAAAACGTTATATCAAAATATTTATTATTGTGGGCGTGGTGTGCTGCTGAAAACAAATATTTTATGTAATTTAAAAAAAAACGTAATTTTTGTATATTTTTGTAGAAGGAAATTGTCATTTCTTGCTAACTATTATCGATAGAGGGCTAATTTTTTGTTACGTAGGTAGGATAGTACTCTTTGAGAAATTGCCAAAGTATTACTGTACTGTGGTTTGTTATAACATATTTCCACTGGTACTATATTTTTGTCAAATTGGAATTTTAGTGGAATGAAACTTTTTAGCATCAAGAGACTTCAAGAAAATTTTGGTACCGAATTATCCGAAGAGTATTTTAGAAACAAAAATAAGGAAAATGTTTTAAGTTACGTTCAAAGCAAAGTAAATTCCTCAAGCATCGAAATACAATTGGAACTGCAAAATAAAGTAAATATTTTCATCAATAACTTAACTAAGCGCTACAAACAAGTTGGATTGAATAAACATAAATTGTATAAGACCTTTGCAATATGGTTAGAGGGCGAACTTAGTGTCCAAGTATCTTCAGAAAGTAAAAATCAAAACAATTGTGGGAGACCACGAAAATCACTCGGCAATTGTAGCGATAGATCTAAAATGAGGAAACTTAAGGATATCAATGAAGAAATCGTATGTGAAACTATTGCAGAAAGCTTATTACATCAATTGCGATCACAAAAACAACGCACAAAAGCCCAAATTGTTGAAAAAGTGTTAAACGCTAGTCCTCTGAGAACAAAACGGATTATTAAGAGTATTCCAACTCCAAACGATGAAAAACAGTTCTCAAATGAAGAGGCATTAGCATAATTTTCGGATTTGAAGTTAACAAAACAACAATATACACAGCTCAGGCTGCGTGCGATTGAAAAAGGCTCAAATCTTGATCCATCATATGTATCATCATCTGCTAAAAAGGACTGTTTGCCACCAACGGACACTATTAAAATAACATCGTTTGGCAGAGGCAAAACTTCAAGACCTACTTAATCATACAGCTCAACGATTGCTACAATCATTTAAAGGACATGATTTGAAGAAATATGGGAACTGCAAGTTAACTCTCTTTTGCAAATGGGGATGTGATGGTTCTTCTGGGCAAAAACAATTCAAGCAATTTGTATGTGAAAATACTTCAGACGCAGATATGTTCATGGTGTCATTTATGCCATTGCGATTGATAAGAAGACTCGTAACCTTCGACTAGTACGATGCAGACAAAGGATATTTGGAAAAATCAAACACCATCTTCTACGAAATACTGCAGACCAATCATTTTTGAATTTAAAAAAGAAACTCATGATACCATTAAAAAAGAAGTCAATGATATAATAACCCAAATTACAATCATACAGGCATTAGAAGTAGAAATTCAAGGCCACACAATTGAAGTTAACTACCAATTAGTGCTAACGATGAGAGATGGAAAAGTTGGCCACGCTTTGACTAACACAAAGGCTTCATCCAGCTGCATTATATGTAAATCTGCATCAAGCAAATTAAACCAAGTCCCGGAAAAATCAGTAGGTAATACTGATGCATATGAATTTGGATTATCGCCACTACATACAAGAATACGATTTATGGAACACATACTTAAAATCAGTTATGATTTGGATTTTGGACCTACAGGATCAATAAGAAACAGTGACAAGGATTTAAGAAATTTAAAAGAGAAACATGTTCAGGATGAATTTCTCAAATGTGGGTTGATTATAAACCAACCCAAACAAGGATCAGGCAATACCAATGATGGGAATACAGTAAGAAGGTTCTTTTCTGATCCCGAAAAAGCATAACTGGTGTTGATATAAATCTCAATTCAAGATTTAAAACTATTATCGATGAATTTGCGTGCCATAAACAAATTGATACAAAAAATTTAATGAATAGACCAAGGAAACTGCACGAATATATAATACCAATTATTCATGGAGAAATATGTCTGCAACAGTTCACAAAATTCTTTATCATAGAGGAGATGTCATTAAGTATAATTTGGTACCAATCGGAGATCTATGTATCAGAAGAATCCCAGGAAAAAAAGAAACCTGTAATCCTTATACAGGTTTTATAGAGAGCACAATACCAAAAAAATATCTCGAAATTGTACAAACGAAGATCTACGAGTATTTAATATTTTGTTGGTAACGTCAGATCCCCTCATCTCTAGCATTCGAAATCAATGGAAAGTAGAACATCGGGACTTAGATGAAGATGCAAGAGGGCTGCTAGAGGACAGAAATAATACGAAACAAAATATGGAATATTTCCAGGCAATTTTTAAACCGAACGAATAAAAATCATAATTTACTGTTTCTGTTACATATACAGGGTTTTCCAACAAGAGGTGTTATTTTTAATCTCCCGGTATTTCGCTAGCTGTCACTTTTGAAGCTTCTGTTCTTTGACATTTGACAAGTAGAAACTATGCCATTACTAACCAGTAAGGAAAGACAGAAAGTCGGGCGGGGCCGACTATATAATACCCTACACCTACCTACCAATGCGAAAATGGGCATTGCGATAAGAATTTGGCAGTGTTCATACATGTAATAAGCAAACTCTCTCTGCCGATTTTCGTACTGATCGGATATAAATCACGGTTTCTACAGTGCTTACATGTCAAATCGGGTGTAACATATATATTGGGACTATGTTTAAATCTGAACCGATTTTCCCCGAATTTGGCAGTGTTCATGCATGTAATAAGAAAACTCTCTCTGTTAAATTTCGTACTGTTCGGATATAAAACACGATTTCTACAGCGCTTAAATGTTAAATCGGGTGGAACATATATATGGGGACTATATCTAACTCTGAACCGATTTCCCCCGAATTTGGCAGTGTTTATTCATGTAATAAGGGAACTCTCTCTGCCAAATTTCGTACTGATCTGATTTAAAATACATTTCCTACAGCGCTTACATGTCAAATCGGGTGAAACATATATATGGGGGCTATACCTAAATCTGAACGGATTTTCTCCGAATTTGGTAGTGTTCATTCACGTAATAATAAAACTCTCTTTGCCGAATTTCATAAAGATCGGATGTAAAATGTGGTTTGTACAGCGCTTTCATGTCAAATCGGGTGAAACATATATATGGGGACTATATCCAAATCTGAACCGATTTTAACCAATTTCAATATGGATCGTCCTTGGGCCAAAAAAGAGCACTATGCTAAATTTCATCACAATCGGACCATAAATACGACCTGCACTTTGATTACAAGAATACATGGACAGACAGAAGGACAGACGGACATGGCTAAATCGACTCAGAAAGTGATTCTGAGTCGATCGGTATAATAAACAATGGGTCTATCTCTTCTCCTTTTAGGTGTTCCAAACAAATGCACAAAGTCATAATACACTGTACCACAGTGTGGTGTAGTGTATAAAAATGGTAATCGACACGGTAATCGAATGATACAAAACGATCGAACAAAAAAACGATACGAACGATACAAAATCATCTTGACTGATGAGGCCCATTTCCACCTCGGTGTCTACGTCAACAAGCAAAATTGTCGCATCTGGGGCTCGGAAAACCCAAGAATTATTGTTGAGAAGCCTCTCCATCCTCAACGTGTGACTGTTTGGTGCGGTTTACCCAGCAAAAACTCTCATTACCAGGTAACCTGGCGGGTAAGTGAAATTCAAAAGAAATAATGACTTACCATTTAGCCACCCTTCAGATTATTTTTACATGGGCATGATATTGGAGGAAAGTACTTCCATGCAAGCATACGAAGAGCTAACAAATAACTACTTACCCCCACTCTTACGAAGATCCAACATATAAGTAGTTATTTTAATAAGGGGTTAAATAACACATTATCAGTAATGATTTTCATAACCATTTACTTATCATATATAATTAAATACGACGAGACATATTTTTTACTTGGAATATTCCCATCAAAAACGTGGTAAGTACATGTCATTTTGCATTGCATTAGCATGTAAGACATGTCATTACCCTCTGCTTTACATGTAGTCAACAAATAATGACTTACTTATATTGACATAGTATTTGTAAGTCAATTTAAGATGCGTATTGTAAAATATTCAACAAGAACTGTTTTTATTGAAGAAAAGTTGATTTGATAAGAAAATTAAAATTGGCGTTGTCGCATATTTTACAATACCCGACTTAAAATAACTTACAAATAAGTACATATTTATGTCAATATAAGTAAGTCATTATTTGTTGACTACATGTAATGCAGGGGGTAATGATATGTCATTACCTGGTAATGCAAGTGGTAATGACATGTACTTACCAAGTTTTTGCTGGGTATGGTCCGGCGGGGTCATTGGACCTTACTTTTTCGAAAATGAGGTTGGATCAACAGTTACGGCGAATGGATTGCGCTATCGAGAGATGATTAATGATTTTTTATGGTCGGAGTTGGATGGTATTGATCCGGACAAGGTTTACTTTCAACAAGACGGCGCTACGTGCCGCACAAGCAACGAAACCATTCATCTGTTACCGGAAAAGTTTCCGGATCGTGTTATTTCTCGAAGTGCTGATCACAATTGGCCACCGAGAACTTGTGATTTAACACCTTGCGACTTCTTCCTTTGGGGCCACGTGAAAGATTAGGTCTACGCCAACAGCCCAGCATCGATTCAAGACCACAACGATAGAATTCGTGAGGCTATCGAGGACATAGGGCAGCCACTTTGCGATTTGGTTATGGAAAATTTCATGAAAAGGATATGTTCCTGTAAGCGTAGTAGTTTCGTTATACGATTTTAATTCAAAACAGCTTTTTTAAGTTTTGGTATAAAACATTTATTTAATAATCAATTCTTCTGTAAAGTCAATTAACTACAGTACTTTCAATATTTTTTTATTCAATCACTAATACAGTTCTATTTTTAACTTGACAATGCTTGGTCGAAGCGAATCGTAAGAGTCCAACTTTAATACTGCTTCGGAACGAACAAAAGCATCGTTCTGCATGCACATTCAAGATCCATCATGATTTTGTTTTTTTCTATTCCCCCATACGTAACGGTGCGTATGCGAGTGAGTGAAACAAGTATGATCGTGCAAGATCGATCATGCTTAAATTATGGTTTATAATAAATGCGTTACTGTACGCAGACAAAATATAAATAAACAAAGCATGCATGTGCATACGCAAGCATTGTCATCGCATTGCCATTCCGCTATTGGAATAGCAACACAAAACAAAATATAAAGAAGTAGAAAAATATCACTATAATAATAGTAATAACAATGTAAATAAACATAAAGGGCGTTCAAAATATAATGATAGATAATATATGTACATACATAGTTACATACATATGCATATAACTCCCCCGTCGTTAGATTGAGGCTCCGTCGAAATGAATTTACTTTTACTTATCATTTCAACGCCATAAAACAATGAAATCGAAAATGTTCCATTTAAGAGGCATAATGTGTTAATAATTTTAGGAGGTCTTAAATTTATAGTTATCAAATACATTTGTATTGTATCTATGTACTTCTTCTTTTAATTGTGTAAAATATATATTTTTTAATATGTGTCATATTTAGGTAAATCTATATTACAGGTTTTCTTTTATAATAGTAGGTTTTTAAATATCTGAATTTTACTTTACAATACTATAATTCAAATTATTTATCATTTAGTCATTTAACAATTGGAATTTTAAAATCATTGTATACTTATCTATTAAACGAAAGTCCATGTTAGTTCTCTCATGTTACAATATTTAATATTTTACATTATTCATTCAGTTGCAAATGTTTTTTCCTTTTAATGTGCGATTTATAATACTTGTGTCTTGTTTGCGTTACAACATGATCATCATCTAATCTGTCTACATAAATCTTTCTAAATTTGGCATGGTTTTTTCCTCCCCTTTCATGTCTCAAATATACCTGACCAGTTTGAATTTCACACTCTTCCCTGTTCCTATTAAATTTGTTTATATACTTCTCTTTAGATTTTATCATTCTCTCTCTTATTCTCGGATAATCCTCCGTTCTTACCAGACCGTTCTGAAAATCAATGGGCTTGCATCCAATGGTCGAATGAACTGTATTATTATAGAACATGATCACCTTATAAATCTTCTCCTCTACAGTGTCCATGTCTCTCCCGGGATCATGTCTGAGTAGACGAATATGCTCATTCATGGTGTTATGCAGACGTTCTACATCTGCATTTGATGTGTGATTATTATTCGACGTGAAATGAATTTCAATATTCCTCTCCCGCAAAAATTCTGTCAAAGGCAACGCTTTAAAACCTAACTCATTGTCTGTTACGATTTTCTCAATATGACCCACAAAACTTAAATATTGAGTAAGGGCCTTTTTAAATTCCACCCACGATCTATTTTGAATTCTAATTGCCTGAGCAAACTTTGAAAACTTATCAATTATTGTCAAAAACAATGTCTTTTGAAGACTGTAAAAAACGTCTATATGAACAATTTGTGCAGGTCTTTCTGGGGTTTCAGTTATCGCAAAATTTTGTTTTACCGGATTGCGGTCATATTTCTCTATATTACAGATATGACAGTTATTAATAAATTGTTGAATCCGCAGTCTTAATTTCGGGTGATATATTCTCTTTCTTAGTTGCTCGAAATTCTCACCTATACCGCGATGGTTATTTTTAAGATGCTCATTTCGGATGTGGTCATGCAGTTCATTTTCGTCTGATACGTCATTAAGAAATAAATTGCATTTTGCAATCTTCAATAGCGAATCTTCCTGAAAATATTTCAAAACTGTTTTCTGAAAAATATCGTAAAATCCATTGTCGTTTATAAAAATCGCATTAACTCTTGTCGGGTGAAAATAGTTCTTTAATATAGCCAGCATATCACTCTCATCAATAACATGTGCCGTAATTATTTTTCTATTATTCCTGAAGATCTTCTTGTTCACAACCTTAAGTGAATCAGAACTTGATTTGTCTATCACAATCTGATTTTTATATACATTAAGTGGAGAATTGCTTAATGAAATAATGTTCGATTGGGGTCGTTCAATCAAATTCACTTGGGGTACTATACGCGATAATGCGTCGGCATTCCCATTCTTTATCCCGCGTTTATAAACAATTTGATAGTCATACTCTTCTAATCTCAACCTCCATCTTATCAATTTCGAATTCGGCTCTTTAATCGAAACAAGCCATTGCAGTGGTTGATGGTCCGTCTGGATAATGAATTTTCTGCCGAATAAATACGGGCGAAAATATTTCACGGCCCATACCACTGCCAACAGTTCCTTTTCAACCGTGCTGTAATTCATTTCATGCTCATTGAGCGTTCTACTGGCATAGCAAATAGGGTGACCATCCTGCGATAGAACGGCCCCCAATGCATAGTTACTAGCATCAGTGTTCAAAACGAATTGTTTGGTAAAATCAGGGTAAACTAGTATCGGATCAGAAACAAGAAGCATTTTTAAAGTCCTAAAACTTTCCAGGTATTCAGGATCATTGAAATCTATCTTAGTGTCCTTTTTGAGGTACCTTGTCATTGGTCTAGCGATCCTTGCATAGTCCTTCATAAATTTCCGGTAATAGCCACTGAGACCTAAAAATTGCTTGATTTGCTTGGGCGTTTTCGGTAATGGGTAATTATATACACATTCTACTTTTTTCGGATTTGGTTTTATACCGTTATGAGTAATGACGTGACCCAAGAATTCCGTCTCCCTCTTAAAAAACTCACACTTATCCCCCTGAATTTTAAGATTTGCATTTTCCAGTCTATCAAGCACTAGCTTTAAAGAGTTCACGTGTTCCTGAAGAGAAGTGGAGTAAACGATGATATCGTCTAAATATACTAAACAAATCTTATTAACCAAATCACCAAGAATACCGTTCATGAGTCGTTGAAATGTGGCCGGTGCCGTTTTGAGTCCAAAAGGCATCCTGAGGAATTCATAATGTCCACCCTCGACTGAAAACGCGGTTTTATGGATGTCCCTCTCATCGATTTCCACCTGGTGGAACCCTTTCGCCAGATCCAATGTAGTAAAATACATACACCTACCCAGTTTGTCTAAAATCTCCTCTATATTAGGAATAGGAAATCGGTCATCTATGGTATTATCGTTCAACCTTCTATAATCGACCACAAGTCGCCATTTCTTCAATCCGCTAGCATCATCCTTCTTGGGCACAATCCATATAGGAGCAGAATAAGGAGACTTTGAAGGTCTTATTATTCCACAATCCAACATTTCTTGTATCTGCCTCCTTACCTCATCCTTATGTACATAGGGGTATCTATATGTCTTTGAAAATACTGGGATATCGTCTCTAGTAATTATCCTATGCTTGATCGCATTCGTAAAAGTTAAGTTCGAACTTGCACCATGAAATAATTCGTGATACCTATATAGAATATTCCGTAAATTGAGTTCTTCCTCGGCATTCAAATGACTAGTTCTAATTTGTTCCATGCAATTTAATCTTAAATTATGTTCCTGTGACAACTTGTCATCAACTAAATAGTAATTATCGGAATTAACTGGCCACGAACCATCCTCGGTAAGGTGTATTACATTCGGACATTGAGCAATAGTCTCTACCTCAACCTTAAAATTATGCGAATTATAAACACCTTCTTGAATAATAATTTCACCATCACAGTTGCAATGTTCCGCTATATGGACTAATCCACATTCCACTTTGGTAATAAATTTCACCGTTCGATATTTCGGAAATAGCAAAGGAACGACCCTATTATTAATTCTTAATTCGTTCTTATCATAATCCACAACCGCATTATAAGTACGTAAGATATCATTGCCTATAATCCCGTCATACCCACTGTGAAACTTACACTCGATCAGAAATATCCTATCATTGCTGTCTCCCAATTCGGAAAACATAGGAATCTGGTAAATAGTACTTGTCAATATTTCATTCTGCAAGGTCTTCAAAGTCATACCTGCAACATTGATCCTCCACTTAGGATCGCATAATCCTGGATTCACAATCGAGTGAGTGGCTCCAGTATCCACTATAAATTTCAAATCGTTCTTAAGCACTATATGCGGTAGCCCTCCGGAGAGGCTTGAAAAAGAAAATTTTGTACAGCTGTATTCTGAGTCGAAGCATCCTGATTCGCAACAATTTTAAGATTGGAATTCTGGAAATAATGCGAGTTATTGGTACTATTCATATTCCGTGGTATTGTATTAATCCAAGAATCATCATTACGATTCATATTCATTGAATCTGGATGAGTTTGGTTGTTGTAAGGATTCTGATAAAAAGAGTCCGAAACATTATTTGAATTAATCGAGTTCGGAATATTCTGTGGTATTCTTCCCTGCAAGTTACCTGAATTGTCAGCATTTTGAATCATATTAATATCCATTGGTTCTGAAAGAGATCTGTTGTTGTTGGGATTCAGATTCGAATAATTGTTTCTAAAACGTTGCACGTTGTTATGATCGAAATTATTATTGGTGTTATGGATGTTACCATTGCCCCGTTGGTATCCATTACCATTATTAGGCCTATTTAAACCACCTGGTTTATTTCCAGTAACCCAGCCCTTGTCATAACGGCCGTCCTCCCAGCCTTGACCATAACGCTGATTACCACGGCCATTCCCATTATTTCGATATTCCTCGTGACTCCTAAGACCCAAGTTCGCGTGGACCCGATTTCCACTTTTATTATCATCACTGGTAGCCCTTTTAGTAGGGTTATTTTTATTTGCACATCCATAACCAGCATATCCCGATGTAAAAAGTATGTCCATTGCCTCTTCAATGGTGTCCGGATTCCTACACGCCAGTATAGTCCTCATCGGCTCTGGTATTTTAGCCTTAAAAATATTGAGAGCAGTTTTCATATTACCTCTAACGATCTGTTCACTGTCAGAATTTATTCCAATATCAGTAGCGGTTTTATTATTCAAACTTCGAAGACGGTCTTTAATTTCATTATAAAAATCAATGGCATTCGTCTTAAAATCCACAGCCCTGAGTCTATCATACAGCTCCTCAATGCTATGTCTCTCCCCAAAATTATTTGTCAGAATTGTCCTCATTCCCGTCCATGATTGGACGTGAAAGTTAATTTCAATAGTCTCCTTTGCCCTACCCTTCAATTTACTTTTAATCAGATCAAAAAACATCAATTGAGAAGGTTCATCATATTGAATGAGAAGTGGATTAATTCTATCAACAAGAGAAATAAAGGTATACAGGTCTTTTCTATCTCCTGAAAAATCGGGCAATCTTTCGAGAAATCTAAGAGGATCCAAAGTCATAGGGAGAATTTGAGTGTTACCAGTAGCCATTTTTTGAAAAATTTTAAAATACGTAAAAAAAATAAATATAAATTTCTGTTGTCTTTTTTTGTAATATTGAAATTCCAACAAAACACAAACTTATTTACAACATAAAAGAAAATTGATAACAATTGAATTCTGATAATGACAAGGAAATCTATCCATAAATAAATTGCAAATATAAATAATCGTAAAATAAAAATAATGATTACGATAACTAAAAACGAAGTTTCTCCTTCCTTCTTGTAAAGTGGATTTTTCTGCACCAATGACGTTACTTCCCTCTTTCACAATGGATGTCCTCCTTTAGTTATGATATGGATGTTCTCCTGGTTATGATAAAAGTTTCTTTGGTCGCACATAAATATTTCTTAGATATTATTAAGTTGTTTGCCTTTTGTTGTTTAAATTAAAACTCCAGTATTTTTTGTACGAAATATGTATATTAATGTTTGTATTTTAAAGTTTTTTTTGTTTTTATTTTAAAGTTTTTAGATTTATTTAATTTAATCTTTGTGCATTTTATAAAATTTTCGGTTTTGTTTTTACAAAAAGTGATTGAACTAGTCGTTTTTTGTTGAATGCTTCTTTTAAGTGGTATGTTTATTTTATATTTAGCTTTAACGTTTTATCTAGTAAAGTAATTCACTTGTGGCAGGAAATTTATTTTTAATTAAACGGTTTTGTTTAATGTTGTTCAATCATGTTTAGGTTTTACATATATACCCGTTAAGACATTAAAATGTCGAGTATCTCTGAATATCACTTTTATCACAAGAATACCCGGGCATCCTACCGACTGCGCCAGTTTCGTTATACGATTTTAATTCAAAACAGCTTTTTTAAGTTTTGGTATAAAACATTTATTTAATAATCAATTCTTCTGTAAAGTCAATTAACTACAGTACTTTCAATATTTTTTTATTCAATCACTAATACAGTTCTATTTTTAACTTGACAATGCTTGGTCGAAGCGAATCGTAAGAGTCCAACTTTAATACTGCTTCGGAACGAACAAAAGCATCGTTCTGCATGCACATTCAAGATCCATCATGATTTTGTTTTTTTCTATTCCCCCATACGTAACGGTGCGTATGCGAGTGAGTGAAACAAGTATGATCGTGCAAGATCGATCATGCTTAAATTATGGTTTATAATAAATGCGTTACTGTACGCAGACAAAATATAAATAAACAAAGCATGCATGTGCATACGCAAGCATTGTCATCGCATTGCCATTCCGCTATTGGAATAGCAACACAAAACAAAATATAAAGAAGTAGAAAAATATCACTATAATAATAGTAATAACAATGTAAATAAACATAAAGGGCGTTCAAAATATAATGATAGATAATATATGTACATACATAGTTACATACATATGCATATAACTCGTAGTCGTGGTGGCCATTTGGCTGATGTTGTTTTTCATTATTAACAGCATACCTTCCTCTTTATTATGAAATAAACATCCGATCATTTATCTCAAAAAATTGCATTTTTCTTTGAATACCAAAATAACATGGAAAACCCTTTATAAGTAAAAAATAAATGCTTTCCCTAAATGTTGTTCAAATACAAAACATAAAAAAATTGGCTATGCTATTTGTTTTTTAAATAACGAGGAAATTTTTTTGTCAAAAAAAATTTTTTTTTAGTTTTACAAAATTTATTATAAAAATGGTTTATTTATCAACGTATGACATTCTTTTAATAAATAAAGAAGATGACAACAAAACAAAGCCCCACATTTCCATGCTTAATATTAAAAAATTCAAAAGATAAACTTGGACCTTGAATTCCTCAATAACTGCTGACCCGATTTTATTGAAATAAAAACTGGCGAAAAGCTTAAGGAGTTACCTGTCGAACAAAAATACGACTAAAATATCTCTATCGGTTCCAAAGTTACAGAGTTTTGGCCAGTAAAAAACGATTCTGAACCACTGTGCGTCGTCCATATCACCATATTATTAAAAACGTCTTTAGATGTGGCATGGGTGTGTTCAGCACTTTCGAATATACTTGGTGTATCCTTTTTGCTATCTATTCTATTTATTTCCCTTTCTGGTGCATCCCGGCCAATTACTATTTTCAATAAAACTCGATTTAATCCACTTAAGTATTATCTATATACATAAACTAAAATGTTCTTATTTGCATTGTGTAAAGTAATAAAATACTCAAGAGAGCAATGCGCTAATATTTTCCTCAATTCTTTTTTATTTTTCTTATTAATGTCCAATAACTGCGGTTTTTTGCAGGTCTGGCATTGAAATACAACATAGGAAATTTTTCTTCTAATGTATCTTTGTTTTTATAATCTTATTTTGCTTTCTGTTTGCGTGGATGAAGAGATTTGCATAATATACGTATCGTTTGCATCGTTCATGGTGCGGTTTCTGTTATTGTTTTTGCTATATTAACAATAAATAAAAGAAAATAAAATGTTTATGTACCATAAAAAATAAATATAAATATAAAATAAACATTTATTAGCACAAAAATATGAAAAACGAAAGATATGAACAGTAAGAGCATTTAAGCGGATTTGCAGCACAACATCAGCTATTCATATTGCGTCAAGGTTTCCGAGAAAGTATTTGCGAGAAAAAAATAACTCGTTACATAAATCTTTGGAAAACGTTTGTTTATACTGTGTCGTAATCGTTATCGCAATCGTATACATACATAAAACTGCAGAGTTTGCATCTAAAGCGATATTTTACTGCAAACAAACAAAGGAATAATTGGCATCACTTACTCCGGGAGCCATGTCAAATATAGACATATGTATTTTGTGTGTTCTTGTATGTGCATTAGTGTTTACATACTCGGTTAGGATGAATTTAAATGTGCTATTCGTTACAATTTGTTCATAATTTGACCGCTATTAAGCTTGCAGTACTTAGCATATAATAAAGATAAATCCTGAGCACAGACTGTTATAAAAGCCATATTTCAATATGCACGTGGAGCAATGGAATGTCGTAAATTCAGTTCTGTAAGCGTGTACGCACATTTATGTTTATGCATAAGTTTTGCGGAAAAGAGTCACTAAAGTTGGCTACAAATATGCGATCACATTATATAATAATATAATGTCTCCTTCGTCAAACAGGGAATGAGACATTATATTGTATATATTGTATGTATAATTTGACCTCTTTGTGTGGGAGGTACAAAAAGGGAAGTGGTGGTAACGCCCATTTTTCACAGAACTATAGGTACATTGGTACTCACGCTATAAGCTTTTAACTTCTTGTACAAAATGGTACCTTTGCGTGGGTGGTACCAAAAGGGGCGTGGAAATTACGCCCATTTTTCACTACTATGTAGGCGCTATAAAAGCATTACCATGCACAAAATGTTAAGTATTTTTATGCACAGGTATTAATGTTACAAACTGTTAACTGTTTGAACAAAATAGTTCCATTATGTGGGAGGTACCAAAATGGGCGGGACCACTTCAACCATTTTTCTCAAGTTGATAGCGACAAAAAACTATTACTTTGTGTCGAATTACAGAGGATTCAGATAAATAGTATAGAAGTTATTAGAGAATCAATAGTTCATTAAATGTTAACCCTTTGTGAGGGAGATAGTAGCAGAAGTGGACCAATATGGCCCATCTTCGAACTTAGCCTGAGAATCCGTTACTCCTTTCGATAGTTATCGTGCGCTCCAGACAAACAGACAGACAGACGGACGAACATTGCTCGAATGACTTAAAATGGCCTATAACGGATTTCCGTCTTTAACGGATTTGCAAATGATATATAGCCTCGTCACACTAAAGTAAGGGTCTAAAAACTAGTAGGTTTAACATTGAAAAATTTTGCTGCGGTCATAGCGCCCAAACGCAATGTCATCAAATTTTTTTGGCGATACGACATTTTGATAAATGTAAAATGCTACAAAGCATAACGTAACAAAAGAACTGTAATAATATCCTTCATCATGTAGCGGTGACACATACAGGTTTGTCTCACCTCTTTAAGTCCCAAGATGGCTAGGGTATGTCAAAAGACGGCTAAGCGGACCAAACAATCGGTGCGTGCCCGGTCTTCGGCAGGGATTAACCCTTTGACGACAAGGGGACATATGTGTCCCAAAAATAAAAATATGCGTTAAAAATAAACTAATACTAAAAGTATTGATATTTTTACCTCAATACAAAGTTAAATGATGTGTTTTTAAAATTTATAAAGAATTTGTGTGAAAAAAAATTATAAAAGTTTTTTTAAGAGCTTAAAAGCAAGTTTTGCACATACCGTAAACTGCTCTAAATCATAGACGATAAGTACAAAATGTACTTATTTTAAAAACTAATGACGTCTTTGGAGCATTTCTTTAATCTTATGAAAAATTTTTTTCGATGTATGAAACAGTATATCAAGAACGAACCAATAAAATGGGGATTTAAGATGTGGTGTAGATGTGACTCTGCTTCCGGATATCTTTTTGATATTGATCTATACACTGGAAGAAAAGAGTATGGAACTGAATATGGACTTGGGAAATTAATCTGCTTCAGTTGACAGAAAAACTCACAGGTTTGGGCTCCGATGTCTACATTGATAACATCTTCAACTCGCCTTTGTTACAATATGAGTTGAAAAACGTCAAATAAAGTCCTGTAGAACAGTAAGAAGCATTCAAAACATATTCCAGAAAATTTGCCTCTCGATAAAAATATGAAGCGAGGACACATTTACACACCAGCTTTGAGGGCATATCCTTTGTGAAGTGGATGGACAACAGATCTCTGACTCTTCTCACAAATTTTCTTTCGCCAGTGGAGACAGGCACCGTCAGACGTCGCATAACAAAACTGGTATACGCAAAATTTTTTTTCACATTTTTGAATGGTTTTGCTTTAGTTGGATTCTGACAAGATTATTTCATATCAAAATGATAAAGGGAAAGTCCCCAGAATCTTATGGTCCTGAAAGGGTTAAGGATTTTCTCTTCTGGGGTATGTCCAAAGACGGCTACGCGAACTAAAGTGCCTTTGCAAAGATACCTTAATCAGCATAGCTGTCTTTGAACATACGCCAGAGGAAAAAATCTTTAATCATTGGTCTCCGTAGCCATTGAGAATAAATTTGTTTGTATTGGGCGTTATGACATAGCGTTTTTTTTTTTTGAGTGAACCGTTCAAAATGACTTTATTTTTATTACAATACAAAGTAAATTTATATTCTAATTTTAAGGTCCAGGGAAAAGCCGGGTTTCAAAGACCATATGGCTAAACTCATAGGCGAGTACGCTACCAACTCGCCTACTGGGGCACTCAAAAATCAAAATGACATATTGCCCAAAAACCGAATTTTTCTACAACAACAAATAACATCGATTTTTTGGGCGATATGACATACATGGTTTTGGGCGATATGACGCTACGCCCTCTAATGCATCAAAAGTAGCTATTAGAATTTGCATTGCCATTCTGTCTGACACCTAAACATAAAAAATAAATGATAAAAAATGATCTCAGTTATTTCGTATCAATATTTTACCTTTGCCTTATCAAGTACGGATCATAAACGTGGTGTAACCCAGTTCTTCTTTGTAGTAGGACGCCGTTCTTGCTTCTTACTAACTTCAAATTCATCATCTAAATTACTACTCTCTATTTCAATAGGCTGGACTTCAATTTCAGATTCACTTTCATGGCGAAATATAAAGGAGATAAAATTTTGTTTGTATGAGAAATAATTACTCTAATTGGAGTGTTTACATGATTGGAGTTGTGGTTCCACTGATTCTCCATGATTCAATTTTTGCGCTTCTTCATTTTCTCTTCTCAATCGATCTATTTTTCTTTTATGTCAAGTTCATAACATTGCCCAATATTGAACCGGTACGTCTTTTCTCTCGCTGTTTTTTCAAAAACAGCTTCTCTTCCTCAATTCTCATCGCCGTCAATGCATCGGCAGCTGCAATATCATAGAGATCAGCTAACGCTCCATCGAATATATCAAATTTTTGTTTCATTCCGATTGACATTTTCTTGGGATTCATTTTATTAAAGTTTTTCCAAACTTCGTAAGTTTTAAGTAGCTTTCCAGCACATTTATAAGTATCCCGAGTTGGAATACGAGCTTGTTGCCAAAATATAATAACTGCGTCAATCGCTAGCCTTGAACTCTCTATTGAGGATAGCTTTACAAATCGCATATCGTAGAAAAAAACCTCCAAAGCTTACCTATTTGACTGCAATTTGGTTCCAACAATTGAATGTGATACACACACGCAAAGAAAGGAATTCGTTTGTGCGAAACGAAATTTTAGACAACTACAATTCTCGTTTGCAGGAACTGAAATTTCGTTTGTTGTGACAGAAACTTATTTAGCGTAAATAATTGCTTATTCTGACCAAAAGAAACTTTAGTCGTCGTAAACGAGAATTGAAGTTGTCTAATATCTCATTTCGCAGAAACGAATTTTTTGCGTGCAGCTAATAAAAGCAATTTGTCGTTGTTTTTCGTCAGCTTTACGTGTTTTCAATGATCCAGCGGACGAATCTAGTGTTTCTGCCATTTTTAAGTAAGTTGAATAAGAATTAGAATTCAGTAGATTATAACTTTGTAACCAATTTATTGCAAATGATGTACTGTCCGGTTTGTAAACACTTGCGTAATGCCAAAGATGTTGATCAAGCAACTAGTTATAAATACCGCGCACTTTCAACTGAATCACCGTAAACAATTTTAGCCACAATTTTCTTCACCTCACTAAATTGGATTTTAAAAGGAAAATTTGTATTTTTCACCATAATTTAGTTCATAACTTCGAAAATGTTGATTATATTGAGAAATAGTACAGGAATAAAATAAAGGCATTGTAGTTACAAATGTTTCAAAATGAATTTGGACAAAATTGGACAAACCGTTCTCAAGTAATAATAATTTCTACAAAAAATTATATAAGAAAACACGGAATTTTTACTTATCTAACTTAATCCAATTTGCGGGTCCATTAAACATTCTCGGATCAGTTTAAACTTTTAGAAGTCTTTTTTGAATAAAAAGAAAACATTTTCTGCTTGACGCTAATTGATTCAAACCTTTTGAAAAAATGTCTCACTAACCACGACCACGCTAATGCTTATACATATCTTTAACAATAGCCATTTTTTTGAGTATTCGGTTCCAAATTTGTATGCCCTCACTTTAGTGTGATCAGGGTATACATCATTTGCTACGGACAAGAAGTGTAACACATCGAAGGAGTGACCAAAGACCTCAAGTATGTTTGGCGGAAATCCGTTTTGGGTAATTTTAAGTCGAATGAGCAATCCGTCCGTCCGTCTGTCTGTACGCCTGTCTATCTGTAGCATCACAACTAACTGTGGCCCATACATATAAATGAATATCCAAAGTAGCACGTATCCAACGATCTTTTCAATGCGCATACAATTAGCCATTAAGTGATTGAAAGTCACTTGGCGAAAATCCAAAATCAAAGTATGTAACTTTCAAAATATTGGCGTATCTATTCTCCAAATTTTAAGAAAATGGATCCAGCCCTGTTGATGTCATGCTAAAACAACAAATAGTAATTATATGATAGGCCTGTGGTCAAGCCGACAAACATATTTGAGAACCAAAAATAGCTATTGCCATTGTATAAATTTCTGGTTTTCGAGATATGGGCGCACCGACTAGACGTGATCAAATAGAAAATGAATGAGAAGCTATCTTAAAATTGGAAAATTTTACTTTTTTTTACATTGCTATTGTTTGACAAGACAGCCTTTAGTAAAACATCAAATAAACGTATACAACAAACTTATAGTAAGAACTATAGGGTTTTTCAACAAGGACGCTAGAAAAGTAGACCGACAGGGACAGCAAACGACGCCATATTTTTTGCCGCTCTTTTGACATTTCTCTTCAGTAAGGTTTGCCATTTCATGGTGGAAAGATATACGAGCCAACAACGAGTCAAAATTATTAAAATTTACTACCGAAATTCGGAGTCAGTGGGCTCAACGTTAAGAGCGCGAAAAATCATCTTCAGCGATGAGGCTCATTTCTGGCTGAATGGCTTCGTCAATAAACAAAATTTGCGTTATTGGTTAGACAGCAATCCACACGTACTTCATGAGTCATCATTGCATCCCGAAAAAATTACGGTTTGGTGCGGTTTATGGGCCGGCGGCGTACTTCTTCCGTGATGATCAAGACCGGCACGTTACTGTGAATGGGAATCGCTACCCTTCAATGATAACCGAATATTTTTGGCCCCAATTGGATGATATGGACTTGGAGGACATGTGGTTCCAACAGGACGGCGCCACAAGCCACACAGCGAATGCCACAATCAATTTATTGGAAACCAAGTTTGGAGAACGTGTTATCTCACGAAATGGTCCAGTCAATTGGCCGCCTCGGTCGTGCGGAGTTTTTATTAGAATATCTTCAAGCTTACAAAGTGTGGATCACGGTGTTAAATAACAAACCGGGCAACACCGGGTATTTAAAGCCATTATTTTTATACCCTCCACCATAGGATAGGGGTATATTTTGTCACTCCGTTTGTAACACCTCTAAATATTGATCTGAGACCCCATAAAGTATATATATTCTTAATCGAAAAATTCTAAGACGATTTAGCCATGTCCGTCTGCCCGTCCGCCCGTCTTTTATAATCACGCTACAGTCCGTAATAATAGAGCTAGGTTGATATAATTTGGTATTAATATTTCTTGTTGTTGGCTCGTATATCTCTCCATCATGAAATAGCAAACCTTACTGTAGAGAAATGTCAAAAGAGCGGCAAAAAATATGGCGTCGTTTGCTGTCCCTGTCGGTCTACTTTTGTAGCGTCCCTGTTGAAAAACCCTTTAAGATTCGACATGGCCGAACTTAACGCTTTTACTTGTTTTTGATTCCGCACGTCCGTCCGTTTGTTGTAATCACGCTACAGTCCGTGATAATAGAGCTGGGTTATGAAATTTGGTAGAAATATTTGTTACAGTTTCAGGTTGTTTGGGATTGAATATCGGTCCATATTTCGATATAGCCCCATATATAGCATCTTACTTATTGTGATTCCTAGTGTTCTCATCTTCTATACATTCACCATTTTTGTATACCCTCCTCCATAGGACGGGGGGTATAACACTTCTAAATATCGATCTGAGACCACATAAAATATGTATATTCTTAATCGTCGTAAAATTCTAAGACGATTTAGCCATGTCCGACCTTCCATCCGTCCGTCTTTTGTAATTACGCAACAATCTACAATACTTGAGCTAGGTAGCTGAAATTTGTTATAGATACTTGTTATACCTGCTGGTAACTTGGGGTTGAGGCTGGGCTATATCGGTCCACATTTTGATATAGTCCCCATGTATAGCATCTGTCCGATTTGACTTCTTAACGCCTTAGTGACCACAAATGTCAACTGATCGGGCTGAAAATTGGTATCTGGGGTTAATTTATACCCGCACCCTCTCACGAACAACCGTAGCCATGGGTCCATGGTTTGATATAACCCCCATACAAAGGTCCCTCTAGATTTTACTTCTCCACTCAACAAAAACCACAAATTTCAACGAATCGGGCTGAAATTTTGTAATATGGCTTTATTTGTGCCCGAAACCATTCACATGCTATCCATGGTGGAGGGAATATAAGATTCGGCCAGGCCGAACTTAACGCTTTTACTTGTTTATATTGTATATTTCACCCTTCCCCAAGAAATTGTATTTATTGATGTCTTTAGAATTTCTTCAAAGATTTCTTTTCAATCTTGTGATTTCGGTCAATATTTCTCCTGAAGCATCAGATATTGAATAGCTTTTCACCACATTATTATTATTTAAATACTCACGTCATATCTGGCGCCATATTTACATAATCGACCATATTTTAAAACTGTTCGTTTGAAAAAAAAAATGTAGTTTGTTTTGACTTTCGAATAAACAAAACGCTGTATAATTTTCCTTTTTCTAAAGAATAATAAAAGGATATATGAGTGTGCAAATTTTAATTTTGGCATACATTAGCAACGGAAGCGGGAGCCGTCGGGAAACAATAAAAAAGATGAAGCAACAAAAGGAGCGATCCATTATATAGATGGAGTAGAGTGAAACGAATACAATGAAAGAATCTAATCACTGTTGTGTGAGTTTAATGCATAAAGCTAACCAGTATATCTTTTAAATATTTATGCAGATAGATATTTGTGTGTATGAATTCAACGGAACAAGTTCACTTCCGAAGATCTAAGTACTAATGTGTTCCACATTTCCGTTTTCATGTGCCTCGCCAACCAAACAGATTGTACGGAAAATATTCATCAACCTCCAGGCAAGTAAGAGTATGTTCGGGGAAAGGACTCGCAGTCACATTTTCCTCTCGCTTAAAATGAGAAGATTTGCAAATAAATGAGTGATAGGGTCATACAAAAGGTAATTGTTTTTTGTAGTATTTTTATTCTTTGAAAATCAAATAATAGTGATAAATTTGATTACGTATATAAAAGAAGATCAATTGATAAAGTTTTATATAAATTACTATAATATTACTGTATGATAGCAAACATTTCCATTACTATTATATAAAATTCCCGCCAGGGCCCACGTATGTTGCAATGTCCTCTCATTAAATTTCCAACGAATTCATAACAAATAGCTTCATAAACGTGTATAGGGGAAGATTTATAAGTTAAAGGAAATGTTGGCTGTTCCACATTGCACGGCAGTTCTTTGAAGTGAAAGTAATTGAATGTGTAAGTGAATACTCCCAAAGCCGCCTTCCTCCTCTTTCACTTTTAGAACAATGACACATATCTACACAGACACGTACTGAGACAAATACACTACAGCATTATCTTACAGACAGACAGACAGGATGGTAATACATTTAAAATATGGGACATAAGTACTTTGTGTGAGTAAAATATGTACATAAAACCATTATGAACATTTCTATTATTTTGTTTTCGTTCTACCCCAAATATAATAATGACTTCATAATACAATTTTTGTGCGGAGTATGAGAAATAAGCATAAATATTGGGGTGGGTCGAACTAAAATAAATATTGCTCTTAAAATTACATACAGCAAATGTGTCGCAGAATTTTGATGCTGTGTTCTGATAGTACTTTATAAATATTTTTTTTTTACTTTTGATGAAGAGCCATCCGAAGTTGTTAAAAGAAAAAAAATAAAGCTGAATTCGCAGGAAGTCGGCTATATGATATCCATAACCTCTTTTTAAATCAGAATAAGCATATATGTGATAAAGGGTGGCCCAAAAAGACCGAAGGGGTTTGAGTTCATTAAAACTTTTATTTATGAACAAATCATTTTTTTAGGATTTTTTTGGCACGTTGATTAACTGTCTTCCATTTTAAATTCCCCAAGTCATGTTTACAAAATACTGAAAAAATATTTAAACCAGTAACGAAAGGCTAAAGTATGGCGGTGCCGAAAATATGATACCCTACACCACTCTAGAAAGATTAGATAAAAATTAAATATCCAAGGTACACTTCAACTAAAGTTTGTTTACACAATTTACATTTGGTATGTCTTAAGTGAGGTCAATTCGGACATAAAACCGCGTTTTAAAATTTCAAACCCCTTTTCAAAATATATCGATCTCAGACTGTGGTCAGTGTAGCAGCAACCTAAGCAATTTTCACTGTTTCGGTACTTTAAAAGTCCCTTAAGAGCAATGATACTACTAATTTATGTATATGTACTGATCTCAAATGGATGGGATTGTACACGGAGGGACTTTTGACCGCATGACCGCTGCGGCTCATATAAAGGTAGAAAGCTAGAAAGCTAGAAATTTTGTTTATGTATAGACTCGAGTGTGGTATAACTTCCGGACTATTCACATAGTCGTTTTGATGCGTCGTCCGGCCTGAGGACAAGAGGTACACAAAAACCGGACAACATTTTTTTAAAAGTCTTTCGAAATATATCGCTCGCCAATTACAGCGGTAATATATTTAACAAACATGTAACTATTTTTTTATTTTAGTCAAAACGTATGCACGATTTTGAATTATGTGCTATGATTTATATTATCATGACTAACCAGAATATCTCGAAATTTGAAACGTAAGCACTGACCCCTGACCACAAAAAAGCCATTCATTTGAAAGTTTGCATACATATCGTACAATTAAGGGAGTGGCTGGAATATGCTTTCATATTTACAGAATATTTTACTAAGTTCATTGAATTAGTGACGAAACAGTATTCAATCTTTCAAAAGTAATCTCGGAGCTAATTACACTACGCAACAAACAAATTTTTTTTTGCGTCCTAGACCTAAAAATTATTTTTTTGTATAGATTGTGGAATGCTGTTATATAAAATCATAACCAAAAATTTTTTTATGGATAAATTTTTTTTATTAAAAATACTACTATCGTCGAAGGTACCCTTAGTATTTGCACTATAATTTTTGGAGTATATGCCCGATCAGGTCGACTTATACGTTAAATTGAAGCTATTAATGTGGGCTACCAAATATATTTTTCACTTAAAAACAGTGGTTTAGTAACAGTCATTAAACAAATTGGAAAAATTTCCTGGGACAAAAAAAAACATAATAAATCGAAAAAAATATTTTATTCCATTTTTTAAAAGTTTCCATCCTAGCGAAGAAAATAATTCCTATTTGAAAAAAATCTATGGATAAATGTAGAAATTATAGGCTTTTGGTAGAGGTAAGAGAATTTCAAAAAATCTTTTTTTTTTATTTCTGTTTAAATAGCGATTTTATTTGTTACTTTTATTTGTATTATGTGCATTTTAGTTTATTTACATGTACAAGTTTCATTAGGAGTAATTGTGAGTTCTTTGTTGACGTTTGTAGATTTCGGAATCGGTTTCTCTAATGAGCAACCAAATTTAACCTCCCATCATTCTTTCATCCCAGTGCCCTTGGTAAAGCCGCTCGATGGACTTCATTTCTTGATGAAACCTTTCCCCATGTTCGTCGCTTACGTCGCCAAGATTTTCTGGGAAAAACTTTAAATGAGAATGCAAGAAATGAATTTTGAGGGACATATTTAAACCTGTTGGAATACATAGAGAGAAAAATAAGTTAGAAGAATACATACATATACATATGTGTTATATACATAAATATAGAAAAATATATTTCTTACCAATTTTTTCATAATTTTTTAACAAGTCATTAATCATTGTTTCATATTGCGGGCTTTTATTGGATCCAAGGAAATTTGAAACTACAAGCTTAAACGACCTCCATGCTGCATTTCCATCCGACGTCAAATATGATTCGAAATTTACATCTTTCACCAGTTTCCTTATTTTAGGCCCATCAAAAACGTCTTCTTCGATTTTTTGAAAAGAAAGACTTTTAAATAAACTTTTTAAATATGAGAGTGAATTGCCATCTTTCCTTAAGGCTTTTACAAAAATTTTAAAGATCCCCAGCTTAATATGCAGTGGTGGCAAAATAATGTTTTCTTTTTGGACGGCTATCCCAGAGGCATAAAAAAGAGCAATATTTTGTATATCCGCCTTGCATTCCACATAACATCCTAACTACTTTTAAATCGCAACAAATTTTCCAGTCATGTTGTTCATATTTTATGTATTTTATCAATTTAGCCATTGTTTCGTATGATTCCTTAGTGTTGACGGCATGAGCAATGGGAATCGACGGTTTCTGATTTCCGTTGTGCAAAAGTACTGCTTTCAAACTTTTTTTATTGCAGTCAACAAATAACCGCCATTCTTTTGAATTGTATGTTTGATTAAGTTCCTCGAAAAATCCGGGAATGTGCTTGCAAAAGCATATGTTATCCACAGTTGTATAAAATTGTTTGTAAGGTATATCACGGACTGTATAATATGATATGTTAACATCTGGGGCCAAAATATTTTACTGTTTCATCCGAGATGCAAGTAGTCAGTTCCAAATCTCTCACTAGATCATTGAGTTGAAACTGTGTTAAAAGCGATGACTTCTGACTCAAACTTGAATCGCTCAGAGTTGAGTACTCAGTTGAACTTGCTGATGTTTCCGTAATAAGGCTGTTAGCTATACTTGGACACTTGGGAATTGGTATTGTTTCCGAATGTGCAACTGGCAAAGTGACAGATTTTACTTCAGCGTAATTCCAGCGAATGCTCCTTCCTACTCCAATCTGTTTACTTAGACACAAATAGCAGTCCGTATCGTGAACGGTTGTCTCCAAATCATTGGCATTCCAAATTGCACGTGATGTCTAAAATTAAAACGTTTTATTCCACAAAACATTGTAATACATTAATTGTAAAGTACTTACCGCATGTTTGCACTACTCCATCGAGTAAGATTTACATGGCACGAATTACACAAAATACTAGGGGTCCACGGTTCGTTTATATTTTTATCTCGTATACCAAAATATTGCACATATATTTTTTCTATTATTTTACTAAACGCACGTCGATTTTTTTAATAACATATTTTCGACAGATGTATCAGAAATTGTCGGGATCATTTACACATTGAAAAGTTCTTTGCCTTTTACTCATACTTCGAAATATAACTTTATAATATTTTTCAGAAATTATCTCTTTAAGGCGCTTAATTACACTAATTTATTAATAAGTAATTTCATTCAAAAATTCCGGATTTAAGGTAAATAAATTGTAGTACCTGTAGCTGAAATATAGTTTGCTTCGAACGTAGAAACCCAATACATATAATTGTACTACCTGTATATACTACTGTGATGTCCATGCCCCTAAAAGGCGCAACTGAATGGAAATCTCATAAATAAAAAACACAAATATTGTTGAATGACCCTCTACCTGAGCGGATCTTATCCAATATAGCTCTCACATTGCATATCATGTTCTATGGAGGGTTACGAACTGCCATAAAACTTCGTCCTCTCTATAATTTTATAATGTCTGACATCAATCCTCATAAAATAAAATGCAAGTGCAATGTCAAATAGACATTGTTTTCTTCGTTAGCATGCTGGCTTTTTAAAAATGTGATACAATTTTTCTTCTATTTTTTATGGTTTTTTTGTACCACGAAAAATTTGTTTAAAACAAAAACATTTTTTCTCATATTTTTGACGACTGCTACTAAACCAAAGATTCTACGTGAAAGCAATATTTGCAGCATATGTAGCCCTTTAATTTGAGGCATAACACGGCTCAATCAGGCTTATACTAAAAATTTTGGTCCAAACACTGAATGTACTTTCCATGAAAGCTGGAAATAAAAAAAAAAATTACCATAACATTTTTTTTTATATTTTTTTCGTGTTCGTGACACCTAATTGCACCAGAAACTGTTATCCACATCCCTTGGACAACAAAATTTTGTTGCTTAATGTTATCTATAAATTAATGTATATATGCTGATCTTCAGGAGATATGAAATAAATTATTTTATGTCCAGCCTGAGGTCAAATCGACTATAACAACTAAAAAGATTAAATCAGAAGGTCGAACGTAGATATCATTGTAGGACATATGCAACAGAGAAGCGTTTTGCGACCTCTGAGAGGTATTATACAGAAATTTTTCACTTATATAGTTAAGAGTGTGGCTGGTGTAATACCCTACTCAGAATAACAAAAGTTGAAGAGTTGGGATCAAAAAAAGGTAATACTTTCTGATATTTAAAGTGGCGATTTAGAGCTAAAATTCTATATGAGGTACTGACAAGGATACATTCACACATTCTAATTTCCAGCTAGCTAAATCAACTCAGAAGGTTATTCTACGTCGGTCGGTATAATAAACGACGGGTCTATTTCTTCTCCTTTTGGGTGTTACAAACAAATGCATAAAGTTATAATACCCTGTACCACAGTGTGGTGTAGGATATAATTAATAATTATGTCTTAAATAAAAAGTTACAATGAGCCACCCTGTATATACTGGTTCTAAGATTAAAACGATTACCTGTAAACTCATTGTGATCGAAACTATATTATCTTCCATACTTCGAAGAGATCGGTTTCAAAATGCAGCATTTTAAAAAATGTAGTAAATTTGGAAGGTACATATACAGATATAGGAGTTACATCGTACTCATTCAGGGAGCAGGAAACTCCCTGAATTAGTATAAGTTATATATATGTTCCCTCGGTTGAGGGTATTAAAATATAGCAAGACCATTTGTCATTTTGTGCCTAAAATGTTTGTAGTACCCAAGAGGAGAAGAAGCTATGGATTTCACCATGTCCGTCCGTCTGTACCCCTCATAGATGTGTAAGTGAAGTTATGTTTTGAATTTGGGTTTGTAGAAGATATATTGGAGAAGTTAAGTTTTGAATTTGGGTCCCCTGTGGTATACATGAGCCGAGCTACAAGGCCTCAAATTTGGCAACTTTGGGTGAACAAAACAAAATGTTTAATCGCGATTAAATTTCATCTTTTTCGTCCGATTCATAAAATCTTTTTGTTTATTCTACTAACCGAGGTCTACAAAAGGGCTTTTACGGCTAATAGTTAGTTACCGAGGTATCATGCATTGAAAATTGAATTCGTAATAACTTCAAATGGCCACAACTTCTGTCTCAGCGGGCATATCTAATGGAAATATTTGTTGAACATTTTGTTGTCTATCCAGAAAAGATAATGAAAAAGGAATCGGTATATAACCGGCTCTAATATATACAGATTCATAGAAATATGATTGGGAAAAAATTAACAAACATTTTTTAAAGGTCGGCGGAGAATTTTATAAATCCATAAAATCTTTAAAAATTAATATATTTCAATAATTTTTCTGTAATATGCACGTCTTTTAACCAGAAATCGAGGCTAATTCTAACATTATTATATTTGTAAAGGAAAATACCACAACTCCCAAAATAAATTCTAATATCACCAAAAACGGAAGTTTTTAGTTTTTTTCCAAAATATATTATACTAAAAGTTCTTTGCAGTTTACCGTGTAGCATATTACTACATATACAAATTTTTAAGGGTTTCATATTATTGTCAAAAATGTCGCCAAGATTTGTGTAATTTCGGCAACCGTGGCAACGCTGTTAACAAAAATTGTTGACCAATTATTTTTTCGAAAATATTCTCCAAGAAGTTTTCTTTAAGACAAATATAAATATGTTATAATTTCTTTTTATAATTTCTTCTATATCTCCAAAATACTACATGTAATTTTTCGCAATAAAATACAATTATTTCCTATGTTTTAAAAATAAAGGATGTTTCATCGTGGGGTTTGATTTATAATGTAAAATAAAATACATACAAACGTCTGAGGTGGTCCATTCGGAAATCCCAATTTTGGGCGACTCGTTCGAGCATAGCTACATAACACGAGTAATATTGCCTTCCATGGCGTCAATCGTATCTGATGAAAACGTCAGACTTTACATATACCCAGAAAAAATGATATCGCACGATCTAGGTGGCCGATTTACCGTAGCAAAAACGTGAGATTAAGTGCCTACCAAATGATATATCGCAGCGCCGCCTGGTTGAAACCAGAGCTCACCGAGACCATGCTCTTGATTTTCAGGAACCACATAGTCCGTACTTGATGCGATAACGTTTACCATTGACGGTAAAATTCTGATGTCCTTATTTTTTTAAAAATATGGACCAATGATTCCTCAAGCCCATAAACCACACCATACCTTTTCTTTAAATTGATGTAATGGTGCCTCTTGGTAGTCTTCGGGTTGCTCATCAGCCCAAATTTGGCAATTTTGGTTTATTAACGTATACATTGAGCCAGAAATGTGATTCATCACTGAACAAAATTTCACGATAAAATACCGGATTTCCATTGAGTTTTTCCAGAGCCCTTGATGACTTGAAATTTAATAACGCCTTATATATTTTTATTTTATTTATAAATTCATCTTTATTTACAATTTGTGTTTTTACCTGTTTAAATAGATTGAGATTTTATCTGTAGATATTACAACAACTGAATAATGGAATCAAGGATTTTAAAATATTTTACATTGCGATTATATACAATTTCTAAAGGAAAAATAGGTAAAACCTTTACATGAAATCAAAAAGTTATTGAAATTAATATGTTTATTTTTTTTTTATTGTTCATTTTTTTTCAAGATGTTTCTTTACATTCCCTTATTAGTGGATAAGTAGAATTTTCTATTTGATCAAAATATTTTGTTTTAATTCTATTTATGAACTCATTGATTTTTTCATAACCAGTGTGTCTATGGAGAAGATCTGTAGGGTATCTCCAATGTTTGTTATATATAATTTTAAGACATTTATTTTTAATGATCTGTAGCTTCTTCGTGTGTGTTTTAGCAGCTTTGTACCAAATTGGACAAAATCAAATTTTTATTTTTCAAATTGAGCGAGGAACGCTTCTTTAATATTGGCCATAACGCTTTGAATGTTTTTAATCCTTTTTTGCACGTTTCTTCAATGTGTTTGGCGTAATTTAACTTTTTATCAAGGACGACTTCCAGATATTTAACGCTGTTTTGAATGGAATCGTTGATTTTAATCTTTCATTTATACAAATATCTGTCGCAAGCGGCAAATCCTTTTTCCATTTTCGATAACAGTGATTTTGTAGTTTTGCTGGAAGTGATTAATGCCGTATCAACTGCATAGTAAGCTGTCTTCATGTATTTCAGGGGTTTGAAGTCGGATGTGTACAATGAATATAACAAGGGAGATAATATAGAGCCTTGTGGCAAGCCAGTACTTATTGTTTTAGGAGTTGATAATGTTCCGTTGACCGAAATAAGTTTACATAGATATTTTCGTAAGTTCGATTGAGTTTGTAAGTTAACCCATTGTGCCAAATCGTGTCAAACGCTTTTTCTATGTCTAAAATAATTAGACCAGTAGAATACCCCCTGCGCTTGTTGGATTTTATTAAATTTTAAATTCTATTGATTTGATGAACGCAGCTGTGTTCTGCAGCTATTAGGGAATTGTTTGTAGCAAAGTCATTTATTCTGGTTAGTAAAATTTTTTCAAATATTTTTCCTATGTTGCTAAGTAGACATATAGGTCTGTAACTGCCAGGTACATTTTTTGGCTTGTTTGGTTTTGGAATTGCCAGTACTTTGGCAATTTTAAAGTGTTTAGGAAAGTCTTGAAGCGTTAATTTAAAGATATCATCAGGTAAATTAGAGGTACTGGAAGAGCTTACTTTGGGTGTAGATTGATCTCGAGCTATGGAAATGAGCTCAACAAACCTTTTAATTTCTGTATCAATTTCGTCTTTGGTATTATATGTACTTCTTACGTTGATGATTTTGTTTTCTATAAAATCTTGATAGCACCTCCAATTGGTTAATTTTTAGTTGTAATGAGTGGGATCCAAAAAGCTCACTGAAGAGTTTGCAATGGAGCAAATAGGACGATGATCCGAAGGGATTTTGAAACCAAATACATCGATTGCTATATTTAAGGTACTATTGCTCAAAACAATATCTAGTACCGATGAATTTCGGTCGCGTTAGTATGGATAGTATGTTGGACTATTCGGGTGGAAAACAAAGAAGTAGTCAGTTTGTTGAAGATTAAAGAGGGCGTTTCCTGCGGAATTATTGGAGGCACAATTCCAGGAAGAATGTTTAACGTTGAAGTCTCCCATGATTATAAAGTCTTTATTAATCATAGTTAAAGACCTTATGTCATCTGTAAATTTACAGGTATATTTCGGTGAGTATGCCTTAGAAACGATTACAGGTCTATTGTTGATTATTACCTCAAGCGATGAATTTTCAATTACATGCGTTGCAGAAATGGGTAAGAGTTTGTGTTTGAGAGATCCCCTCACTATTAGTGCTACTCCTCCCCCTCTTGAATTCTCTCTATCATTTCTATAAATGATATAATTTTTAAAACTAATCTTATGGTTTATTTTTAGATGTGTTTCGTTCACAGAAGCAATTACAATGTTTTCTCTTTCAAGTAGAAGTTCTACTTGTGTAACATAAGATAAATTTGTTATGCCGTTCGCATTCCAATGAAGTAATTTAGTTGCATTGAAATTATCCCAGACCATAGGCGCACTTTACCATTGACATAGCAACTTGTATTTGTTGTATTTTTGTTGTGCAGCGTTGAAGATCATCTAACGCTGTTGTAAATATATCGAAGAGCTCGTCAACACTGAAGAGATCATTACGAGCTCTTAGTTGATCAGCGTAAGAGAGGTCATTACCGATGTTGTTGGCATTGTTGTTCGAATTTGTTCTCATAACATTGGAGAACATAGCCGCGTTATGTTGATTGGCACGATTGACACGTGAGTTTCTATTTGTTGCTCCCGCTCTCGTTTCTAGATACTGAGATCTTAGAGGACAGTTAATGTCATTTGCGGAATGATGACTTCTATCATACCCATGTTTTTGCAATTAAAACACGAAAACACTGGTGGGGTTTTTTTCTGTTTAGTGAGTGGGCATTCACTGCTGTGGATTGTTGTTCTTTTTGGATTTGTATTTTTTCCATGATACTATTACGCTGCTGATTGTGTGGTTGAAATTTTTCGTACAAATTGCACTTTGTATACTGCATTGTCAATAGAGCTGAAACGAGTTTTCACTTCGGTGACCGATGACGGTGTTAAGTTATATTCCATAATTTCGTTTTTAATATCATCCGTGCTAAGTTTCGGAAGACCATGCAAATAGATTGTGTACAATCTATTTTCTTTAGAATTAAAGGAATGAAACTCTATATTCTTCTCCATTAAAATACAGGGTGGCTGATGAATATTGCTACATTAAGAAACTCAAATCACTTTTTTTTTTGCAGTGTATGGAATTCAGGTTTCTTTTATTTATGTTAAAGCTCATTAAATTTAATTAAATATAGCTTAATTAGTTTTAAAAATAATAGAATTTAAATGCCCCCTGCTCGTTGATGCATGTGCGGCATCTTACCAAAAAGTTGTTCATTACTGCTTGGAGTGTTGAGACGGGAATAGCCGCAATTGTTTCTCGAATGGATTGCTTTAGTTCGTTCAAGTTTGTTGGTTTTGCTTTGTAGACTTCCTGTTTGCAATAACCCCACAAGAAAAAGCCAGGTGCATTAAGGTCAGGCGATCTGGGGGGCCAACGAAATGTGGAGTTTCTGGATATCAGCTTATTGGCAAATTTTCGCCGCAATTCTGCCATAACAGGCCGGGCTATGTGAGGAGTTGCACCATCTTGCTGAAACCACACAGAGTTGAAAGAAATTCTCATTCGGCGTAAGTCTGGATAGAAAAACTGTCTCAACATGCTCAGGTAACGGCCTCCAGTAACTGTAACGGTGTGACCGTTTTCTTCGAAGAAGTAGGGCCCGACAATGCAGCGTGATGAAACTGCACACCACACTGTGACACGAAGTGGATGCAATTCCGCCTAATGGAGTATCTGTGGGTTGGAAGCACTCCATATTCGACAATTTTGTTTGTTTATGTTGCCATTTAAATCCAAATGGGCCTCGTCAGACATGAAAAGACAGTTCAACATGTTTCCGTCCTCTTCCACCATTTGAAGCATCTTCTGCCAAAATTCCAAGCAAATCGGGAAGTCTGCTGAGTTCACTTTGTTGGCCATTTGAATTTTATATGGGAATAAATCCAAATCTTTGTGCATAATTGACTGCAATGACTGTCTGATAAGGTTCTTGTCGAAACTCTTGGATTGTTTTGTATGGCATCAGCTACAGCAGCGATTGTTTCCTCCGTCCGAACTAAAGGGTTTCGATGGTAAGGTCTTCTGTTGACTGTCCCATGCTCGGAAACATTGTTAACAAGTCTCATTATGGTCCATCTGCTCGGAGGATTGCCACCAAACGTGCCCTTATGCTCTCTTTGAACCGAAACTACGGACTTCAGTGCTTCTTGTTTTAGTGTCCCAGTTATCCATTTTTGTTAAATCTAAAAATCAATCTGCAATATAAAAAAAAATAACCGGATTCATGCATTTTTGGTAGCAGCTTTCATCAGCTACCCTGTAGATTTGCATGAATTTCTTTCGATTGGGAGAATATCTTTGTACCAATTGATGTACGTTTGTAAATTATATCGTTACCCAGAAGATTTTGAAGTTCTTTTAGCGTTTTATTTGGATCAATAACCAATGGTGGTGGTTTGGCTTGTTTAACCGGAGTGATGTTGGAGTCCGGTTCCAAATCAATATTATTCGTATCGGCTAGGGCATCAAACCGATTGGATGATTTAGATGTAGATGGCATGTTCACGAACATACTCAGAGGAACTGGACGAGACATGTTGTTATTAGGTCTCGCTGTTTTTTTCATGTTGAGAGGAAATGATTTGGCCGCAGGGGCCATAGTGGTGTAAAGTCTATTATTATGCGCAAATTGTCGACGAGCGTTCTTCAATGAGAGATCCCAGACAATTACAAAAACAAATATTACACATTTTTATACCCTACACCACACTGTGGTACAGGGTATTATAACTTAGTGCATTTGTTTGTAACACCCAAAAGGAGAAGAAATAGACCCATCGTTTATTATACCGATCGACTTAGAATCACTTTCTGAGTTGATTTAGTTATGTCCGTCTGTCTGTCTGTCCGTCTGTCCGTCTGTGCATGTACGGACAGACGAAACTTTACACATATCTTTTTCTTGGCCCAAGGACGATCCCTATTGGTTAAAATCGGTTCAGATTTAGATATAGCCCCCATATATATGTTAGCCCCGATTTGACATGTAAGCGCTATAAAAACTTTATTTTATATCCGATCACTATGAAATTCGGCAGAAAGAGGTCTCTTATTATATGAATGAACAATGTTAAATTTGGAAGAAATCGGTTCAGATTTAGATATAGCCCCCATATATACGTTACCCCCGATTTGACATGTAAGCGCTGTAAAAATGTTATTTTATATCCGATCAGTGCGAAATTCGGCAAAGAGAGGTTTCTTATTACATGAAGGAATACTGCCAAATTCGGAGAAAATCGGTTCAGATTTAGATATAGCCCCAATATATATGTTACCCCCGATTTGACCCTTTAGCGCTATAGAAACCGTATTTTATATCCGATCTGTACGAAATTCGATAGAGAGAGTTTTCTTGTTACGTGAATGAACACTACCAAATTCGGAGAAAATCCGTACAGATTTAGATATAGCCCCCATATATATGTTTCACCCGATTTTACATGTAAGCGCTGTAGAAACCGTATTTTATATCCGATCAGTATGAAATTCGGCAGAAAGAGGTTTCCTATTATATGAATGAACAATGTTAAATTTGGAAGAAATCGGTTCAGATTTAGATATATCCCCCATATATACGTTACCCCCAATTTGACATGTAAGCGCTGTAAAATGTTATTTTATATCCGATCAGTGCGAAATTCGGCAAAAAGAGGTTTCTTCCTACATGAAGGAATACTGCAAAATTCGGAGAAAATCGGTTCAGATTTAGATATAGCCCCCATATATATGTCACCCCCGATTTGCTATGTAAGCACGGAGACTGTATTTTATATCCGATCAGTACGAAATTCGACAGAAAGAGGTCTTTTTACGTGAATGAGTATTCAGGGAAAATCGGTTCAGATTTATATATAACCTCCATATATATGTTCCTCCTGATTTGGTTTCAAAGCGCTATAGAAGTTGTACCCTACTTCCGACCATTAAAATTTTCCAGAAAGATGTTTTCAATTTAGAAACGAATATTGCTTAATATAGCGATTATCGGTTCAGAATTAGATAATATGTTCCTACCCATTCACCAATTATTACAAATTATTATCGCAATTACCTTTTGGCATTGTTAGGGAGGTGTAGGGTATTATATAGTCGGCCCCGCCCGACTTTCTGCCTTTCCTTACTGGTTATATTTGAGATATTAATATGCGCTTGTTAATAACGCCTTAAAAAAAATAAAAATGTATATATTTCAATGATATATTTTGTATGTCTTGGCATCAGAAATCTAAAGTAATTCGCGAATCATTACATTTGCAAAAGCCAATTTCCAAAATAATTTACAAAAGCCCCAAAAATGAGATATTTTTTTATTTCTACTATACTAAATGTTGGGCTACAAATTTGCTTTGCAAATTGAGAAAATGTGGCTTACATTTGAATATAAACAAGTAAAAGCGTTAAGTTCGGCCATGCCGAATCTTATATACTCTCCACCATGGATAGCATGTGACCTCACAATATAACTCAAACCTAAAGAAAATAACACCGAAAAACACAAGTATTTTATACTTTTTGTAAATAACTTCCACTAAAACTTCAAAATAGGAGACATACTTCTTTCCAAACAAAATGGCAGAGAATTACTTTTTTTGGAAAATATTAATTCAATTGGTCATAACTTTTGTCTTATTGGATATATCGGATCGAATTGTTTTTTTTATCATATTGCAAAGTTTGTTGTCAATTTAGAAATGTTGATGAAAGAAAAATCTGTGCATTTTCTGCTCCGATATTCAGAAGGGTGCCTATGCCCGGGGAACTGCAAAGCCGATGAACTTGCTTGGAAAGGGACGACATTACAAATTCTCGAAGAATTTGCATATATTGATGCGCCACTATCCACGTGCCAGCTTTGGCCTAGGCAAGAGGCAATCAGGCAGTCCAACGAAAGATGGACAGAAATCGGCACCTGCAGTGTAGCTAGACAAATCTGGCCAAGGTATGACCTGAGAAGATCAAAATATCTCCTCGCACTGGAGAGGCAAAGATTATCTACGTTAGTATCAGTTCTGACGGGACACTGCTTGATCGGCGAACACGCCAAAAGATTGGGTATTGACTCCAATGACTTAAGCAGAAGCTTTGGAGATGAGGAACAAGTGGAGAGCATTGAGCACTTGCTATGCGACTGACCCGCTCTGAGTAAACGACGACTGGACATACTGGGGTCGGCCTTACTAGGCAGCCTAACAGATCTTTCCAGTACCGATATTCGTACTATCGATAAATTTGTATATCAAACAGGTTGGTTTGATATACAATGAAATGAGAAGCATTTCAGCCCGTGGTAACACCAGGGACCTATACTGGTCTGTGAGCTTGCAAAAAAAATACGGCTGCAACCCTAACCTAAACCTAAGACAAGGTTTATGACTACAAACCTCTGTTAGCATGGTCGCTCACGTGGTGGTGATGTGAACTGCCACCGAGTTAATGCAATTTGATACTATGACGTTTTGTAAAACTAATGTTGGTTTAGATGTAATGCAAAATAATCATGTTTAAATATATCTGGACTTCAACTGAAAGAAATTCTTTACTAGTTAAATTCAACGATCTGATGCTGTACATAGCTCGAACCAGGCAAATGTATCCTCAATTTAAATTATGAGTATGTCTCACCTGCCAAAGTTGTTTCCCTTTATCCCAGAACTTCTATGGAGAAATCTACTAAAGGGGAAAAGTTTACTCTGCCTTTTGCATATTTTTTCATAAACAAAAATCTATGTAAGTGAGTAAGTGAAAATCTAAAATTCTGAAAAACAAATACTTAGGCAAAATATATACGTTTGTATGTATGTCGGTTCATATCTATGGATAGGAATTTGTGGTATTATAAGAAAAAAGTGATATTGTTACTATTGTCATACAAATGAAACCATCTTTTGAGATGGGAATAATTGGGATGTAGACTAACAATTTCTTTATTAAATTCCATGTATAGAATTTGTTAGGATTTCTTCAGAGGAAACCAGAAATGTTTTTAAAATTAAATAAGAAGGCAAAACACCGAAAAAAACTTTAAAGGTTGACGCAGCAGTTTTATGTCTGCTGGAAATTTTTTGTTACATTAATAAAAATGTTGTTAAAAATACATTTTATTGGCACTACGACTGAGTTTTTGTGTGACCGACATGTACGAATGTCATAATTAAGATTTTTGTAGAACTTTTTTGAGTACTGAGTTTACTATGAATGCATTAATTTCACTATGTGTATAATAGAGCACACATTTAACGAGAGCTGTGGAACGACTATCAATTACAACCATAACAAATACTAAACTGAAGTCAATAGAAATTGATCGATTGTATAGACAAATATGTAAAGGTGAAATTTCGAAAAAGGGGCATACACTTGTTGTTTCTTAAACTGTCCACCAATTATATAAAAAAACCAGTAAGGAAGGACAGAAAATCGGGCTGTTTTAACTATACAATTTCCAATACTATACGAGGACTATATCTTAATCTGCACTGACTCTCACAATTTTAATAGAGTTCATATAAATACCAAGAAACACATGTATGCCAAATTTCAGAATGGTGAAAGCGATTTTTTTTCGCAATATGAAACCGTTGATGGAATGAAAAAAAAAATATTAACAGAAGCTGAAGGCTATTAAAATTTGGCTTCTTCAAGGCTTTCCTGACCCAGTTCGTATAAATAGTTCTCGATTTATGAAAACAAACTCTGTTTTTATTTGTTTATTTTTATTACCGATGGGTCTACATCATCTCGTTTTGGGTGTAGCAAACAAACGCACAAAGTTATAAGGCCATGAACCACAGTGTGGTGCAGGATATAAACACCTGATCTTAAGAGGTTATTTTGTATAGATTAGAGTTGGACTTAATTTTGTTCGTTAGAATAACCAATTAAGTGGAAATTGGCTTCGTCGTTTCATTTCTAAAAAAAATTGTACGCAATTCACATTATGACCTTACTTTTGCTCCACCTTGTATTTATTTTTGGATTGGGACATTAAACATATTCAATTGCGTCCAAATTCGTAATAATTTGTGCATTGAGCTTTATCCCTAGGTTAGGTTATGCTACGTTAAAAGAGGCATCCTGTAAAACAGACTCACTTAGACTATACAGTTCATTGTGTGGCCACAGGGACGTAAGGGAAAACATAAGTTATCCCTAGACCCTCCCGTTGAACTAATTTGATTTCTTTCAAAAGCTCAAAAGTTGGCGGATTCCAAAATCAGCCAAGTTAGCTAACTCCTCAAAGAAATAAGAGCCTAAGGTTATACATAGAGAGAGCGGGTCACAGATACAGAAGGTGTTCTATTAATTCATCCTTCACCTTGACTCCATAGCATCTGAAAAAATGATTATGCAAGACCTTTATGCTTTCCTCCAATAAGAGAGTTACCCGTCATGATAGACACGATAAGTGAGACGTCCGTTCTCGACAACGACATCAGCGCTTTGCTGTGAGTCTAGGCCAGCCACATCAGCCTAGAATGTATGCCGTTTCTGACTAGAGACCACCTGCCATTTGTTGCCTTAAGTGCATTATCTCTCAAGAAGAGCTTATAGTTTCCAGCTATCTCCAAGTGGCCCTGCACCAATATCAGTTGAATGTAGAAATTTTCAGCAATCTCGAAAAGAGATCTGCGACAGTCAATGACGGTTGAATTTCTAATACTATTGGTTGTTGCCGCGTGGCCGCCTATGGAGATTCGTTGTTAATACATAAAGCAGCCATTCACTAAACCTGGTTTAGTATCGCACGGAAGGTGAACTTCTGCAGAGCTGTCCACCAGACGACAATGCCGTACAGCATTATCGGTCTGACTACTGCCGTATACAACCAATAAAATATGCGCGGTTCAGCGTTTGGCTATTGCCCTTCTGCAGGTATATACGGCTATCACAACTTTCTTTGCTCATTCCAAAATGTTGGTTTTGAAGTGGAACTTCCTATTCAGTAAAATACCTAAGAATTGTGTGTTTTCAGAGAAGGGAATTTAAATACCCTGCAATGAGACAGGTGTAGCTCGTGGTACCTTATTTATCCAGGTGAAAATAACTACATAGTTCCGTATTGGCCGGGTTAACACCAATACCATTACCGGAAGCCAATTTTGCGGTTGTATGAAGGGCCCACTATATTATGTCTCTGAGAGTATACAGAAACAGCTATTGCCACATCATGTTCACAGGCAACAACTTTCATACCCATCATCTCCAGGGAAATCAAAATATTGTTCATGGAGAGATATCATAGCAGAGGAGACAGAACGCCCCCTTGGGGCATTCCCCTGCTGACGAATCTATGGAGGTCGGTTGATCCTAAGCTAGCTGAAATGCGTCTCTTATATAGAAGGTTATGAAGGAACCTACGTATACTGCTATCAACACCCAGGGTTTCGACAGCCCTAATTATATCGGCTGGATTTATATTATTGAAGTCCCCCTCTATTTCTATGAAAGCTATAATAGTCCATTTCCTTAACAGAGAGGGATCCTTCAATAAAGCTGAATAAATAATGCATGTCGGTTTCGGTGAACTTGCCTTACTTTAGGCATGCTGTTGGGTGGACAGTAGTCTGTGATCAATGTTAGTCCTTAGGTAACTGTCTATTAATGTCTCTAGGGTTTTAAGAAGAAGTTACGATAGACTAATTGGTCGGGAATCCTTAGCTCCAGTGTGGGACAGCTTTCCCGCTTTTGTGATGAAAACAACCTTGGTTTCATTCCATTTTGTTGGTATGCATGCCTGATTGATACAACATGTGTATATCGCTCTGAACCAGGCAGCAATTGTATCAGCCACTACCTGTAGCTCCACCGGCGAGACTCTGTCTGATTCGACCTAAAAGGTTTAAAGCTTTTGATTGCCCAAAGAATTCTAGATTCGGTTACAATCTCGCAGGCAACCTCTGATGGCTGCACTTCAATTGAATACCCAATAAAGTATTCAATGCCTCTTCAGAGCTGCCCGGGAAATGAGAGGCTAAATTTTTCCAAAACCTAGATGCTTCGGATGTGCTTTCTACGCCACTACAGAAATCGATCCAGGACGTAGATATTTTGAGCTTTTCTCAACTTGTATATGCACCAGGCCTTTGTCCACCAGAGCAAAGTCTCAATCAACATATCAAGCGGATTGTAAGGAGTCGTTAATACAAGTTGCAGTGACTCCTCTCACCGTTTCTTATATATCCCGGTTTCTGGTAATAAAGGTAAGTTCATGCCCTCTATTACAAATCAGAAGGTCACTACTTATAATATATTAGATAAGTGATTCGCCCCTGTCGTTGATGTCAGTACTTCCCAACATGTGATCTTGTGCATTGAAATTACAACACACAATTAGGTCTTTGTTCTTTCGTTTGTATATAAGATTCGGTATGGCCGAACTTAACGCTTTTACTTGTTATACCCTACACCAAACTGTGGTACAGGGTATTATAAGTTTGTTTCACGGCAGATGTTTGTAACACCTGAAAATAACACAGCTAGACCCACCTTAAAGTATACCGATCGACTCAGAATCACTAGCTGAGTCGAATTAACCATGTCCGTCCGTCCGTCTGTCCATGTAAAGTTGTTCGTCAACTACAGGTCGCAATTTCACTCCGCTCGTTCTGAAATTTTGCAGTTTAGAGTATTTCGCAGCTGTTAAGATCGCTATTGAATTTGGTTGAAATCTGTTCAGATTAAGATATAGCTCCCATATATATCTTTCGTCCGATTTGGCCCTTTAGTCCTATAGAAGCTGTATTTTACATCCAATCGTTTTGAAATTTAGAATGGTAGAGTTTCTTGATCCACGAACCAACACTACCGAATTTGAAGAAAATAGGTTCAGATTTAGCTATAGCTCCCATATATACGTTTCGTCCGATTTTGCTCTTTAGTCCTGTAGAAGCTGTATTTTACATCCAATCATTTTGAAATTTAGAATGGTAGAGTTTCTTGATCCATGAACCAACACTGCCGAATTTGGAGAAAATCAGTTAAGATTTCGATATAGCTCCCATATATATGTTTCGTCCGATTTGGCCCTTTAGTTCTATAGAAGCTATATTTTACATCCGATCGTTTTGAAATTTAGAATGGCAGAGTTTCTTGATCCATGAACCAACATTGCCGAATTTGAAGCAAAGCGGTTATGATTTAGCTATAGCTCCAATATATATGTTTCGTCCGATTTTGCCCTTTAGTCCTGTAGAAGCTGTATTTTACACCCAATCATTTTGAAATTTAGAATGGTAGAGTTTCTTGATCCATGAACCAACACTACCGAATTTGAAGAAAATCGGTTAAGATTTAGCTATAGCTCCCATATATATGTTTCGTCTGATTTTGCTCTTTAGTCCTGAAGAAGCTGTATTTTACATCCAATCATTTTGAAATTTAGAATGGTAGAGTTTCTTGATCCATGAACCAACACTACCGAATTTGAAGAAAATCGGTTTAGATTTAGCTATAGCTCCCATATATATGTTTCGTCCGATTTGGCACTTTAGTTCTATAGAAGCTGTATTTTACATCCAATCGTTTTGAAATTTAGAATGGTAGAGTTTATTGATCCATGAACCAACACTACCGAATTTGAAGAAAATCTGTTAAGATTTAGCTATAGCTCCCATATACATGTTTCGTCCGATTTGGCCCTTTAGTCCTGTAGAAGCTGTATTTTACATCCAATCATTTTGAAATTTAGAATGGTAGAGTTTCTTGGCCCATAAACCAACACTACCGAATTTGAAGAAAATCGGTTAAGATTTAGCTATAGCTCCCATATATATGTTTCATCCGATTTGGCTCTTTAGATCCAATCGTTTTTATACCATACACCACACCGTGGTACAGGGTATTATTTAAGTATAAAATGTCCCAAAAGTAAATTTATGTAAACAATTTATACATGAATTACAAAATTTATATATCAGAGTTATTCAATATTACGAGAGTGGTTTAGGGTATTATAAAGTCGTCACCGCCCGACTTTAGCCTTTCCTTACTGGTTTTTCTTTTACTCTCATTCTGCTATTTCTAAATGAGGACGCGAATGTAAATTCTTCCTTAAACATAAGTAATTATCCGTTTTTATGATATGACACTTTAGCTCGAAGTGAATGATAGGTTGTGCATTAATATTTGTATTCTTCTTGAGTGCATTCCCTAACCAGGTATGCTATTTCTCACGAGAATTGTCCTGTTTTGATTAATAAAACATTGTCATATAACTAATATATCCTCAATTTTAAAGATACCAAATTAGACAATTGGAAAATATATTACGTGTGTTGTCGAGTTTTGTACCTCCTCACGAAACCTCATAGCCAAATAATGTACATATTAGTATTACATATCTTCTTCTCGTATATAGTTTTTATAAAGCTTTAAAATATAATGCTCTTGACAGGTATCTGAAATGTTCTTAATTGTTTTGGAAGAACCTCTTTGATTTTTAAAAACATCTTAAACACTGCACTTTATTTTGTGCAATTTTGTTTGTACCATAAAACTGTCACTACCAGATAGTGAAACTATGGAACACATTGTGCTAAAATATGCACATGTGCGATGATAGCTTTTAAATGACAATGCAAAATTGTGTTAATTAAACTCCAACCAACATTCGTGGCAACAGGAGTTGTAGCTCCTCGTGTGCCAGTTGTCAACTGCTGTTGTTCTAATAGTGTGGCATGCAACACGCTTGTCTACATGCAGTGCCATCGGAGGACACGATACAACGGAATGAGTCATGTAGATGCAACCGCCTTGTAGTGCATAAACGTTTGCTTTTGGAAATGCCACATGCATGAATAACAAGAAAAGGCATACCAAAAAATCCAAAACCAGATACAGCAGAGGCGAAGGACGTGCAACGTAGCGCAAAGCTCCAGAAAAAGAGTTGGATGCACGAAACAACCAAATAGTTGCCAAACAATGGATAACAATTATACATGATCTCCATCTGCCAATTCTGCACCACAATAAGAAGAAATAGTCGAATCGCAAAAATGAAATCACTACAGAAACTGAGTCTCACTCTTAATTTAGTGAGAATGGAGGAGAGCTGTATTCACTTAGCAATAGCTAACTATAAGTAATGTCGGTAAAGTTTTTCCGATATTTTGAAACCCATTCAATATTTGACCTATCCAATATTTGACCTTGTTGTCTCAATACATATAACACATGAAGCATCGAATAGGTTGAACTTTATGAATGAGACATTTCGATGGTTTTTAGTAGGGATGTAACGAAAGTGATTTTAGCGAAAGCGAATATTGAAATATATTTCTTGCGAATGCGAAAGAGAATAGTGAAATATGCATTTTTGCGAAAGCGAATGCGAATAATAGTTTGACACTTTAGTACCAACAAATTTAAGGAACTGAATTGATACTTTTCCAGGATATTCAAGTATTAAGAATGTTTTCCATATTTTTACCCCCTGTTACCACAAGGACAAACATATTTTTTCAACTGTTTTGAAGAGAAGTGGTAGAGGTATTAATATCTTCAAATTGTGTAAAGGGAATAAGGAGATTTAACACCTTTAACAAATGGAAGCGAATACTGAAACATATTTTTCCGAAAGCGAATAATCTAAAGGTGGTTTTTGCGAATGCGAAAGCGAATGTCAAAACGATGCGAATAATTCGCGTTCGCATATGCGAATGCAAATATTCGTTACATCCCTGGTTTTTAGGAACTTTTAAAAATATATATGGGGAATTCCACCACAAATCGACGGTATCAAAAAATGTCGGTTTTGATTTTTCCCATTTTTTTTTTTAGTACACCTGAAGAAACGCTTTGTGGAATTTTTTGGGATTTTTCCGATAACACGTTCAGAAGTCATCTATATTAGAAAAAATCGCCAAGATATCACTCTGTCTATCGGGTTTTTGGTCATAACTTCTTAAGTTATGGTCCGATTTGAAATTCTTTTTTTGAAATGTTGGTATTTTTCGGTACTTTTCAGAAATGGAACATTTCAAGACCAAACAAAACTCAATGCATAACCAATAAATATGATATATTAAAAAACCAGTTGAATTTCTATTGTGGGCACCTATCGATTGTGGGCACTTGTCGAAAACATCACCTAAATAATCCATCGATTTCAACTACTTTAGATACATAGTTATTTTTTGAAGGACATTATCAGTGGTAAGGGGATCAGCGGGGCTGGCGGGTGTTTTGGAAGAAAAACTTCCTGAAGTGTCTCCTTTATATTATTCTTTGGTGGGAACATCTAGTCCGAAGCCTTCAAGTCACAAGCACAGTGGCTAGCAGGGAATTTTTTTTTTTAATTTTAAAAATTAAATATATAGATATAAATAATTTTAGACCCCCTTCCATCCAAAGATAATATGTTAGAGAACTAATAGAAGTTTAAAATATAAAAAATTCGCAAAAATCGGATAGTACAAACAATTTAAAATATGACATTTAAATTGTAAAACTTATAAATCGCACACACAACTTTTTTTTTAAATTTTTTCTGAAAAGTACCGAAAAATATCAACATTTCAAAAAAATATTTTTCAAATCGCACCATAACTTAAGAAGTTATGACCAAAATCCGGATACACTGTGATATCTTTACGATTTTTTAAATGTCGATAACATTTGAACGAGTTATCGGAAAAATCTCAAAAAATTCTACAAAGCGTTTCTGCGGGGGTACCAAATAATATAAAAAAATGGGAAAAATCGAAGCAGAAATTTTGTTGAAACCGTCGATTTGTCGTGAAATTCCCCATATATGAAACAATAAGGTTTAATTAAATAAATTTTAGAATGATCTTAGCTTAATACTCGTACTAGTACGAAAATACTAAAGTTTGATTACACTTAACCTGGAAATATTTGGAAGTACATACTATTCGTATGGATTATCTCGCTTTAACAGAACTACATATGTGGGATTCTCGGGAAAACGGATCATGCATAAACAAATTTTGCATTATAATACCCTCACCATACAAATGAGGGTATATTTCATTTTCTACGAGCCAAAAATGTAACAAATTTGGTGTGCGGTAATATTTTCTCCAACTCAGCCTAAGTTCGAAAATGGGCCATATTGGCCCACATTTTGTTAAATTTTGTGTCTTTATTAACTTCTATCCTTTGAAATTCCAAGCATTTGTTTATTAGTCGCTATTACCTCGAGAAAAATTGACGAAGTTACCACGTACCTTTTGGTACCACCCAAACAAATGGACCATTTTGCACCAATAGCTAACAGCTTATGGATTTAATATCAGTTCAAACAAGTACCTGAAATTTTGTACAGTGCAACTATTTTATAATACATACAGTCCAATGCAAAATGAACGTTATTGGCACTTCCTTTTTGGTACCTCCCACACAGATGGACTATTTTTCACCAAAACTTATCATAATATACAGGTCTTTTTCAGACGCGTGGTTTTCAATCTGGCAATACTTTTTTCGAAGTTGGTCTATTTGACAGCCGTCACTGGATTTATGTTCAATTTGGTTTGCCATTTAGATTATGAACAGACTTACTCAGGAACAACGTTTGCAAATCGTGCAAATTTATTTCCAATATAATGGAAATATTGACTGTTTGTGGACGCCGTTGCATCCACAAGCAGTCACTGTTTGGTGTGCTCTATGGGCAGAGGAAATCATGAGTCCATATTTCTTCAAAAATTAAGCCGGCTGTAATGTTACAGTCAACGGTGAACGATATAGGGCCAAGATTAACGACTTTTTCGTTCCTCAATTTGAGGATGTTGATGTGAACGACCTTTGGTTCCAACAAGACGGCACTACATGCCATACAGCCAACGAAGCAATCAATTAATTGAAGGAAACTTTTGGTGAGCGCATAATCTCGCGTCGTGGGCCTATTAAGTGCCCTCCAAGATCGATCAATTTAACACTGCTGGACTATTTTTTGTGGAGTTATGTGAAGTCGCTTGGAAGAGAATGTTCGGCGCATTATTGCTGACATATAGCCACAATTGCTGCAAAAAGTGGCCGAAAATTGGGCCTCTGTGCTGGAATTTATTCGAGCCAGCCGCGGCGGCCACTTGCCCGAAATAATTTTTAAAACATAAAGGCAAACCTTTATCTTTATAACAAAGCAAAATTCTTGCCCATAACGTGAAATTATATGCATTTATTTCTTCTTGAAAATCACACGTCTAAGAAAACACCCTTTACATAACTTTAATACCAGTGTATACTTTAAAGTTATTATATGAAATTCGAATTGATAACAATTTAATTGAAACATATTCGTATATGTAAACATTAATAAAGCCAGAAGAATATCCTAGTGACAAATCAATAACGGTTTAAAGACCGACATAAAACAAACGAAAAAACAACAAAAAAATAATAAATTTACGAGTATTTTTTGTGGGCTAAAGTTGAGGATTCGTTAGTCGGGTTACTCGAGTTATAGTAAAATATGTGTCTTTTACAAAAATTGACTTATCATGAGAGCTAAAGTCAATTCAATAAAACCTCTTTTAAGCTGATATCTATATTATCTTATATATCTAAATCTTCTGAAAAATCGTATGCCGGAGCAAAAGACATTTTTTGTTATTCTAAGGCAAAAAACTTCTTAATATATTTATTTTAATTTTCCAATTAAATTTTTAAAATATGATTATTTTTTATATCAATATAATATATATATTATATATATTACGATGTTGACTTAATGTCCACAGTTTTATAAGGTATAGAGATATATTTATATAAAACAAAAGAAAATTGTATGGTCACAAAGAATTTTCATATATACAGGGTGGCTGATGAATAGCACACATAAAGAAACTCAAATAGCTGTTTTTTCAGTGTATGGATTCATTTCTCTTTTATTCATGGTAAAGCTCATTCAATTTTATTAAATGTAGCTTAGAGAGTTGGAACAGTAATAGCCCCAAACGATTCTCGAACGGATTGCTTTAGTTCCTTTAAATTTGTTGGTTTTGCTTTGTAGACTTCCTGTTTGCAATAACCCCACAAGAAAAAGCCAGGTGCATTAAGGTCAGGCGATCTGGGGGGCCAACGGAATGTGGAGTTTCTGGATATCAGCTTATTGGGAAATTTTCGTCGCAATTCTGTCATAACAGGCCGGGCTATGTGAGGAGTTGCACCATCTTGCTGAAACCACACAGAGTTGAAAGAAATGTTCATTCGACGTAATTCTGGATAGAAAAACTCTCTCAACATGCTCAAGTAAGGGTCTCCAGTAACCGTAACGGTTTGCCGTTTCCTTCGAAGAAGTACGGCCGGCAATGCAACGTGTTGAAACTGCACACCACACTGTGACACGAAGTGGATGCAATTCCGTCTCATGGAGTGTCTGTGGGTTGGAAGCACTCCATATTCGACAATTTTGTTTGTTTATGTTGCCGTTAAAATCGAAATGGGCCTCGTCAGACGTGACAAGACAGTTCAACATGTTTCCGTCCTCTTCCACCATTTGAAGCATTTTCTGGCAAAATTCCAAGCGAATGGGGAAGTCTGCTGCGTTCAGTTTGTTGGCCATTTGAATTTTATATGGGAATAACTCCAAATCTTTGTGCATAATGGACTGCAATGACTGTCTGCTTATAGCAGATAAGCCTATATGTCGAAACAGAGCAGATAAGCCTCTTGTCGAAACTATTGGATTATTTTGTGTGGCAGCAGCTACAGCAGCGGTTGTTTCCTCCGTCCGAACTGAAGGGTTTCAATGGTAAGGTCTTCTGTTGACTGTCCCATGCTCGGCAAAATTGTGAACAAGTCTCATTATGGTCCATCTGCTTGTTAGATCTAAACTGATTATGATTTTGATTTGATGATATGATTTTAAAGTGACGTTTCGGCCATTTGTAAAATGTCATGATCTGTCATTTGTTTTTCATTGTATTCAGTAGTGTTTACAATTTCATCATGAAGAGATATACGCAAGAACAACATTTTTCAGTTTTATTATCAAAATAATCGTTCGCCAATTGCAACTTTTTAAATAAAAAAAACACTTTCCAGTCGACCTACGACCTTGATACCCATGAGCAATATTTTACCACTCGTTAAGAGCTATCTTTTTGCCATTGACCGATTGTGGCTACGTGCCACACAGCAAATGAAACAATAGAATTGTTGCGAGAAAAGTTTGGAGATTCGTTTATTTCAATAAATTGTGATGGCCTCCAAAAAGTTGTGATTTAACACCATTAGACTATTTAGTGTGGGGTTATTTGAAGTTATTGGTCTTTCGATATAAACCAGACTCTCTTCATGCTTTACAAGTCAATATTGAACGTGCCATTCATGACATATGACTTGACTTAGTGAAAAAGTGCTCGAAAATTGGGTTCATCGAATTCGTTCCTGCAGAAGAAGTCGTGGAGGCAATTTGAATGACGTTTTATTTAGAACTTAATTGTCACATCAAATACAAAAATTTCAATTTCCAACAATAAGTGTGTTTTTTTCAAAGAAATCATATCACTCTTATTGGAAAACTATATATATCTCTATACCTTATAAAACCGTGGATATTAAGTCAAAATTGCAAATTAGACATACTTTTGGGTAGAAATTAATATTGTTTTATACAGAATCAATATATTATATTGATATAAACATTGATATTGAATAAAAATTAATCCCAGCTGCAAAGCTACTAAAGATTTGTGTTACTAATCGACATCTATCAATCAGTCGGTGATATATGTTCAATCTGTAAATGTCATGTTAAACATGCAATCCAATCACTTCCCCCATTTTCTGTGAAATGTGAAAATGAGACGTGTCAAATCATGAATCATTCGCTTGTCAATAAAAAACCTGTGAGCTGCAATTTTCTTTGAAATATTAATTGATCTTAGAAATACAAATATATTTCACATCATCTACGAGATTGTCACAACAAAAAAAGCGTCAAAGACAGTTTTGATTTTAATTGTATATGACAGGCCCTTAGCATGGTTTATAGTCATTTGACTTAAATATGCGCCACCCCCCCAATTACTGTCACGTGTCATTTCGCCTGTTCATGAGATTTCATTTGTCAAATTGTGCAAATCCAACTGTCGCCTCCTCTTTCTTCATACGTCACTGATTACTTTAAATAATGGGAATAGTTTCCTTCTTTTTGTGCTGTTGTTGTGGCTATATAAAGAATATTGACGCATGTCATGTCATATTGCGCTTAAATATTTTTTATAATCCCAAAGAAGAATGAAATAACGAAAATTCTTGTGAAAATTAAGGCGTATTGTGGGGCTCTGTATATTGGGGTGAGTGAATTATTGACTGCGTGTTTGGATTCTGTCTAAAAAAAGAAAATAATCTGCAAAATCTAGCAATGACAGAAAATCTGTTGTTTTAGGCAAAAAAGTGGATTGAGTACTTATAGTATTTTTCATAAGGAACATTTTTGTCACACTGAAAAAAAAAATAGTAATAAAATTAATGACGACACATCGTTAAATTAAGTATGCGACCTCGGCATCAATTCAATCCCAACTTTCATAAAAATAATGAAAATTTACATGTTTTTTACGAAATTTTCCTTAATTTAACGTTTTTTCAATTTGAATTAATGACTATATAATCATTAGTTTTGTGTACCCGCTTCTTTAAAAGTACGCCTTTAAATTGAAGAAATTAATCATAATTTTTGTGACAATCCGCTTTATTTTAAGTAATATTTCAATACTTTTAAGGATTTTCTGCATAAAAACTATGATGTAGACATGTCATAGTTTTAATGCCGAATTGGTCTTAATTGACAGTATGAGATATTTGAGTAATAAATTTAAGGCTATGCTCCCCTTAAAGGAAAGACTGTCTTGGTAATAAATTTTATGACAATTGCCATTATTTTTAAGAATACATACGAGAGAATTATACAATCTCGCTCCCTCTCTCGCTCGGAGAATCAGTTTTGTTTGTTAATGTGTAAATCAATAATTGTTATGGTTATACTTCTACTCTCTGAAAAAAGAAAAAAACATCCGGTGGTCGTTTTCTTTTAAATGGTCAGTTATTTACAAGCGATGGAGGGAGACGGTTGTCTGTGAACGCGGATTGTGAAAAAATGAGATTGCGGCGAATATGTAAGTATACGTGTATACATACGTGCATATTGCACCGAAAATTATTTTATTATGGGCTGTTAACAGTTATTTTTGCTCGAGCATAGAACAACAACAAATGCAACCGTCGGGTACATGTGTGTATGTGGTTATGCCGTCGGCGTCACCATCGATCTTGGTGATAAGAGAGTGCGCGCGTCATAGTTATTTTTGCTGTATGTTATTAATGGTGATGTACATACGAGTACGTTTTTATAGGAGATCTTTTTAGTAAGTCCTGTGAACATATTTGTGCGAATGCTAAAAAATGGACAATAAAAATGCGATTAATAGGTTTTGTAATACTGAAAGAGACAATAGGAAAATGTTTAGATACGTGAAATATAATATTATAACCCTTAAATAAACAACTTATTGGCATTACAAAATTAACAAAACACAACACAACAAAACACATTTTAATTGAAAAATATATATTTATTAAAAATAACTGCTAACAGCGCATAATGCAGAACTGTAAAATTGTGTTATTAACATGTTGTACATAAAACTATCTTTTTAAATTTTTTTAGTAAAACAATTTTAGAATGGATCTTTTGGGAAAAGAGTGACAAATTCTACCAAATATTTCGACGTAAGTATTATATATGAACGGTTGAAATATTTCTCTTAGTTTTCAGTGTTTACCAATTGTGGTAAGATAAAATTTATGTTTATTTTTTATATTTGATTTCTTTTCAAAAAAAATCGCGCAATATTTGAAGATAAATGTTATGGATCTATGAAAAATGCAGTGCTGAATGCCATTTATAAATTACAACAAATAAGTGAGCATACATACTCCTACACGGGAATGTTTGAATTGGAAGAAAATATATTTGGAAACAAAATGTGTAAGTATTTTGTATTTGTGAACGTATTTATATATTTTTGCGAACTGACTTTCACAAATAATATATGAGTTTTCACACAAACAAAGTTATTTTTAAAGGAGTTTTCCAAATATATTTTATTTAAAAAGATTTTCAAACTTTTTGACTTTTTCGAATTTCAGTTTAAATTTTTCCTAGATTTCGTGTTCAACTTTATAGTTAAACCTGTTGTTAGATTAGGCCCATTTAGTCCAATTTTTGCATCGTCTCCTTTGTAAACGGTAATATATATATATTGCCTTATAATTTGGTCCAAGGGATATTTTTGTTTTTTTTTTGACATCAAAATAAGCCTTTTTTGTTCAAAAATAATATGTAAATAAGCTTCTTTCCTTCCACGAAGTATTGAATAAAAATAAATATAAAATATTGGGTTAAATATTCGTTTTGTATGAAAATTTAATATGGACCAAATGGTCTCTTAATCTAGGATTTGTACATATTTTTCAGTCTAACAGCAGGATTAAGATGTCATAAGCTGCATTAACTAATTATTATTTAATAAATATTCCTATTCATCTCTTTTTGACAATCCATCAAAGCAATTTATAGCTACGAGAAATTATACGACTTAAATTTGAATCTAATTTTACAAACATATTACATTTGTTTGCACTTTGAACATCTGAAAAACAGAAAACTTGCATCTAAATTAAGGCACTGATACATTACCAAAAAATACTCAAATAGAAATAAATCTTTGTTTCGGAAATATTACTTCAAAATAGAAAATATTAGGATGGAATCATAGTTTAGAACAATACCCCCAAACGTGTAATATTTGTGTGTGTCAAATATTATATAGGTATTTGGAGTGTACCCTAAACATATGTACGTTTAAAGCTGAATATGTTTGGGGCAACATACTATAGAAGCAATTTTTCAGCGTGTATACAATTTTATAATATTTATACCCTACACCACACTGTGGTACAGGGTATTATAAGTTTTTTTCATGACAGATGTTTGTAACACCTGAAAATACTATAGCTAGACCCACCTTAAAGTATACCGATCGACTCAGAATCACTAGCTGAGTCGATTTAACGATGTCTGTCCGTCCGTCTGTCCATGTAAAGTTGTTCGTCGACTACAGGTCGCAATTTCACTCCGATCGTTCTGAAATTTTGCAGTTTACAGTATTTCGCGGCTGTTAAGATCGCAATTGAATTTGGTTGAAATCGGTTCAGATTTAGATATAGCTCCCATATATATCTTTCGTCCGATTTGGTCCTTTAGTCCTATAGAAGCTGTATTTTACATCCGATCGTTTTGAAATTTAGAATAGTAGAGTTTCTTGATCCATGAACCAACATTGCCGAATTTGAAAAAAATCGGTTAAGATTTAGCTATAGCTCCCATATATATGTTTCGTCCGATTTTGCTCTTTAGTCCTGTAGAAGCTATATTTTACATCCAATCATTTTGAAATTTAGAATGGTAGAGTTTCTTGACCCATTAACCAACACTACCGAATTTGAAGAAAATCGGTTAAGATTTAGCTATAGCTCCCATATATATGTTTCGTCCGATTTGGCCCTTTAGTCATATCGATGCTGTATTTTACATCCGATCGTTTTAAAATTTAGAATGGTAGAGTTTCTTGATCCATGAACCAACACTGCCGAATTTGAATAAAATCGGTTAAGATTTAGCTATAGCTCCCATATATATGTTTCGTCCGATTTGGCCATTTAGTCCTATAAAAGCTGTATTTTACACCCAATCGTTTTGAAATTTAGAATGGTAGAGTTTCTTGATCCAGGAACCAACATTGCCGAATTTGAAGAAAATCGGTTAAGATTTAGCTATAGCTCCCATATATATGTTTCGTCCGATTTGGCCATTTAGTCCTATAAAAGCTGTATTTTACATCCAATCGTTTTGAAATTTAGAATGGTAGAGTTTCTTGATCCACGAACCAACATTGCCGAATTTGAAGAAAATCGGTTAAGATGTAGCTATAGCTCCCATATATATGTTTCGTCCGATTTGGCCCTTTAGTCCTATAAAAGCTGTATTTTACATCCAATCGTTTTGAAATTTAGAATGGTAGAGTTTCTTGATCCATGAACCAACACTACCGAATTTGAAGAAAATCGGTTAAGATTTAGCTATAGCTCCCATATATATGTTTCGTCCGATTTGGCCCTTTAGTTCTATAGAAGCTATATTTTACATCCAATCGTTTTGAAATTTAGAATGGTAGAGTTTCTTGATTCATGAACCAACATTGCCGAATTTGAAGAAAATCGGTAAAGATTTAGCTATAGCTCCCATATATATGATTCATCCGATTTGGCTCTTTAGATCCAATCGTTTTTTATACCCTACACCACACTGTGGTACAGGGTATTATTTAAGTATAAAATGTCCCAAAAGTAAATTTATGTAAACAATTTATACATGAATTACAAAATTTATATATCAGAGTTATTCAATATTACGAGAGTGGTGTAGGGTATTATATAGTCGGCACCGCCCGACTTTAGCCTTTCCTTACTGGTTTTATTTTAATTTCAGCCAAATTCAATGTTCAAAATCATTAAAGGTGCCAACGAAAATTGTTCATGGATGTTTGGGGAACATATAGAAAGGTGAATCCACTATAAGTTTACAAATCGATAACAAATATACGAAACTACAAATATTTCGATGGTGTTGGCCGGTTTATGTTTATACATACAACTAAAATACGGTTTTAGATTATAAAATGTTGAAAGTTATCCGTAATATGTATTATACATTTATTGTATTTTCTAATATTAAAATAATAAAACCAATTTTTAGAAGAAGGAAGTGTCGTGTTTTGAATTTATCGCGGAAACTTGTATACAAGAGTCATATTTTCTATGAATATTGAAATGGTTTCTGTGGCTCTTTAGTATGAGTGGCATTCGAATAAAAACAATGTAAGGAATTTTCCCTACATATTTTAAAAAACTTTATTTATGCTTTAAATTAATAACCAGCATATGCTTATATCAAGGACATACATTTTAAAATTTATTACGATAATGTTTTAAATTTTATGATATTTTACAAAACATAAGCACGAGGCATACTTCAATTTACGCCAAAACGTGCTTATTTTAAGACCAAACTTAATTAGTTTTATTACTAAATGTTCTTGATTCTATGAAATGCAACATCAAACCAAGTACTATTCATGTCTTTGAAATTACTATAAAACATTCTTATTTTTATAGCGATTGTCTTTGGCTCGAAATCATTGCCGAAATCTTAAACATTACGACAAATTCTTTTATTTTCAGTACGCTTTTTATACCCTACACCACACTGTGGTACAGGGTATTATGACTTTGTGCATTTGTTTGTAACACCCAAAAGGAGAAGAGATAGACCCATTGTTTATTATACCGATCGACTTGTAATCACTTTCTGAGTCGATTTAGCTATGTCCGTCTGTCTGTCCGTCTGTCTGTCTGTCTGTCCGTCTGTAGACATATTCTTGTAATCAAAGTACAGGTCGCAATTATGGTCCGATCTCAACGAAACTTTGCACATATCTTTTTTTAGGCCCAAGGACGATCCCTATTGGTTAAAATTTGGTTAAAATCGGTTTACATATAGCTCCCATATATATGTACCTCCGATTTGGCATATATGCACTGTATAAGCAACATTTTGTAACCGATTTGTACAAAAATTGACAGAGAGTAGTCTCGTGATACACTTAGATACAATACGAAATTTGGGGGATATCGATTCAGATTTATATATAGCCCCCATATATATGTTGCACCCGATTTGACATGTAAGCGCTGTAGAAACTGTATTTTATATCCAATCAGTACGAAATTCGGCAGAAAGAGGTTTCTTATTACATGAAGGAATACTGCCAAATTCGGAGAAAATCGGTTCAGATTTAGATATAGCCCCCATATATATGTTTCCCCTGATTTGAAATTCAATAGCTTCGACAGAAAGAGGTTTCTATTTTACATGAATGAGTATTCAGGGAAAATCGATTCAGATTTATATATAAGCTCCATATATATGTTCCTCCTGATTTGGTTACAAAGCGCTATAGAAGTTGTACTTTACTTCCGATCATTACAAAATTCTCCAGAAAGATGTTTCTCAATTTAGGAACGAATATTGCTTAATTTAGCGATTATCGGTTCAGAATTAGATATATCCGCATATATATGTTCTTACCCATTTACCAATTATTCCAAATTATTATCGCAATAACCCTTATCGCATTGTTTGGGAGGTGTAGGGTATTATATAGTCGGCCCCGCCCGACTTTCTGCCTTTCCTTACTGGTTTTTTAGTGCATAGATTAATCGCATTATTGATATATTGTAGAATTTTACTTAGCGTTACAATTTAAGATAAGATATTTTTCTACATTTTTGCTCCGACCAATTTACTCTGACTGTACATTAAGCGGTTTCAAAAAAGTTTCTGTCAAACGTTTTATGCATATGCAATATTTACATCCGACGGTAGTAGTCACACTACAGTAGTTTTTAAGTATTGTTTGTTGTTGTGTAATATTTGTGTGTGTCAAATATTATATAGGTATTTGGAGTGTACCCTAAACATATGTACGTTTAAAGCTGAATATGTTTGGGGCAACATACTATAGAAGCAATTTTTCAGCGTGTATACAATTTTATAATATTTATACCCTACACCACACTGTGGTACAGGGTATTATAAGTTTTTTTCATGACAGATGTTTGTAACACCTGAAAATACTATAGCTAGACCCACCTTAAAGTATACCGATCGACTCAGAATCACTAGCTGAGTCGATTTAACGATGTCTGTCCGTCCGTCCGTCCGTCCGTCTGTCCATGTAAAGTTGTTCGTCGACTACAGGTCGCAATTTCACTCCGATCGTTCTGAAATTTTGCAGTTTACAGTATTTCGCGGCTGTTAAGATCGCAATTGAATTTGGTTGAAATCGGTTCAGATTTAGATATAGCTCCCATATATATCTTTCGTCCGATTTGGTCCTTTAGTCCTATAGAAGCTGTATTTTACATCCGATCGTTTTGAAATTTAGAATAGTAGAGTTTCTTGATCCATGAACCAACATTGCCGAATTTGAAAAAAATCGGTTAAGATTTAGCTATAGCTCCCATATATATGTTTCGTCCGATTTTGCTCTTTAGTCCTGTAGAAGCTATATTTTACATCCAATCATTTTGAAATTTACAATGGTAGAGTTTCTTGACCCATTAACCAACACTACCGAATTTGAAGAAAATCGGTTAAGATTTAGCTATAGCTCCCATATATATGTTTCGTCCGATTTGGCCCTTTAGTCATATCGATGCTGTATTTTACATCCGATCGTTTTAAAATTTAGAATGGTAGAGTTTCTTGATCCATGAACCAACACTGCCGAATTTGAATAAAATCGGTTAAGATTTAGCTATAGCTCCCATATATATGTTTCGTCCGATTTGGCCATTTAGTCCTATAAAAGCTGTATTTTACACCCAATCGTTTTGAAATTTAGAATGGTAGAGTTTCTTGATCCAGGAACCAACATTGCCGAATTTGAAGAAAATCGGTTAAGATTTAGCTATAGCTCCCATATATATGTTTCGTCCGATTTGGCCATTTAGTCCTATAAAAGCTGTATTTTACATCCAATCGTTTTGAAATTTAGAATGGTAGAGTTTCTTGATCCACGAACCAACATTGCCGAATTTGAAGAAAATCGGTTAAGATGTAGCTATAGCTCCCATATATATGTTTCGTCCGATTTGGCCCTTTAGTCCTATAAAAGCTGTATTTTACATCCAATCGTTTTGAAATTTAGAATGGTAGAGTTTCTTGATCCATGAACCAACACTACCGAATTTGAAGAAAATCGGTTAAGATTTAGCTATAGCTCCCATATATATGTTTCGTCCGATTTGGCCCTTTAGTTCTATAGAAGCTATATTTTACATCCAATCGTTTTGAAATTTAGAATGGTAGAGTTTCTTGATTCATGAACCAACATTGCCGAATTTGAAGAAAATCGGTAAAGATTTAGCTATAGCTCCCATATATATGATTCATCCGATTTGGCTCTTTAGATCCAATCGTTTTTTATACCCTACACCACACTGTGGTACAGGGTATTATTTAAGTATAAAATGTCCCAAAAGTAAATTTATGTAAACAATTTATACATGAATTACAAAATTTATATATCAGAGTTATTCAATATTACGAGAGTGGTGTAGGGTATTATATAGTCGGCACCGCCCGACTTTAGCCTTTCCTTACTGGTTTTATTTTAATTTCAGCCAAATTCAATGTTCAAAATCATTAAAGGTGCCAACGAAAATTGTTCATGGATGTTTGGGGAACATATAGAAAGGTGAATCCACTATAAGTTTACAAATCGATAACAAATATACGAAACTACAAATATTTCGATGGTGTTGGCCGGTTTATGTTTATACATACAACTAAAATACGGTTTTAGATTATAAAATGTTGAAAGTTATCCGTAATATGTATTATGCATTTATTGTATTTTCTAATATTAAAATAATAAAACCAATTTTTAGAAGAAGGAAGTGTCGTGTTTTGAATTTATCGCGGAAACTTGTATACAAGAGTCATATTTTCTATGAATATTGAAATGGTTTCTGTGGCTCTTTAGTATGAGTGGCATTCGAATAAAAACAATGTAAGGAATTTTCCCTACATATTTTAAAAAACTTTATTTATGCTTTAAATTAATAACCAGCATATGCTTATATCAAGGACATACATTTTAAAATTTATTACGATAATGTTTTAAATTTTATGATATTTTACAAAACATAAGCACGAGGCATACTTCAATTTACGCCAAAACGTGCTTATTTTAAGACCAAACTTAATTAGTTTTATTACTAAATGTTCTTGATTCTATGAAATGCAACATCAAACCAAGTACTATTCATGTCTTTGAAATTACTATAAAACATTCTTATTTTTATAGCGATTGTCTTTGGCTCGAAATCATTGCCGAAATCTTAAACATTACGACAAATTCTTTTATTTTCAGTACGCTTTTTATACCCTACACCACACTGTGGTACAGGGTATTATGACTTTGTGCATTTGTTTGTAACACCCAAAAGGAGAAGAGATAGACCCATTGTTTATTATACCGATCGACTTGTAATCACTTTCTGAGTCGATTTAGCTATGTCCGTCTGTCTGTCCGTCTGTCTGTCTGTCTGTCCGTCTGTAGACATATTCTTGTAATCAAAGTACAGGTCGCAATTATGGTCCGATCTCAACGAAACTTTGCACATATCTTTTTTAGGCCCAAGGACGATCCCTATTGGTTAAAATTTGGTTAAAATCGGTTTACATATAGCTCCCATATATATGTACCTCCGATTTGGCATATATGCACTGTATAAGCAACATTTTGTAACCGATTTGTACAAAAATTGACAGAGAGTAGTCTCGTGATACACTTAGATACAATACGAAATTTGGGGGATATCGATTCAGATTTATATATAGCCCCCATATATATGTTGCACCCGATTTGACATGTAAGCGCTGTAGAAACTGTATTTTATATCCAATCAGTACGAAATTCGGCAGAAAGAGGTTTCTTATTACATGAAGGAATACTGCCAAATTCGGAGAAAATCGGTTCAGATTTAGATATAGCCCCCATATATATGTTTCCCCTGATTTGAAATGCAATAGCTTCGACAGAAAGAGGTTTCTATTTTACATGAATGAGTATTCAGGGAAAATCGATTCAGATTTATATATAAGCTCCATATATATGTTCCTCCTGATTTGGTTACAAAGCGCTATAGAAGTTGTACTTTACTTCCGATCATTACAAAATTCTCCAGAAAGATGTTTCTCAATTTAGGAACGAATATTGCTTAATTTAGCGATTATCGGTTCAGAATTAGATATATCCGCATATATATGTTCTTACCCATTTACCAATTATTCCAAATTATTATCGCAATAACCCTTATCGCATTGTTTGGGAGGTGTAGGGTATTATATAGTCGGCCCCGCCCGACTTTCTGCCTTTCCTTACTGGTTTTTTAGTGCATAGATTAATCGCATTATTGATATATTGTAGAATTTTACTTAGCGTTACAATTTAAGATAAGATATTTTTCTACATTTTTGCTCCGACCAATTTACTCTGACTGTACATTAAGCGGTTTCAAAAAAGTTTCTGTCAAACGTTTTATGCATATGCAATATTTACATCCGACGGTAGTAGTCACACTACAGTAGTTTTTAAGTATTGTTTGTTGTTGTGTTTTTACTTTTACACAACATGATCCCTGATGACGGAATTCAAAAGATAATTCCGAAATATTGGAAATAAATAAATAAAAAAATTTAAAAACAAACCAGACCTCGAGCTTGAACAATCTTTTAATCGAATAATTTACAACAAAAAGGTCGAATAAAAACCAAAAATATTAATTAATTCCCAAAATATTTTTTTTCTTTTCCCGATTCGGAGAAATTTACGCATTGAAAATGTTATTGAAGAATATTCGATTTTTAGGGGTTATTTTATCACAAATCGCTTGCTAATGGACAATCGAAGAAGTGAAATATTTTAGGAATATGCATAAAATATACCAAATTATATTTTTCTTTTTGTTGGCTTGAGTTCATAAATTAATTATGAATTTTAGATTTATTTTTAAAATTGTTATTTTTCCGATATTTCGACCAACTTCGTCCAACTTTTTCAAGGGTTACAATTTATTAGAAAACAAAACAAAGTAAACGATCATGCTTCTCTCGAAAGTTAGTGTAAACTGTTCACATTAAGTAAGTTTACATCAAAATTCGAGAGAAGTAGGATCGTTTACTCTGTTTTGTTTTCTAATAAATTGTAACCCCTGAAAATGATCGACGAAGTCGGTCGAAATATCGGGAAACAATTTTAATAATTAATTTGATTTATTTATAACCTCAAGCCAATAAAAACAAAAATATAATCAATTATAACGGTCAACTATACATAATAATAATAATATACCAAATTTTTAAATAAGTTTTGAAAATCGGCATCTTTTTTCGCATCGCACAAATGTAGTGTACATATCGTATAAAGATGTCTATGCGGAGGAATATTTTTTGTACACGTAATAATGAACACCAATAACAACAGCAGTGCCAACAGATTTATATTGTCGGTTCATTCTTTGACAATGACTGCCTTCAAAAAGTCGGATACATCGGAAGACACTCAATGACTTTTGTTGGACGGAATTAAATTCGAATTGAAATCGAAATTTTTTCTGCGTAGCATTCATAATCGGATAAAAAACTCATCATCATTTTTGGCAAGTTGGTTAGAAAGGAAGATGCGATACAATTCACTTAGTAACTTGCGAGATTTTTTTTGCGGATGTCCCGATTGTTTGTTCGTTTGTGATAACCAAAAAAGCGTCCCTTTTAAGGTACAATAAATTCTTGTCAATCTTAAATAAAATCAAGCAAGAAAGTTCAGTCGGGAAAACCGACTTACGAAACCCCTACCCTTGAGTCAAAAAAAAAATATTCGTCAATTTTTTTATTTTTTTGTTTTAATTAAATTATTACCAATTTTAATTGGATTAATTAACATAACTGTACTGGAATTAAAGTTATAAGCTGTTAACTCTTGGTGGAAAATAGTGGATTTGTGTGGGAGGTACCAAAAAGGGGTGCCAATAACGCCCATTTTTCTCTGGATACTAGGTACTATAAAAACATTACACATTAAAATATTAAAAAACGATTGGATGTAAACTATAGCTTCTATAGGGCCAAATAAGTAAGTTATAGTTATATGGAAGCTCTTTCTAAGTCTGAAGATAAACTTTAAGGGGTAGCTGAAGTATATCTGGGTGTTACAAACATCTGCTTCAATATAAAATAAATAAAAAAGCGGAGTAAAGGGCGTGGTCCTACCATATAAGCCAACTGGTCTTGAAATTGAGATATCTTAAACAATTTGTTAGAGAGAGTGCAGTAATTTTGTTTATATGAATTTTATAGCAGACGTAATTAGTGCAAAAATATTAAACATGTTTTCAAATTGATATATTTTGAATTTGTTGGCGAGAGTGCAGGAATTTTCCCAACAAGAGGTGTTATTTAGAATCACCCGGTATTTCGGTAGCTGTCACTTTTGACGCTTTTATTATTTGACATTTGACAAGTAGAAACTACGTCATTACTAACCAGTAAAGAAAGGTTAAAGTCGGGCGGGGCCGACTATATAATACCCTACACCACCTCGGCAATGTACATTAAGAATTTATTTTTGAATAGTTGGAATAATTAGTTTCCTTTCTTTTACGAAAGTACTTAGCTCCCCCGCCACGTCAAGGCTTATTCCAAAGAGGAGTTTAATATAATGTGTGGAATTAAAAATGGAACTAATAATAATATTCCACATATTTGCATTTACTGTGGTTATTATTAGCCTTAACACAATAAATAGTCCGATTTTTGGTCGTACACAATATAAGTAATATATGCAGGGTATGTTAGGTAGGTACTACCTTGGAATAATTGGTACTACCTTGGAATAATTGGTACTACCTTGGAATAATTGGTTTAAGTAATGTTTTAATTTTCATTTCCGCTGAAGCCTTTCAGGTCTCTAAAATAGCGCTTATATAAAAAAAAATAGGAACATCTTTCTGGAAAATTTTGATCGGAAGTAAAGTACAACTTATATAGCGCTTTGGTACCAAATCAGGAGGAACATATATATGGAGGTTATATATAAATCTGAACGGATTTTCCTTGAATACTCATTCATTGAAAAAGAAACTTCTTTCTGTCAAATATCGTACTGACCGGATATAAAATATAGTCTCTACAGCACTTACATGTCAAATCGGAGGTAACATATATATGGGGCCTATATCTAAATCTGAACCGATTTTCTCTGAATTTGGAAGTATCCGTTCATATAATAAGAAACGTTTTTGTATAGATTTTTTTACTGATCGGATATAAAATACAGATTGTACAGCGATTACATGTTAAATGAGTAACGTATATATGGGGGCTATATCTAAATCTGAACCGATTTCCCTCAAATTTGGCAGTGTTAATTCACGTAATGAGAAACCTCTTTCTGCCAATTTTTTTACTGATCGGATATAAAATACAGTTTCTAGAGCGCTTACATGTCAAATCGGGGGTAACATATATATGTGGGCTATATCTAAATCTCAACCGATTTCCCTCAAATTTGGCAGTATTAATTCGTGTAATAAGAAATCTCTTTCTGCCGAATTTCGTACTGATCGGATTAAAAATACATTTTTACAGCGCTTACATGTGAAATCGGGGGTAACATATATATGGGGGCTATATCTAAATCTGAACCGATTTTCTCCGAATTAGGCAGTATTCCTTCATGTAATAAGAAACCTCTTTCTGCTGAATTTCACACTGATCGGTTATAAAATAAATTTTTTATGGCGCTTACATGTGAAATCGGGGGTAACGTATATATGGGGGCTATATCTAAATCTGAACCGATTTCTTCCAAATTTAACAGTGTTCATTCATATAATAAGATACCTCTTTCTGTTGAATTTCATACTGATCGGATATAAAATAAAGTTGTTACAGCGCTTACATGTTAAATCGGGGCTAACATATATATGGGGGCTATATCCAAATCTGAACCGATTTTAACCAAATTAAATAGAGATCGTCCTTGGGCCAAAAAAAAGATATGTGTAAAGTTTCCTCAAGATCGGGCCATATTTGCGACATGTACTTTGATTACAAGAACACATCTACAGACAGATGGACAGACAGACGGACATAGCTAAATCGACTCAGAAAGTGATTACAAGTCGATCGGTATAATAAACAATGGATCTATCTCTTCTCTTATGCACAAAGTCATAATACCCTGTACCACAGTGTGGTGTAGGGTATAAAAATGGAACGATACACGATTCAACAACGCACTGAATTATTAAAAAAACCCAAGAGTTATTGTTGAGAAGCCTCTGCATCCTCAACGTGTGCCCGTTTGGTGCGGTTTATGGTCCGGCGAGGTCATTGGACCTTACTTTTTGAAAATGATCAACAGTTACGGTGAGTGGATTGCGCTATCGAGAGATGATTAATAATATTTTATGGTCGGATTTGGATGGTATTGATCTGGACTACGTTTAATTTCAACAAGACCGCGCTCTGTTACGGGAAAAGTTTCCGCACCGTGTTGTCTCTCGAAGAGGTGATCACAATTGGCCACCGAGATCTTGTGAACTCCTTGCGACTTTTTCTTTTGGGGCCACGTGAAAGATAACGTCTACGCCAACAGCCCAGCGTCGATTCAAAACCTCAAAGATGGAATTCGTCAGGCTTTCGAGGACATAGGGCAGCCACTTTGCGATTTGGTTATGGATAATTTCATGAAAAGGATATGTTCCTGTAAGCGTGGTCGTGGTGGCCATTTGACTGATGTTGTTTTTCATTATTAACGGCATACCTTCCTCTTTATTATGAAATAAACATCTGATCATTTATCTAAAAAATTGCATTATTCTTTGAATACCAAAATAACACCTCTTGTTGGAAACCCTTTATACTCGTATATGGGCAAATATCAAAATTTTTTAATTTTGAAGTAAATATTTTTTCAAGATTTTTTTTCAGTTTTCGTGATTTGTGCAAAAGTGGACAGGATCCTAAATCTTACATCTGGGGCAACGACGAGGACCGAGTTCAACTAGCGTCTACACAAATAAAGCTTTAGTCGCTTTTGTAATGAACTGAGCGTTTTAAGGTTACCGTTTCAGATCTAGTTTATTATAATCCACATCTTCAACTCCTTTGAGTAAGCCTTGATGGCTTCGACTTTCTGTCTTTACCTACTGGGTTTTAAATAATTTGGTTGAAACACACAGTTTCTAATTATGTTGACATTAGTACTTCACAACCAAAGTACTTTCTTAATAATTTGTATCCCCTCACCTTAGAGAGGAGGGTATATACCATTTGCTACGAACCAAAAGTGTAACACATCGAAAGAGTGAAAGACCGATACCTCCTCCCATCACCATACCTCTGTTATGTACGAGACAAAAATATTTCCTGCTTAAAGTCACTATAGGTCACCACAATACGCTTTTAAGGCAATCCAATCGTTTTTTAAATATAGCTATTTCTATGACTTTTTATATATCATTATTTTTGGAGGGGGATTTTCAGAGGTAAGAGTCTATGCTAGGGTGTCGCTTGTTTCAGGAGAAATACTTCCTGAAGTGTCTGCTTTATTACGTTCTTTGTCATTGAATTGTGTCTGAATTTACTAACCCCGCGTTTACTCAGCAAAATTGTGGTTAACCACTGGATTGCCATTAAAGTGCATTGTGGGGACATATACTGATATTTTACAATTTATCTTTGTGGCAAATACATCACCCAAAAAATCCATCGATTTCTACGGCTTTTGAATCGTGCTAGTGTAAATATATAAGTATATAGAGTATAGAAGTTCACATCCAAATTGTATTTCTTGTCGGTGTACATCCTATGTTTTTTAACCGATGTGCTTGGAATTTATAAATTTACTCTATTTAACCTGCAAAAATTCATAGTAATATTGATTTGATACAGGCCGTCGATATTTTTCCGTGCATTGGTTGGTCCGACATTAGTCTTTCCTTACTGTTTTTTGACAAAATTATTTTTGAAAAGGCCACATTCACCGAAATTTTGTATAGCCTCCATATATATGTTGACCGATATCGATTTTATTCGCAGGAAAAAGGCAACACAGTACATACAGGTATAGTAGACCGGACCGACTTTGCAATTATTATACTAGATCTTTCCGATATGGCTTATTGACGTTCTGGAAATACATTTGTCAATAGATATACTTGAAATTTGAACGATAAACACATGGTTGACATAGCTCGCACGCAAGAAATTTTTATTCAATCAGGCTGGTATTTTGACGTATATATTCCATATTGCCTAACATCATTTCAAAGGTTTGATCCAAAAGTAATGATTTCCGACTTTTCTAACAGTATGCCGGCCATGACTAAATCATCATAGAATTTAATGAAGATCAGAATATATATAGCTTTACTCGGATTATATCGCAGATTATTATTTCAAGGAAACTTTTAAATTTGAAAACTGGGGAGCAGTTTCTTGATCTACACAGAAAGAAAAATGCCATACTAAGTTCAAGTAAAAAAATCTTAATTTAAGCCGAAATCGTACTTAAAAATTTAAGTACGTCCGTACTAAGTTTTTCTTAAAATAAGTATAAGTCGGCTTAAATTGAAAAAATCAAGCGGTGAAAGGCTTACAATAAGCATTTAATGCTTGAAATCAAGTAAACATTTCTTGAAAAGGACAATTAAGCCTAATATGGCTTAAAGTAAGAAAAAAAAGCTTACTTTAATCTCTGAGAGACAGAACCATTATATGTAGAGCACAATAAAATTACCCTCTAAACCACTCTCATGCAAGTGGTTGATTTTGGCTGACGCAACATCAAACACATATGCATATAAATTGTCGAGATGTACGTATATGTATAAACATTTCATGCGCGACCATATCCAATTCGTTTTTCGCTCAAGCAGTGTTGGCAAATACATTACTTGGCGTGATATTTTTTGATTTTAGTTTTTTGAAGTTGTTAATAATTCTTATTCGTTTCGTTGATGCTATTCCTTATATGTTTCATATTTAAATCGAATAAATGCAGCAAAACTTGTACTTTTGCTGTCAAGCAATTGTGTTTTGACATACCATTTTAAAAAATTGCATTCTTTGCAATACAGTGCCAAAAATGGTATAATTAATATAAATGAAATCAAGTATGACCAGGCTTAAATCAAGAACTGATCTGGCTTAAATCAAGTATTGGTTAGGATTAAATCAAGAACTGATCAGGCTTAAATCAAGTATTATCAGACTTAAATCAAGTATTGGGCAGGCTTAATTCAATCAAAAATTTCTTCATTGAAGCCCGTTTCGCACTCAAATTAATCCGATAAAATTCTAAAATCAATCGCTTTATGCTTAAAATAAGAATTTTTCGGCTTAAAATCAAGCCTAATCAGGCTTAATAAGCGCTAAGATTAAGAATTCAGGGCTTAAAAATCCGTACATGATTCAAGTATTTTCTACTTGAAAATATTATTATTAAACTTTTTTTCACTTTTTATATTTTTTTGGAAAAAATACTACTGTTAAGATTGTTCCAATTGGATTATTCTGTGAAATGCTCATATTTGCAAAAAAAATGCTTGTTTATGCAAAATTTAAAATTTTGTACAAGGTGGCGCAAAAGTAACCTTTCGATGTTTTGTGCCAAAGTAACCGACCGATTATTGGTCAAATAAATAGTCAGCAATATTCCGCGTTCTGGAGCAGTGTAGCGTAACATTGTTTATTAACGTGTATTTCGCATGTGTTTACTACACAAATGTCAAAACAGAACTGACATTAGGGGCCAATCGCAAAATGTATAGCATTTTCTGATAGGAGGATTACTTTTGCGCCATTTATAGCATTTTCTGATAGGAGGATTACTTTTGCGCCACCTTGTATATTACTTTTTTCAATTATTTTTTTAGAAAACAAAACAACAGACTCTCTGTTACGCAGATGTTCCGTCGTGACTTTGTTTACATTTGCGTGAGTTACGAACGAATAGAAATTATTTTCAAACGCGAAAAATTAAGTTTTCTGGAGTATTTTTTTGAACTTTTTTGGTACATAACGATCGATATTAATTTTCTAAATGTGATAATAACAAAAAAATGTCGGAAATCGGCCTTGAAATATGCAAAAAAATCACTCGCTGAAATCAAATAGAATAGAAATTCGTTCGTCACGGATATACTACTTGCTAATTGACGGAACTTCTTAAAACTTTATTTTCTTTGGATTGGACCGCTCTGATTACACTAATTCATGTACAGAGAGACGGACATAGCTACATCATTTAATGATCCTAAGTCGATCGGTATAATAAACGATGGGTATATTTCCTCTCCTTTGGGGTGCTACAATCAAATGTACACACTTTGATTCTGCCGATCATAGGAGAGAGAGGATGAGGGACGAATTCCTCTTTCTATTGCGCATGCCTCTCTGTCTTATGATGGGCAGATTCGTCGAGACTAGAGTTTCCTCGTGTGCTGAGGGTCTTAGAGAATAAGCAGCTGACAAAAATTGCAAGTTTGAATCGAGACTTACATACACCGAAGCCTATTAGGGAATTACTTAAATACCAATGAAAACGTCCGGTGTTTGGGCAGCTGTAGTACATTTCATAGTTCTGATTCACACGAAGCCAAAGTATGTAGGAGTGAGAGGCAGGCGGAAAGACCTACTAACTTTGACACTTGCTTGTAAAAAATGCTTCGTTTGAATCGGACCATACATTTGAAATTAATTGTGAAAGCGTCTGTGTTTGGGTAGCTGTAGTACATTTAACATTTGCATCACTTTAAAAGGTTTGATAACATTTCCCGATCAGGAAATCGTCTGTACATAGCTTTTAGAGACTCCAATTTACATAAATCATGATGAATATTGTACAACTTGTTCGAGTTTTTATTTTCGCGTGAAATGTATTATTTTGTGTTTGTAAAATGGGAGAAGCGCTGTGAGGGAAAAATTATTTTAAAAGATTAAAAATAAATAATTTAGTTAGGAGTGTTTTTATTAAATTTAGAATTTATATAATAGAGAAAATTAATCAATTCAGTGTAAATTAAAATGGCAAACACCCCCAGGGTTGTATTTGTGGTGTGTAGCTTCGCTTGCGCTTTTATCTAGGTCTGCAAGGTTGGTAGCTGTCATGTTACAATAAATGGCTATGACAGCGCCCACTCACAACCAACTTCGGATGCTTTCTGCTTTTTTCCTTTTCGTTTTGGAGTTCGTTTCGTACACAAGTGTAAATAAACTATTCTGGAGTAATCCTACTATTCATCTGAATTAAAGTAAGTAACTTTAAGTAGAATTTCAATTTAATACGTTTTATATATTATTACACTAATTTTTTTGTTATGCGTTCGTATTTCGTTAATCGAAAAACAACACGCCGCGAGACTGTTTTTGTTAAATTTAACAAAAAACAATCCTCGTGGTGATGTTAAAAACCTGCACACGTGTTGGTTGTGCTACTGATGCGTGTACTACATGATGGTTTTCACAATATACTAACCAGACATCCATGTGCCACAAAACTTCTGGAAGAGGTATGTCCATTTTGATATATAAATTTATTGTATTTTCCTTTATTTTATGTGAAAAAACGAGGATGGCGGTTGAAACTGTACTTTGCCAAAAAAAATGCTTTGTCACATATTTAAAGAATATTTTTTTCGAGTAAAGCGTCCGCCATCTAACGTTTTTTTTCAACTAGTGCTTATTTCGTGAATGGTAACACTTAGCTAATGTCTGATTTGACAGATAATATGTTTTATCCTTCCGCTAAACGAATATGGTTGTGTATACGCTTGAATAACGCTGGGAGCGATCGACTTACAGAAGATGCCGATTTTGCAAAAAGAAATAAACTTTGCAGATGAAGCTCATTTTGATCTTGGCGAGTATGTAAACAAGCAAAATTGTCGCATTTGGGGCACAGAAAACCCGCACACATACATTGAAAAGCTGATACACCCAAAGCGAGTCACTGTCTGGTGCGGATTTCGGTCCAGAGGCATAATTGTGCCATTTTTCTTCGAAAATGAGCAAGTGGCCGTTACAGTCAATGGAGGATATTGGCAAGGATATTGAAGAGAAGGATATTGGCAACATTTGGTTTCAACAGGACGGCGCTACGTGCCACACAGCCGAAGCTACACTCGATGTTTTGCGCGATGTTTTCAAAAAAAGTTATTTGGCGGACCCATTATAATTTCATACGTCCATTACAATTGTCTCCGGCTATATATTTTCGATTATAATTTAAGATGCCCACTATCTTAATCTCTAGGTACATCTTATTTAACTTTTTTTGTTTGGTAATGGTCATCTGAAATTATAACCTACTAGCTGGACCCGGTCCACTTCGTTGCCCCAGTTTCAGATTTCCGAAACCATCCATTTTTGGACTAATAACGTAGACTACCGCCAAATACATATACACAAAACTCAGCAATCTCTCTAACAAATTTCTCAAGATATATCAATTTCAAAACATGGCTCATGTGGGCGGGGTCACTACCATTGGTCCAATCCCTCCAATTTTTTTTACCAATCACGTAGCCTGTCACCAGATAAATCTCAATTTAAAATTTTTACCTGGGAAAAGCCCATTAGTGCGAACTCGCACATTTTCCGATCCCGTCCATTCTTGGACAAATAACCTAAAATGCCATCAGATACATATACACAAAATTACAGCACTCTCTCTAACAAATTGTGCAAGACACATCAATTTAAAATATTGGCTTATACGGGCTGGGCTACACCCACTGGTCCTTTTCCGCCAACTTTTGTGTCAATCACGTAGACAGCCTCCAGATACATATACACAAAATTACAGCACTATCGCTTATAAATTGTGCAACATATCTCAATTTCATAATTTGTACACAAAATTACAGCATTTTCGCTAATAAATTGTGTAAGATATCTCAATTTCAAAATTTGGCCTTTATGGGCGGGAACACGCCCATTGATCCGATCTCACCCATTTTTGGACCAATCACGTAGACTGTCACCTGATACTTATACACAAAATTACAGCACTCTCGCTAACAAAGTGTTCAAGATATCACAATTCTAAAATTTGGATATATGGGCGGGGTCATGCCCACTTGATATATCGAAAATTCAAGTACCCTATTTTCAGCACCCCCCACACATGTACATTCTGTGAAAATTTCAAGAACATCGTCGTCAAACGCCTTCTTCTTTTGTCGCCATTTAATCTGTTCAATAGAAAAGGAGAGAAGATACGAACATTGTAATAAAGTTCATATCTTCTCATTTTGAACCAAGTGGTTTATTTATAGTCCAATACTCGTATATATGTCATTCAATGTTAAAATTACTTCCGACTTATGATAATAAGACCTGTAATCTACAAAAAAAACTTTATATTTACTCCTTTAAAAGTATTTTATAGTTTTTTATTGCGTTTCCGTTTGAATCAGAAAATTAATTTTTTAATTTTTCCAAATCTTGTCTTAGTACTTTGTTAAAATTTACCAATAGATTGGGGAAAAGGTATTTTTAAATACGTATGAAGCGTAATAACGACATACAAATGTTTTTAGCTTGAAGTTATTTAAATCAGAAATCCAGAGCAATTCCAACATCACATTTGCGGCTTTCCACCTTTTGAGCTAATAAATATTTAAATAAATAACTTACAGATATGTCGCACCAAATACCATCACTCTAGCTGACATTGGGCTTAATTATTTACAAAATTTTTCACAATGTCCAGTTATATTAATGAACTGGAAATTGTGAAAATTGCCATTTATTTTCATGTTCAGCAATTTATAATATCAACGTTTTCAACTGCTTTACGTAAATATTGTTTATAACAAAGGTTATCAATGTTTTCTGTTCTAATGCATTTTTTTACAATACAGGTATATCGATATATTCATCTTTTTTCGAATCATTGTTCTGCTGCTGGGTCAAATTTCTTAGACGGTACACAATTTATTAAATGTAAGTGTTCACAAATCATATCCACTTACAGTTGGCACAAAGATCGACTGTATTATTAAATGTACATATATACATTTTCTAATACGTTCTGAAATTATATTTTTTCCTGTGAACAATCTTAGTACCAATATTCACCTTAACAGATATTCACATTCAATTTTGTAATTTTTTTATTATCTTCCTATAGATGTATACGTTGTTAAGATGCTTAAAAACTAACAGTTTAATTGTCCTGGAACAGTTTTTGGTTTGAGTTTTGAGACTTAAACTTTCAATATTGAATACTGATGTTCAAGTTTTCTGCATCGATTTCTAATTTAGGGTTTATTTTTGTATTTTGAGTTTTAGAAATTTTTATATTAAAATCTAGATTTAAAATTTTTGAATTGTATGTTTAAAACTGAAATTCCAAATTGATAATTGCGTAAAAATTGGAAATTTAAAAATTTAAAAAAAATTTTGAGTTTGAATTTTGAATTTCAACTTTAAACTTTCAATTTTGAATACTGATGTTAAAATTTTCTATTTAGATTAATTTTAGGATATGATTTTGGAATTTTGAGTTTTAGAATTTTTAAATCTAGACTTTAAATTTTTGAATTGTATGTTTAAAACGCAAATTCGAAATTGAAAAAAAATTCTAAAACTCAAAATTCACAAATGAAATCCAAATATTAGAAATCTAAGTAGAAAACTTGAACATCAGTATTAAAATTGAAAGTTTAAAATTTAAATTAAAAATTGAAAGTTTAAAACTTTGAATATGAAATTTCAGTTTTAAACATTCAATTTGAGTATTTAACTTTCAATTTTGAATTTAAATTTTAAAGTTTCAATTTGAATACTGATTTTTCAAGTTTTTTACCTAGATTTCTAATTTTTGGATTTCATTTTTGAATTTTGAGCTTAAGAATTTTTTATTTTTGAATCTAGATTTAAAATTTTTGAATTGTACGTTTAAAACTCAAATTCCAAATTGATAATTTCAAACCTCAAAATTGGAAATTTAAAAATTTAAATCAATTTTGAGTTTAAATCTTTAGTGTTGCATTTTAAGTTTTAAATTTGAAATTTTTAAACATTCAATTTTTAATTTTAATTTTAAACATTCAATTTTGAATACTGATTTTTCAAGCTTTCTACTAACACTTTAATTTTTGGATTTCATTTTTGAATTTTGAGTTTTAGAATTTTTTTTTTAATCTAGATTTCAAATTATTGAATTGTATGTTTAAAACTCAAATTCCAAATTGATAATTTCAAACCTAAAAATTGAAATGAATTTTGAGTTTGAATCTTCAGGTTTGCATTTTAAGTTTAGAATTTCAAATTTGAATTTGGAATACTGATGTTCAGGATTTCTAATTTTAGGATTTGATTTTTGAATTATATGTTAGATGAGTTTTAAAAGCCAATAATTTTATTTAATTACAGATGACAGGTCTGTTCTCATAAGAAAACTTGACGAACAAAACAAATTCAAGCGCATCGGTATGTAAATATTTTGCTATAACATTATTATGTAAAGAAAATATATAAGAACATAAAAAAAATTAATTAAAATAATGTTCAGATTAAGCACTGCAAAAATTTGCTTCTTTTTAAAATATACAAATAATATAAGTAATTATTGTATAGAAATTAAAAATCATGATCACAAAAATATACAATTTCCCAAGATTTTTTTAAAAAATACGTTACTTTACTCTTACATTTTCATATTATTTTAAACCATACTATAAAGAAAGAGGAAAAGATTTCTTCAAATTCAATTATTCTGCCTTTATCGAATGATTATGAAAATTGAATTATCAACGTTGCTAAAACCATTTTCTACATCTGCTCGGAATTCATCAGAACCTGAAGGGCATGGCTTTGTTACCATATATCAGTAACATGTCAAAAGACAGAAAGTCGAAGTCATCAGAACTACTCGTTTAACATTTATCATTATCCACTTCACAATATATGCAAAATACAATGGAATAATTCCATCAGAACCTGAATGACGCGACTTTGTTACCATATATCAGTAACAAGTCAAAAGAAAGAAAGTCAAAGTCATCAGAACTTCGTGCTAGACATATATCATTATCCACTTCTCCACATATGCAAAATACAACGGAAGAATTCCATCAGAACCTGAATGACGCGTATTTGTAACATGAAAATATGGATATGGAATATCCGTTAAACGTTAACACCACAAAGGTACCATATACCAATAACAAGTTAAAAGGCAGATAGTCAAAGTCATCAGAACTTCCCGCTAGACATTTATCATCCACTTATGCAAAATACAACGGAAGAATTGCATCAGAACCTGACTGACACGACTTTGTTACCATGTACCAGTAACAAGTCAAAAGACAGAAATTCAAAATCAATAGAACTTCCCGCTACACCTTTTTCATTCAATTCGTCGGTGTAACATAATTGTTCAAATTCAGCTACAAAGGAGTTCGATACATTTCTGCTTACTTCACCTACAGTATATACGTCTTCTCCTGGGAAAGCCAATATCGAATCTACTTCATTGTCTTTGGACCGCGTAGAAGATGAAACAGATTGCAAATATTTCACAGGTCAGCTCCATAAGAATATATGAAATTACTCAATATATTACAGATACAACGGAAGAATCACATCAGAACTTGAATGACACGGGTCTATCACATGAAAATATATGTATGGAAAATTCTTTAAATATTAACACCTGATACCTTTCATATACCAGTAAACAGTCAATAAGACATTTCTGTAAGTTTTGTAAGAAACTTCAAACTAAATTTGCGAGACATATATTCCTGAAGCATTCTAGTGAAAATTAAGTAAAAAAGCACTGCATCTTCCAAAACAAAGTTATGAGCGTTTACAAATTATTGAAAACTTGCGCAAGGATGGTGATTTTATGCACAACACATCTGGCGATTTAAACAGCGGAATTCTCAATATTCGAAGATACCAGCGTGAAAAATATACTATACAAATACTGTAAAGCTTTTTTTTAAAAAAACATGACGATAACATCAACCAAAATGCGGACCCGGTTCGAATAACGGTCGACCAAATATTAGCCACAACGCTATGACATATGTATTGTCGCCATACGTAATGTTGCAGAGTGGGACAACAAAAAAATGTGCTAACAACAACCAGCAACAGCGGTATCTTTATCATCCCTCATAAAAATGCGGTCGCGTTCAACGGTCAGAATATATTAAAATGAAATCAGAAGACGGCAAACAAATTTTGAAGATTTTGAACCTTGTAGGAAGAGGAAGACCAAACAAACAAAAGGAGAATAAACCAGTAAGGAAAGGCAGAAAGTCGGGCGGGGCCGACTATACAATACCCTACACCTCCCTAACAATGCGATAAGGGTCATTGCCATAATAATTTGGAATAATTGGTAAATGGGTAGAAACATATTATCTAATTCTGAAACGATAATCGCTAAATTAAGCAATATTCGTTCCTAAATTGAGAAACATCTTTCTGGAAAATTTTAATGATCGGAAGTAAAATACAACTTCTATAGCGGTTTGATACCAAATCAGGAGGAACATATATATGGAGCTTTAATATAAATCTGAAGCGATCTTCCCTAAATACTCATTCATGTAAAAAGACTTCCTTCAGTCGAATTTCGTACTGATCGGATATAAAATACAGTCTCTACAGCGCTTACATGTCAAATCGGGGGTAAAATACAGTTTTTACAGCTCTTACAGGTCAAATCGGGTGTAACATATATATGGGTGTTATATCTAAATCTAAACCGAGTTTCTCCGAATTTGGCAGTATTCCTTCATGTAGAAAGAAACCTCTTTTTGCCGACTTTCGCACTGATCGGATATAAAATAACATTTTTACAGCGCTCACATGTCAAATCGGGGCTAACATATATATGGGGGCTATATCTAAAGGGATCGTCCTTGGGCCAAAAAAAGTTTCGTCGAGATCGGACCATAATTGCGACCTGTACTTTGATTACAAGAATACATGCACAGACGGACAGACAGACAGACGGACAGACAGACGGACAGACAGACAGACAGACGGAAACACGGACATAGATAAATCAACTCAGAAAGTGATTCTAAGTCGATCGGTATAATAAACGATGGGTCTATTTCTTCTCCTTTTGGGTGTTACAAACAAATGCACAAAGTTATAATACCCTGTACCACAGTGTGGTGTAGGGTATAAAAAGTGGTTTTGGTCATAAAAGAAGACATACACCAATTATACAGTTGTCTAAGAGATACAATTTTCACTGCGGTATCAGCTTTAGGACAATGTTTCGTACTAGAATCTTGGAAAGATTTGGTGAAATCATCTTCAACATTTATCCAAGTTTTTAATAGGAAAAGATCCGGTGAAATCGAAAGACTTACATTAAACAATTATTAGAATAAAGAGATAATGACCGATAATGTTGAATGGGATCCAAAGAGTCATTGTCGTTTGCGATACAATTTGTCCGTGTTTCCTTTCGAGGAAAATTGGGTCGAACAGTCACCATTCTGTTGGACCCTTTATGCATCAAGGCTGTCGACTTAATATTAACGTGTTTTGTAAACCAATCTTGTAGACTTCTAAAAATATATGCTGAAAAGTTTGCCGAAGCACCCGATTCCCTACGAGGACAAAGCTAAGAAAGCACATTGCTACATTTATGTCATTGATGAACCCTGGAGACGCTTCGGTGGATAAGTTGGCCAATTTCATGGGTCATCATAAGGACTTTGACAAAAATATCTATAGAATGTCTGTACCTGCTACCGAAATCACATGCATTTTGAAAATAATAATGGCAGCAATCGGTGAGGATAACAGCAATGCAGGAGATAATGTAATTGAACAAGGGGACGATGTATCTACAAAGAGCAATATTTGGGCAGAAGCAGAATGTATGGAAATGATTGACAGTAATAAGCGACGAAGATGTAGTGAGCTAAAGAACTCTAACAGAATGGCAAAAGATGATAAAGATTGGGATGAATATATGCAAATAGATGAAACTCCACCATCAAAAAAGAAACGACGAAGTAGTAAGTTACAAAAAAGTGAGGAAACCCCGTGCAATGGTTCCAACATAGATGAGTTTATATTTATGTTTCAAAAAATTGCTAAACCAAATGTAATGAAACACAAGAACTTTTATAGCGTCAAATCAAGGATACAGGTCCATGCGTATATATATTGATACTTCATTACAATTGGAAGCTATTAATATCAGCAGCTACTGCCACTCATCTCATGTTCGCCGTTTCCGAAATTAAAAACCAGTAAGGAAAGGCAGAAAGTCGGGCGGGGCCGACTATATAATACCCTACACCTCCCTAACAATGCAATAAGGGTCATTGCCATAATAATTTGGAATAATTGGTAAATGGGTAGAAACATATTATCTAATTCTGAAACGATAATCGCTAAATTAAGCAATATTCGTTCCTAAATTGAGAAACATCTTTCTGGAAAATTTTAATGATTGGAAGTAAAATACAACTTCTATAGCGGTTTAATACCAAATCAGGAGGAACAATCAATATAAATCTGAACCGATCTTCCCTGAATACTCATTCATGTAAAAAGACCTCCTTCTGTCGAATTTGGTACTGATCGCATATAAAATACAGTCTCTACAGCGCCTACATGTCAAATCGGGGGTAACGTATATATGGGGGCTATATCTAAATCCGAACCGATTTCATCCAAATTTAACCGTGTTCATTCATATAATAAGAAACCTCTTTCTGCCGAATTTCATACTGATCGGATTTTTACAGCGCTTACAAGTCAAATCGGGGGTAACGTATATATGGAGGCTATATCTAAATCTGAACCGATTTTCTCCGAATTTAGCAGTATTCCTTCATGTAATAAGAAACCTCTCTTTGCCGAATTTCGCACTGATCGGATATAAAATAACATTTTTACAGCGCTTATATGTCAAATCGGGGGTAATGTATATATGGGGGCTATATCTAAATCTGAACCGATTTTCTCAGAATTTAGCAGTATTCCTTCATTTAATAAGAAACCTATTTCTGCCAAATTTTGCACTGATCGGATATAAAATACAGTTTTTACAGCGCTTACAAGTCAAATCGGGGGTAACGTATATATGGGGGCTATATCTAAATCTGAACCGATTTTCTCCGAATTTAGCAGTATTCCTTCATGTAATAAGAAACCTCTTTCTGCCAAATTTTACATGTCAAATCGGGGCTAACATATATATGGGGGCTATATCTAAATCTGAACCGATTTTAACCAAATTCAATAGGGATCGTCCTTGGGCCAAAAAAAAGATATGTGTAAAGTTTCGTCGAGATCGGACCATAATTGCGACCTGTACTTTGATTACAAAAAATACATGCACAGACGGACAGACAGACAGACGGACATAGCTAAATCGACTCAGAAAGTGATTCTAAGTCGATCGGTATAAGAAACGATGGGTCTATTTCTTCTCCTTTTGGGTGTTACAAACAAATGCACAAAAGTTATAATACCCTGTACCACAGTGTGGTGTAGGGTATAATTATGTTTACACCTTCACCCTACTTTGTAGAGTGAATATATAAATATTTGTAGTGTACATGTCAAATTAAAAATGCTAAAACAGGATATATGTGCATTTTAATTAGATTTTAGATTTATAACATAAAATACTTATTTAAAAAATTAAATTAAAAAGAAAAAATATTTACTATTTTCCAAAATATGTAATTTAATCTTCAATCTTTACTTAGTGAAAAAAATTGTATGTTAACAAAAGCCAATCTCATGTGAAATCAGTAGTTCTACCTTTACTGATTTAACATTTATTTTCTTTGGTCCACTCCGTGAGTTTTGCTTATTCGATTTTTTAATAAATAACATAATTTTAAATTTAATTATAATACTAAGATATAATAGACTAATGTCATCTAGCAACAATGAAGTTGATTTTGCTAATAAATTTACAGATCTTTTAATAAGAACAATTATATGAATATAACCAGTAAGGAAAGGCTAAAGTCGGGCGGGGCCGACTATATAATACCCTACACCACTCTCGTAATATTGAATAACTCTGAAATATAAATTTTGTAATTCATGTATAAATTGTTTACATAAATTTACTTTTGAGTCATTTTATACTTAAATAATACCCTGTACCACAGTGTGGTGTAGGGTATAAAAACGATTGGATGTAAAATACAGCTTCTATAGAACTAAAGGGCCAAATCGGACGAAACATATATATGTGAGCTATAGCTAAATCTTAACCGATTTTCTTCAAATTCGGTAGTGTTGGTTCATGGATCAAGAAACTCTACCATTCTAAATTTCAAAACGATTGGATGTAAAATACAGCTTCTATAGGACTAAAGGGCCAAATCGGACGAAACATATATATGGGAGCTATAGCTAAATCTTAACCGATTTTCTTCAAATTCGGTAGTGTTGGTTCATGGATCAAGAAAGCCTACCATTCTAAATTTCAAAGTGATTGGATGTAAAATACAGCTTCTATAGGACTAAAGGGCCAAATCGGACGATAGATATATATGGGAGCTATATCTAAATCTGAACCGATTTCAACCAAATTCAATAGCGATCTTAATAGCCGCGAAATACTCTAAACTGCAAAATTTCAGAACGATCGGAGTGAAATTGCGACCTGTAGTCGACGAACAACTTTACATGGACAGACGGACGGACGGACAGACATCGTTAAATCGACTCAGCTAGTGATTCTGAGTCGATCGGTATACTTTAAGGTGGGTCTAGCTGTGTTATTTTCAGGTGTTACAAACATCTGCCGTGAAACAAACTTATAATACCCTGTACCACAGTGTGGTGTAGGGTATAACAATTTGTACTCCTTTCTGACTTAAACAGATAAAATATGAATAATAATGATTTGCTTTTTCTAAATTTAGTATCCCCTCACGGAAAAACAAGGCGGCGAAGATGGACAGATGCAGAAAAAAATGTTGTTTGCTCAATTTATAGCAACATCGAATCTCTACCAAAACTGCCTATTACGAAAGAATGCGTTCAAATCATTGAAAAACAACTGAAGTCTTGGATAGACAACCAACGAAAACCGCGTATAGAAAAATAACGACACAACTTACCCGATGAATAAACTCATAAAATAAAAGTTTAAATTTAAATGAGACTGAATAAAAACACCTTTTAGCATTAGAAAACATTAATTTTACAACAAAAAATATTTTATGTTCACATGTATCCAGAAAATTAATTTAAGAAATTTAATTTTCACAATGAGACTTAACAATCACGACCTTTGTCATAAATAAGTAAGTTATAAGCAATTGAATTTTTTGGCTGTTTGATAGAAAAATAAAAATTTGTTTCAAAGGAAAAGGAATCGAAAACAGGATAAAATTTTTAATTTTTTTTGCATATTTGTAATATGCAGAATTATGAGAAGGATATGTCAATACTGTATCAAATATTTTGAAACAAATATGTGAAAATGGATGAAATATTGGAAAATTTACACAAATCATACAAAACAAGTAAAAACGTTAGCAAGTTCGACCGTACCGAATTTTATACATCGATCCTGATAAAATTTGCTACAGACAACTTTTATGTGCAAAGGACATACGCTATTGAATTTTGAGAAAATCGGTTCAGATTTAGATATAGCCGCCATATATATTTGCCTCCGAATTGGCATCTAAGCGCTATAAAAAAAGTATTTTCTATCTGAGCATTACCAAATTTGGCACAAAGGAGTTTACTACTTCAAGAATAAAAACCGTTAAATTCGAAAGAAATCGGTTCAGATTTAGATATATCCCCCATATATATGTTCGTTCCGATTTAGTATCGAAGTACTACAGAAGGTTAGGGGTCGATAATGGATTGCTACCAAAGTTTGGTTACGTTGCCAAAATTATATTACGGATGACATGTGTGTGAAGATAAATACGTATTTAACTAGCGAAGACACAAACCCTAATATGAAAATTAAAAGTCGGGGTATATGAGGAAAATTAGGTTTTTCTCGAAAACTAGAGCGTATTTTAAAGTGAAATTAAGTTACCATGGTAAAAACATATCATTTTGTTTAAAAAAATTACCATCTGACCTAGAGGGCATATAGAATAGATTTGATAAATAGGGAACCTCGGAAGAAAATATATGACCATATCTGGAAGATGGGACTTTGTACCGACAAGGCCTGCATACTGAAAGAAGCCCTAGGAAGGCTCTATCGACCCATGTATAGCGTTTCCCCAAATCAATTTCAGGCTCCCAAATACGTCCTTCCAAAAATGGCCCATTTTGATGGGAATTTCTGGGGAGGAGCAGTGGCCACAACTGGAAGATGGGACTATGTACCGACAAGGCCTGCATACTGAAACAAGCCCTAGAGAGGCTCTATCGACCCATATATAGCGTTTTTCCCAAATCAATTTCAGGCTCCCAAATACGTCCTTCCAAAATGGCCCATTTTGATGGGAATTTCTGGAGAGGAGCAGTGGCCACAACTGGAAGATGGGACTATGTACCGACAAGACCTGCATATCGACGGGCTTGTTTCAGTATGCAGGCCTTGTCGGTACATAGTCCCATCTTCCAGTTGTGGCCACTGCTCCTCTCCAGAAATTCCCATCAAAATGGGCCATTTTGGAAGGACGTATTTGGGAGCCTGAAATTGATTTGGGAAAAACGCTATATATGGGTCGATAGAGCCTCTCTAGGGCTTGTTTCAGTATGCAGGCCTTGTCGGTACATAGTCCCATCTTCCAGTTGTGGCCACAGCTCCTCTCCAGAAATTCCCATCAAAATGGGCCATTTTGGAAGGACGTATTTGGGAGCCTGAAATTGATTTGGGAAAAACGCTATATATGGGTCGATAGAGCCTCTCTAGGGCTTGTTTCAGTATGCAGGCCTTGTCGGTACATAGTCCCATCTTCCAGTTGTGGCCACTGCTCCTCTCCAGAAATTCCTATCAAAATGGGCCATTTTGGAAGGACGTATTTGGGAGCCTGAAATTGATTTGGGAAAAACGCTATATATGGGTCGATAGAGCCTCTCTAGGGCTTGTTTCAGTATGCAGGCCTTGTCGGTACATGGTCCCATCTTCCAGTTGTGGCCACAGCTCCTCTCCAGAAATTCCCATCAAAATGGGCCATTTTGGAAGGACGTATTTGGGAGCCTGAAATTGATTTGGGAAAAACGCTATATATGGGTCGATAGAGCCTTCCTAGGGCTTCTTTCAGTATGCAGGTCTTGTCGGTACATAGTCCCATCTTCCAGTTGTGGCCACTGCTCCTCTCCAGAAATTCCCATCAAAATGGGCCATTTTGGAAGGACGTATTTGGGAGCCTGAAATTGATTTGGGAAAAACGCTATATATGGGTCGATAGAGCCTCTCTAGGGCTTGTTTCAGTATGCAGGCCTTGTCGGTACATAGTCCCATCTTCCAGTTGTGGCCACAGCTCCTCTCCAGAAATTCCCGTCAAAATATGCCATTTTGGAATGACGTTTTTGGGAGCCTGAAATTGATTTGGGAAAAACGCTATATATGGGTCGATAGAGCCTTCCTAGGGATTCTTTCAGTATGCAGGTCTTGTCGGTACATAGTCCCATCTTCCAGTTGTGGCCACTGCTCCTCTCCAGAAATTCCCATCAAAATGGGCCATTTTGGAAGGACGTATTTGGGAGCCTGAAATTGATTTGGGAAAAACGCTATATATAGGTCGATAGAGCCTCTCTAGGGCTTGTTTCGGTATGCAGGCCTTGTCGGTACATAGTCCCATCTTCCAGTTGTGGCCACTGCTCCTCTCCAGAAATTCCCATCAAAATGGGCCATTTTGGAAGGACGTATTTGGGAGCCTGAAATTGATTTAGGAAAAACGCTATATATGGGTCGATAGAGCCTTCCTAGGGCTTCTTTCAGTATGCAGGTCTTGTCGGTACATAGTCCCATCTTCCAGTTGTGGCCACTGCTCCTCTCCAGAAATTCCCATCAAAATGGGCCATTTTGGAAGGACGTATGTGGGAGCCTGAAATTGATTTGGGAAAAACGCTATATATGGGTCGATAGAGCCTCTTTAGGGCTTGTTTCAGTATGCAGGCCTTGTCGGTACATAGTCCCATCTTCCAGTTGTGGCCACTGCTCCTCTCCAGAAATTCCCATCAAAATGGGCCATTTTTGGAAGGACGTATTTGGGAGCCTGAAATTGATTTGGGAAAAACGCTATACATGGGTCGATAGAGCCTTCCTAGGGCTTCTTTCAGTATGCAGGCCTTGTCGGTACAAAGTCGCATCTTCCAGATGTGGTCATATATTTTCTTCCGAGGTTCCCTATTTATCAAATCTATTCTATATGCCCTCTAGGTCAGATGGTAATTTTTTTAAACAAAATGATATGTTTTTACCATGGTAACTTAATTTCACTTTAAAATACGCTCTAGTTTTCGAGAAAAACCTAATTTTCCTCATATACCCCGACTTTTAATTTTCATATTAGGGTTTGTGTCTTCGCTAGTTAAATACGTATTTATCTTCACACACATATTTTTGGTATGCACTCAAATTATTTAAATTTGAGTGATGAAACGTCCAAATCACAATTTTGGTTCACATCGCATAAAAATGCAAAATGCGATGGTCTAGTCATAAGACCATCGCATTTTGCTGTTTTTTGTATTTTCGTATTTATTTCTAAGTTCATATACATACGTATCTACACTGAAAAAAAAAATAGTAATAAAACTAATGATGACACATTCTTATATTAAGAATGCTACCTCGGCATCAATTCAATGACAATTTTCATTAAAATAATGAAAATTTACACGTTTTTTACGAAATTTTCCTTAATATAAAGTATTTTGAATTAGAATTAATGTCTATCTAATCATTAGTTTTGTGTACGCGCTTCTTTAAATGTACGCATTTAAATTAAAGAAAAAAATCATTATTTTTGTGACAATCCGCATTATTTTAAGTAATATTTCAATACTTTTAAGGATTTTCTACATTAACACTACGACGTAGACATGTCATAGTTTTAATGCCGAATCGGACTTAATTAACAGTATGAGATAGTTGAGTAATAAATTTAAGGCTACGCTCCTCTTAAAGGAAAGGCTGTCATGGTAATAAATTTTATGACTATTGTCATTATTTTTAAGAATACATACGAGAGAATTATACAAACTCTCGCTCGGAGAATCAGTTTTGTTTGGTAATGTGTGAACCAATAATTGTTATGGAATGCTAGAAGAGAAAATAGAGAACAGTTCTGTTTTTCGTTTTCTTTTAAATCGTCAGTTATTTACAAGCGATGGAAGGAAGCGGCTGTCTGTTTTCGGGACGCGGATTGTGAAAAAATTTGATTGCTGTGAATATGTAAGTATACGTGCATACATACGTGCATGTTGCACCGAAAATAATTTTAATATGGGCTGTTAACAGTTATTTTTGCTAAAGCATAGCAACAACAACAAATGAAACCGTCGCGTACATGTGTGTATGCATGTGGTTATGCCGCCGGCGTCACCATCGATGATCGATCTCTGTGATAAGGGAGTGCGTGTGTCATAGTTATTTTTGCTGTTATTTTTGATGTTATTTATGGCGATGTACATGCGTTTTTGAAGGAGATCTTGTTTGTAAGTCCTGTGAAGAGATTTGTGCCAAATGGATGACAAAAATGTGAGTAATAGATTTTGTAATACTGAAAGAGACAATGGTAAAATGTTTAGGTACGTGAAAAATAATATTATTATCCTGAAATAAACATCTTATTGGCAATTGCAAAATTAACAAAACACATTTTAATTGAAAGTATTTATTTATTAAAAATACCAGCGCATAATGCAGAAATGTAAAATTATTTGTGGCAATATAGAAATTTATTATTAATAATATGTTATACATACAACTATCTTTTTTAATTTTTTTAGTAAAACAATTTTAGAATGGGTCTTTTGTGAGAAGAGTGGTAAATTTTACAAAATATTTCAACGTAAGTATTATATATGAACGGTTGAAATATTTCTCTTATTTTTAAGCGTTTTCCAATTGTGATATGATAAAATTTATTTGCTTTTTTTTTGTTTATAGATAATTTTATTTGATTTATTTTCAGAAAAACTTTAATTATTTTAATTTTAGATCACGCAATATTTGAAGATAAATGTGTTGGATATATGAAAAATGCAGTGCTGAATTCCATTTGTAACTAGAAAAAAATAAGTGAGCATACACCTACATGGGAATGTTTGAATTGAAAGGAAATTGATTTGGAAACAATATTTGTAAGTATTATGTATTTCTGAACAAATATATTTTATTTGAAAATCAAGAAATTTAATTTGGAACGCATATATTAATGTATTAGAACAAAATATATTTGCGAACTGACGTTCACATATAAAATACGTGTTTTCACACAAACAAAGTTATTGTTAAAAAGTTTTCCAAATATAAATTGTTTAAAGAGATTTTTTCGGTTTTTGAATTTTAGTTTAAATTTTTCCTTGATTTCGTGTTCATAATTGCTTCATAAGTACTTCATAATTAAACCTGCTGTTAGATTAGGCCATTTGGTAAAATTTTTGTATATATATATATATATGTATGTATATATATATATATATGCACACCGTGTATTATGAGGACAGTTTTTCAATACACCGTTTATTATGAGGACATTTGTTGTCTTTGGGGACTGTACCCAAACTTTTCGTAGGTCTTGTGTTTACTTTGAGGACATGTGAGTTTGGGGACATTTTTTCCACTTTTCTAATACTTGGTTCCTTCTAACACTCCTTCATTCTTTTGCATCCTTACATGGTTATTTTGTATATATATACACTTTTAATGTACTTTTACCGCGTTAAAAAAAATATAACCCTCGTCATTACATTGCCACCCTTTCTCAAAACCACCTCTTTTGGACGGCGTCAAAATAAAAAACTTTGTTCGGCTTAGTGTTGTCGTTTTTATAAAGCAGCGGTTGTTGGTACACACATACTGCCGTTTGTGTGAGGCTGTTAGGTATATATATATATAGATGGATGTAAGTACGTTTGTGATTGGCTTGCGTGGACAAAGAGTTGGCGTTGTTATAAAGCAGCGGTGGTTGATACACACATACTGCCGTTTGTGTGAGGCTTTATAGGTATATCTATAAATAGATTGATGTAAGGACGTTTGTGATTGGCTTACGAGGATGCATACCGACATACCTTATGTTATATGTGCACTAATATTTTGTATTGCCTATATGCATTGTGTGCAAATGGACATCACAGTTTATTGCCAACAATTTGGTGTTGGCTATAGTAGTCTAGTGATTAGAGTGCGTGGCTCGGAGCTTTGAGACCCAGGTTCGAAACGCGGAGAGGGCATTTCGATTTTTGCAATTTATTTTTTATAATCAATTTTTACAGCAGACTACCACTAACCTGATATTCCGGGTTAATGTATTTCTTATTTTTTTTTTAATTTTTTTTTTTTTTAAATTTTTTAATTCAAAAAAACAGGAATTGTAACATACTTACAGAAAGCGTGATCATTTTAAGTTTTGGAAAATACATTTATTCTATTATTATAAATTTTTGAGAATTATGTCGATTTTTTGGTGTAAATAGAGGAAATTAAGCCAATTTCAGAAAAATATGTGATTTGTTTTTTTTTCTCCAAAAAATCGTTTTTAGGGTCGAACAAACCATAAACAAGTAAGAAAGTTTCAGTCGGGTAAACCGACTAAGGTATACCCTCACTTTGTGAGTAATGTAATATTGAATATTACTCGAATTTATCTGTCAATTTGTGTGGGAGGTACCAGAAGGGGTTTATCAAATACACATTTTTTTCGCTGAACATTAGATACTTTAAATTCATTGCACTGTGCCGACTTATAAGCATTTATGTGCACTAGTATAAACGTTATGAGACATTAAATTGTGGTATGATTTGGGCATTTTGTGTGGGAGGTACAAAAAGGGGCGTGGCAATAACGCCCATTTTTCACAGGGCTATAGACACTATAACAACATTACACTGTACAAAATTTCAAGTATTTTTATACACTGGTTTTAATGTTATAAGCTGTTAACTTTTGGTGCAAAAAGGTACCTTTGTGTGGGAGGTACCAAAAGGGGCGTGGCAACAACACCCATTTTTCCCTGGACTGTAGGCAATATAAAAGCATAATACTGTACAAAATTTCAAGTATTTTTATACACTGTTATTAATGTTATAAGCTGTTAACTTTTGGTGCAAAATGGTGCATTTGTGTGGGAGGTACAAAAAGGGACGTGGCGACTTCGCCCATTTTTCTCGAGTTGATAGCGACTAATATGCTAATACTCTGTGTGGAATTTTAAAAGATTCGAATAAGTAGTATAGCAGTTATTAAAGAATCAATATTTCACAACATTTTAACCCTTCGAACTTAGCCGGAGATAGAAAAAAATATTACCACATACCAAATTTGAGGTCAATCGGTTACTCCTTTCGAGAGTTATCGTGCGCACCAGCCAGCAGACAGACAGACGGACGGACATTGCTCATTCGACTTAAAATGACCCAAAACGGATTTCCTCCGAACATACTTAGGTCACTCCTTCGACGTGTTACACTTTTTTCCGTAGCAAATGATATATACCCTCGTCACACTAAAGTGAGGGTATAAAAATAGGGAAAAGTTGTCTGTTCCATTTTTTGAAGCTATTATCTTAACGAAGAGAAAAATGCCTATTTGAAAATCTATGGATAAATGAAGAAATTATACTCCTTCTCCTTTCAACAAATTCATGTTTTTATAATCAAACGTTGTGAACGAGGCATCGCAGGAGTGACCTAACAGACCACAAGTATATTGTCGGAAATTCGTTTCGGGCAATTTTAAGCCATTTGAGCACTGTCTGTCTGGCTGGTGCGCACTATAATTTTCGAAATGAGTAACCGATGGACTTCAAATTTTGTATGTGTTGAAATTTTTTTTATTCCACTCCTTCTAGTACCTCCCCATAAAGCGTCAAAATTCAGTGAAATGTAGATTCTTTAATATCTTATATACTACTTATCAATATCTTCCAATCACTTTCACACATAGTATTATTTTCTAGATCTCTACCTCCTTGAGAAAAATGGGCGAAGTTGCCACGGCTTCTTAGGTACCTCCACATTTTGTGTGGGAAATTCCAAAGGGGGCATGACAATATCGCCATTTGTCAATGGAATGTCATTACACTGCACAAAATGTCAAGTATTTGTATGCACTGGTATTAAATTTATAAGCCGTTCACTTTTTGTTCAAAATGATCCATTTATGTGAGAGGTACCCAAAGTTATAGTGAAAATGAGTGTTAGTCGAACTTAAAATCAAAATTATAATCAAAGTGATTTTATAGTCAAATGTAAATATGGATATTATAGTATGTTTTTTTACGGATTAAGCAAAATGGTGACCAGATCAAATCCTTTTGTCTGTCTGGTTGGTGCGCACGATAACTTTCGACAGGATTAACCGATTGACTTCAATTTAGTATGTGTCAATATTTTTTTCTATCTCAGGCTAAGGTCGAAAATGGACTATGTTGGTTCACTCCTTCGAGTGCCTCCCTCACGAAGAGTCAAAATTTAAATACTGATTATCTCATAACTTCTATACTACTACTCAGAATCATTCACAATTCCACACATAGTATTAGTTTCTTGGTCGCTATCATCTTGAGAAAAATGGTCGAAGTTGCCACGCCCCTTTTGATACCTCTCATACAAAAGTACCATTTTGCAGAAAAAGTTAACGACTTATAATTTTGATTCCAGTCCATACAAATACTTGACATTTTGAAAAGTGTAAATGGACGTTGTTGTCACGCACCTTTTGGTAACTTTCATAGAAATGGATCATTTTGCACAAAAAGTTAACTGTTTATAACTTTGATTCCAGTCACAAATACTTAAAACTGTGTGGAGTGTAATGCCTTTACTGTACATATAGTCCCTTGCAAAATGGGGGCCCATTGTGGTACCTCTCATAAACTTGGACCATTTTGCACAGACAGTTTTTTTGTACAGAGTAATGTTTTTATAGTACCCATAATATATTAAAACAGTGGGAGTTATGCCACTCCCCTTTTGGTACCTAACGAACAAAATTGCCAAAACAAAATATGATTTTTTTAATTTCCCTATTTTTATTATATAATATTTATACATTTATCCCTAAACTTTTTGCAAATAGACATTGATTTCTTCGTTAGGATGCTAGCTTAAAAAAAGTGGAACAAACTTTTTTTGCGAATTTTTTCCAGCAAAAAACGCTTTTTTGAAAAAAATCTAATTTTTTCTAATTGTGTTAACGACAGTTACTAAAAAATATGGTCCAAATACTAAAAGTAACTTCCATGAAAATTGGAATTTAAAAAACAAATTTTGTTTTGGTTTCATAAAATAGTCTGCCTTAATAAATACAAAAAAGTTTTTCAGGAAAAAAATAAATGTTTGTGCATAGTGTAATCATTGTATGTAGACACAATCATCATTTCCATGTAAATGCAAACGTTCTTCGATTAAGCCAGATAGTGGTAACTAAATCAAATCACAGACCCGGAAACATATTTATTTTCTAAGTCCAGATTCACACGAGACGCAAGTGTCAAAGTTTGTAGGAGAGAGAGAGGCAGGCGGAAAGAGCTCTCTCCCCCACAAACTTTGACACTTGATTGGAAAAAATTGTCTCATTTGAATAACGACTTATTATTATGTTTTCAGAAAAGAAAAATATTTTTATTACTTTTTTACGAAAGTATGTTTTAGGAGAATATATTAGAAATACCCAAATAAGCAAAAAACTAAATAATTAAAAAAATAATTAAGCAAATTAGTCAAGAAAGTGGACACTTCGTGGATTTAGCAAAGTGGCGGCCAAATCAAATCCCAGCCGGGCAGAAAAATTGGAATCATATGCGAATCGACAAATTCGGGTTTTTTTTTAAATATTTTTTAATAAAGTACAATTAAATACTTAGTAAAAACCTAAATAAAAAAATATGTTTTTTATTTACTTATTTTTTTAAGAAAATATATTTTAATTAAATATATTAGAAATAAACAACTGAGCAAAAATATGAATAATTAGGAAAACTAATTAATTAAGCAAATTACCCACCAAACCGAAAAATTCGTGTTTGATGGTTATTTCTACTGCCCCTAAGCTTAAACGAAAAGTTCCGACCGACTTTATGAATTTTTGGGCATAAAAATCCGAAATTCTAAAATTTTGGTCTGAGCATACAATAAGCAAAGAATCATATGCGGCTTGACTAATTTCTGGATTAAGCAAAATGGTGACCCGATCGAATCCCAGCTAGGACAAAAACAATTTTTATTTAATTATTTTTCGAATAATATATATTTTTTAATTAAATACAATCTAAAGTAATCAAAAATGAACAATTAAAGACTTATTAAAAAGATATTTAACTCTATGCAACAATTTTTTTGTCGAATGGCTATGCATAACATTTTCTGATGTAATATGGTGGTGAAATAAGTGAATTTCAATATAATCCGTTGTTTATACTCCCACCATTATGAACAAGGGTATATCAAATGCTGCGGGCCAAAAGGATAACACATCGATGGACTGATCTAAGAGAGCCTAAGAATATTTGGCGGAAATCCATTTTGGGTCATTTGAAGTCGTTTCAACAATGTCCGTCTGTCTGTCTAGTTTGTGCGCACGATAACTTTCGACAGGATTAACCGATTGACTTCAATTTAGTATGTGTCAATATTTTTTTCTATCTCAGGCTAAGGTCGAAGATGGACTATGTTGGGTCAAAATTTAGTGAAATAGTGATTATCTCATGACTTCTATACTACTACCCAGAATCTTTCACAATTCCACACAAAGTATTTCATTTCATTTATTTCGTACAATCTTGTAATTAAAAGCCGTCTGGCCAATTAAACATAAATTACAATATGCATATACATAACTAAGCTTTTTAACCAAGGGTACTACTCTTGGTCGTTATAATCATGAGAAAAATGGGCGAAGTTGCCACGCTCCTTTTGGTACTTCCCATACAAATGGACCATTTTGCACAAAAAGTAAACGGCTTATAACTTGGATTCCAGTCCATAAAAATATTTAACATTTTGTGCAGTGTACAGTACCTACAGTCCCGTAAAAAAAATAAAGTTATAGCCATAGCCCATTTGGTACCTTCCATACAAATGGGCCATTTTGCACAAAAAGTTAACTGCTTTTAACTTTGATTCCACTTATACAAATACTATAGGGTCGTTTCTGCCACGTCCCGCAAAAAAATTGCCCAAAAAAATATTAACATTTATTTTTGTGAATTTCCCTATTTTTATACCCTACATTACACTGGTACAGGGTATTATAACTTTGTGCATTTGTTTGTAACACCCAAAAGGAGATGAGATAGACCCATCGATTATTATACCGATCGACTTAGAATCACTTTTTGAGTTAATTTAGCTATGTCCGTATGTATGTAAGATATAGCCCGCATATATATGTTACCTCCGATTTGCAATGTACGCGCTGTAGAAACTATATTTTATATTGGATCGTTAGGAAACTCGGCACGAAGAGGTTTCCTATTGCATGAATTAACACCGCTAATTTTGGGGGAAATTGGTTCAGATTTAGGTATAGCCCCCATATATATATTACCCCCGATTTGACATTTAAGTGATGTAGAAACTGTATTTCACATCCGATCAGTACGAAATTGGGCTGAAAGAGGCTTCTTATTACATGAATGAACACAGCCAAATTTGGGGAAAATCGATACAGATTTAGATATAGTCCTCATATATACGTAACCCCCGATTTGATATGTAAGCGCTGTAGAAGCTGTATTTTATATCCGACCAGTACGAAATTCGGCAGAAAGGGGTTTCTTATTACTTCAATGAACACATACACACATATGTTCCTCATATGCCCATATATATGGTATCAAAGCGCTATAGAAGTTGCACTTTACTTCCGATCATTGAAAAATTTGACAGAAAGAACGAATACTGCAAAATTTGGGGGAAATCGGTCCAGATTTATATGTAGCTCCCATATACATTTGGCGGTTGACAATCTTAATCATTTAATTTGTTCCAAGTAGATTTGTTTACATCAATTTTTGAATATGATATCTCTCAAATGGCCGCCTCTGGCGTTGATGGCGTATTGTGCCCTTTTTGCAGCATTTTCCATCGTTTTCGCCAACATTTCGGCCGGAATAGCGGCTATTTCTTCACGAATGTTGTCCTTGAGCTCTTCTACGGTCCTTGGCTTGTTAACGTAAACCTTTGACTTCAAATATCCCCACAAGAAGAAGTCAGGCGGCGTCAAATCGGGCGAACGCGGTGGCCAGTCCAAATCACCACTTTTCGACATCAAACGGCCCGGAAACAAATTCTTCAGAAAATCGATTGTTATGCGACTTGTGTGCGGTGGAGCGCCGTCTTGTTGAAACCAGAACTGCCTCATACGCTTTCGACGAATAATTGGCATCACAAAATTGGTCATCATGTCGCGATAACGCTCCTGGTTGATGGTAACAGCATGGCCATTTTCGTTTTGGAAGAAAAACGGCCCAATGACCGTTTTCGCACTAACGCCGCACCAAACTGTGACTTTTTCGTCATGAAGAGGCAATTCTTGAATCTCCTGAGGATTTTCAGTGGCGTAAATACGGCAATTTTGCTTATTTACGGTCCCATTCAATGTGAAATGGGCTTCATCGGACATGATAATTTTGTTTTTTGAGTTTTCACAATTGACTTCTTCTGTTGAATGTAAATTTCAACTATTTCAGAGCGCTCGCGTGGCGTGTATTGTTCCATGGTAAAAATCTGCTTGGACTGACGCTTCAAACGCGGTATGTCATTAAGCGATCTGACATCTCTGTCAAAAGTTATGGCGTTGCCAGATGGGTCCGTCGAATATGGGCAACCCTGTACTTGTTCCTTCCTACTTAGTATTTAAGTGCTATTATATATGTAATTTGGCAGAAATTAGGTTTTTGATCTATGTTTATGATCTGTTTATAAGAACACATTATATATAAGAACACTGCGCATTTTAACTGAAACGTAACCAATTCTTCCAAATTATTATCGCAATGCCCCTTTTTGCATTGTAAGGGAGGTGCAGCGTATTATATAGTCAGCCCCGCCCGACTATCTGTCTTTCCTTTCTGCCATAGAGACCACAAATGTCAACGGATCGGGCTGAAAATTGGTAACTGGGATTTATTTATACCAGCAACCAGTGCTGTCAGAATTAGACCGAAAATCGTCAACACTACCAGTCACATACAGTTTTAGATTTTTTTCGGGTGAAGGGCATATTTCAGAGACAGATATGTCTTTAAAGGTACTCTCAAATGCTTATGCGGATCCTCAAAGTGAGCTTAAAACCAGTAAGGAAAGGCTAAAGTCGGGCGGTGCCGACTATTTAATACCCTACACCACTCTCGTAATATTGAATAACTCTGATATATAAATTTTGTAATTCATGTATAAATTGTTTACATAAATTTACTTTTGGGACATTTTATACTTAAATAATACCCTGTACCACAGTGTGGTGTAGGGTATAAAAACGATTGGATCTAAAGAGCCAAATCGGATGAAATATATATATGGGAGCTATAGCTAAATCTTAACCGATTTTCTTCAAATTCGGTAGTGTTGGTTCATGGATCAAGAAACTCTACCATTCTGAATTTCAAAACGATCGGATGTAAAATACAGCTTCTAAAGGACCAAATCGGATGAAAGATATATATGGGAGCTATATCTAAATCTGCACCGATTTTCTTCAAATTCGGCAATGTTGGTTCATGGATCAAGAAACTCTACCATTCTAAATTTCAAAACGATCGGATGTAAAATACAGCTTCTATAGGACTAAAGGGCCAAATCGGACGAAACATATATATGGGAGCTATAGCTAAATCCTAACCGATTTTCTTCAAATTTGGCAATGTTGCTTCATGGATCAAAAAACTATACCATTCTAAATTTCAAAACGATCGGATGTAAAATACAGCTTCTATAGGACTAAAGGACCAAATCGGATGAAAGATATATATGGGAGCTATATCTAAATCTGCACCGATTTTCTTCAAATTCGGCAATGTTGGTTCATGGATCAAGAAACTCTACCATTCTAAATTTCAAAACGCTCGGATGTACAATACAGCTTCTATAGGACTAAAGGGCCAAATCGGACGAAACATATATATGGGAGCTATAGCTAAATCTTAACCGATTTTCTTCAAATTCGGCAGTGTTCGTTCATGGATCAAGAAACTCTACCATTCTAAATTTCAAAACGATTGGATGTAAAATACAGCTTCTATAGGACTAAAGGACCAAATCGGACGAAAGATATATATGGGAGCTATATCTAAATCTGAACCGATTTTCTTCAAATTCGGCAATGTTGGTTCATAGATCAAGAAACTCTACCATTCTAAATTTCAAAACGATCGGATGTAAAATACAGCTTCTATAGGACTAAAGGGCCAAATCGGACGAAACATATATATGGGAGCTATAGCTAAATCTTAACCGATTTTCTTCAAATTCAGCAATGTTGGTTCATGGATCAAGAAACTCTACCATTCTAAATTTCAAAACGATCGGATGTAAAATACAGCTTCTATAGGACTAAAAGGCCAAATCGGACGAAAGATATATATGGGAGCTATATCTAAATCTGAACCGATTTCAACCAAATTCAATAGCGATCTTACCAGACGCGAAATACTCTAAACTGCAAAATTTCAGAACGATCGGAGTGAAATTGCGACGAACAACTTTACATGGACGGACGGACGGACGGACGGACATCGTTAAATCGACTCAGCTAGTGATTCTGAGTCGATCGGTATACTTTAAGGTGGGTCTAGCTGTGTTATTTTAAGGTGTTACAAACATCTGCCGTGAAACAAACTTATAATACCCTGTACCACAGTGTGGTGTAGGGTATAAAAATTGTGAGCCGATCTCATATTCTTGAACTGCAATAATAATCAAATTTTGCGGAAACATATTTTATACATATCAGTTTCTTAGGATTGAGAATGGTCCATATTTCGATATATCCCAGTCGATTTTATTTATTTACGTCATAGAAGCCGCAAACTTCTTTCGATTGGTACGAAAGTTGACAAAATAAATAGAACCATTCATTGTTTTAGCCCCCATACAAAGGATCCACTAAATGCAGGGTTACCATACGTCCTCCTTTGGGAGGACATGTCCTCCTTTTTAACCAGTGTCCTCCCGTCCTCCCTCCTTTTTCAAAAATGATGGATTTGTCCTCCTTTTGTTACAAATTAAAATTTCTCACAAATAGTAAACCTCCACATGAATTATACTCGCAACTACTTTTAGTACAAAGTTGGTACTACAATAATTGAGCTCGATGACTGAAATTTGGTACATATACTTCTTATAGATGCAGGTAACTTGGGATTGAAATGAGCAAAATTTTTAGCATCTGTCCGATTTGACTTATTAACGCCATATAGACTGCAAATTTCAACTGGTCAAAATTGGTAATTGCGGAGTATGTATATCCAGAATCCTTCAGACGAACAATGGTCGTTATAGGTCCATGTTTTAATATAGGTCCACACGAAGGTACCTCAAGATTTTACTTCTTAACGCAACAAATTTCAAAGAATCCATAAACAGTTGACATGCTATCTATGGTGTAGGGTATGCAAAAATCGGCTTATCAGATCTTAACGCCGCTTCACTAATTTATTATAATTAACACCTAAAAATACTGGAGCTAGACCCATTTTAAAGTACACCGATTGTCTGTCTGACTATTTAAAATTGTTCCTTAAGTACAGGTCGCACTTTCATTCCGATCTTGCTGAAATTTGACAATAAGGGCTATTTCATAACTGGGAAGAAATTGGTCAAAGTCGTTTCAGATTAAGATATAGGCGCTATATAAATTTTCTTTCCGATTTGGCCTTTTATAGCCACAGAAGCTTTTTCATATCCAATCACTTTGAAATTAAGCAGGATGGAGTTTCTTGATCCAAGGGCCCACATTGCCGAATTTGGTGTAAATCTGCACAGATTTAAATGTAGCACCCAAGAACAAACCTTGCCGACTTTGAAGAAAATTTGTTCAGATTTACATATTGTCCTCCGATTTGGCATCTAAGCGCTACAAAATACAAATTGTTGTACAAATCATTATCATAGGAAATTATATTTTTTAAATGTCCTCCGAAAGTTTCAAACTATCTTTGTAAATGTTACAAATGTCCTCCTTTTCTGACACAAAAGTCCTCCTTTCCGAAAAAAGGTTATGGTAACCCTGACTAAATGCGACTTCTTGACGCATTAGAAACCACAAGTTGATTAGGCTGAATTTTGAGAATATATATATAATTTTGCCCACATTTTTATATAGAAACCACATAACCGATTGGACATTTTCGTTTAATTTTACATAAAATCATTCATATTGCCCTCACCCGATTTTCTGTTTTAGCAACGTAGAAACCACAGATACGTATCGATTGAGTTTACCCAGAACCATTTTAAGGTGTAAGTGACATATTTTGACAAAGGCCGCATTCGACTTTACTTTTTGGACAAAAATTAAAAATCGTCAAAATGGTGATAAATCGTCATTTCTGGCAACACTGCCCGGAACCCTTCACACGAACAACGGTAGCCATAGGTCCAAGTTTTGATATACCCCCATACAAAGGTCCCTCTAAATTTGACTTCCTAACGCCACAAAACCACAAATTTCAACGAATCGGGATGAAATTTGGTAAGATGACTTTATTTGTGCCCGAAACCATTCACATGCTATCCATGGTGAAGGGTATACAATTAATAATATAATAATATATTGTTTTTGTTTATTTTCTTTCAAAATGTCAATCACAAACAATTTTGCTTAGTTAAAATTTTTATCCGTAACAACTTTTTAGCCCCATTTTCATTACCGGGATAAGAAGGTTGTTTAAACGTATATAAGTCGGAACGAGACCGACTATATAATAACCTACATCTTCCTAACAATGCAAAAAGGGGCATTGCGATAATAACTTGGAATAATTGGTTTTGTTTCAGTTAAATGCACATTCTTTCATAGATCAAGATATACAGTTTCTACAGCGCTTACATATCAAATCGGGGTAACGTATATAAGGGGGCGTAGATATAGCCGTACCGATTTTCCTCAAATTTAGTAATGTCTCTAAGTATATCAGGAGACTTCTCTCTGTCAATTTTTATACAGATCGGTTCAAAAATTTTGTTTATACAGTGCAAACATGCCAAATCGGAGGTGCATATATATGGGAGCTATATGTAAATCTGAACCGATATAAACTAAATTCAATAGAGATCGTCCTTGTGCAAGGTTTCGTTAACATCGGACCATAATTGCGACCTGTACTTTGATTACAAGAATACATACACAGACGGATATAGCTAAATCTACTCAGGAAGTGATTCTAAGTCGATCGGTATAATAAACGATTGGTCTATCTCATCTCCTTTTGGGTGTTATAAACAAATGCCCAACGTTATAATACCCTGTACCACAGTGTGGTGTAGAGTATAAAAAAGTATTTATAATTAAGCACAGTGGTGAACAATTCGAATCTTAGCAAGGGAAGAAAAAGTATGTTTTTTATTTTTTTATTTTTTTAAGAAAATATGTTTTAATTTAAAAAATAATAAATACATTAAAAATATAGAATTGGGCAAACATCTAAATAATTAAGAAAACAAATTACTTAAGCAAACAAGTCACCAAACCGACCAATACGTGGTTGATGGTTATTTCGATATACATATTTCTATTGCCCCCAAGCTTAAACGAAAAGTTTCGACCCATGACTTTTTGATTTTTGGGATGCCAAGGGTAGTAAATAATACAGAAATGCTGAAATTTTGGACTGAGCATACAATAAGCAAATAATCATATGGTATCATAAAATTACCAAAAAGTCTACCAGAAAAGATGTAATGGGCTTAATATTTCTTCGCTAGAATTAACTGAAGCGCGTCCACTGATAGGAGTGACTAAACACAAACAAATGTTGACTACACATACCTACTCATATGTAACTGTTTTTTTAGCAGAAATGTGATTCGTTGACATTGCTGTTCACATAATTTGTTGTTTGTTTCAAAAAATCTGTGGGGGTGGGAAAATACATTAATATTGATGACAAAGAGAAAGACTTTATTTTATACAATTGTGTTACCGTGTATCGGTGGTGTACTGTGGGTAAAAGTATAAAAAGAGCCAAGCAGAATTAAATATATTTCTTATAAACCGCAATAGTATGTATGTATGGCAACACATCGTAAAAATATCGAAAATATTCAAACGATAATTAACAATAAATAAAAATGATCAGTGTATACCGCCGAATATGGATATGGATTGTTGATATTTTTTTATTCCGTCACTGCATGTAATATATTTATATAACAAACGAAATTTTGTAGAACAATTAAACGAAATGTGCACCTTTACCACTTTTTCCATAAAAATTTAATTTTCTAAAAACAATTCTATTTCAAAACATTTTGCGGGAAAAAAATAAATGTCATCAAAATTTTCTGAAGTTTTGTACAAAAACGCTATTAACCATTTTTTTAGAGAATCTTTTTTAAGGAATGTAAATGTTTGGCAAAAATGCAGTTTATCGAGGTCAGCTCAGAAAAAAAAAATGTTTACCACCCCTTTAAAATGACCCCAAAAACACAAAAATGAGGTCAAAATTTGTCGGACGGACCCATGGGGCCCTCAAGACCCAAAAAATGGACCCGTCAATATTATACTCAAATTAAAGGAAATTGTCCGTAGATTCCAAATATGCCCAAAAAAAGTCAAGCGATCTCTAGGAAAGGCCCTAGAGATCGCATGCGACCCCTCAAATTAAAGGAAATTTTCCGTACATTACGAATATGTAAGAATAAACTTGGAAATGTTTATGCATGCAAAATGTTATCCATGCAAAAATAAAAGTTGGACAAAAGTAAATTTACCAAAGACGCTATAAAATTGTAAAGTAATGTTTTGTTCTATCCTTTTTAAATAAATGAACGATTTTTATGGAATAATATAACAAAAAAAAATTATTTAATATATTTAAATATATTATGTACAATTTCAAAAAAGAAAACTCCGTCCCATGCGAAAATAAAAGTTGGACAAATGGAAACTTAGCAATGAAGCTGTATAATTATGAATGGTTGTATTTGTTTCTGTTTTCTGTTTGGGAAAGCGCCGCAGGCAAAAAAATTTTAATTTTTCTTTACGTCTAATTAAATATTTTACTCGTTAAGGCATTCCCTAGAGGGCGCTTATGCAAAAATAAAAGTTGGACAAATGGAAACTTAGCAATGAAACTGTATAATTATTAATGGTTGTATTAGAAATTTGTTTTTTTGTGGGGAAAAGCGCCGAAAATTTTTTTCAAAAAATCGCGCGATTTTAGAATTGTAATTGTACAAGAAAAATTACATTTTACCCATTTTTCTATTAAAAAAATTAAAATTTTTGCAAAAGAATTGAATTTTTAGGAAATTTTCAAGAAAAATGCTTTTTGTACAAAAAGTCAGCATAACAAAATTTTATAGAAAAATATTTATTCTACGGGATTTTTAAGATATAATCAATTTAAAAATAATTTTGCAAAAAACGTAGTTTCCGTGAAATTTTTTTGGTGAATTGTTAAAGATTTTTTTAAAAAAATTCTTTTCATTTTCTTTTAAATTAACCTTTTTAAATTTTAAAGAAAAATAAAATTTCAATGACGTTTTGTAGAAAAAATGAGTTTTTGAAATTTTAAGAAAATGTTACATCGACAAAAACTAAAAAATGTAACATTAAGACATTTTGTGAAAAATAGAAATTTTGTTGAAAAATTATCGATGAGATTAAAAACAAGTAAGAAAGTTCAGTCGGGTAAGGTAAACAGACTTAATTATCCCCTCACCTTTCAGTCCCAAAAAATCGTATGTAGACTGTAAGTACTATAAAAACACTACTCTGTACAAAATTAGGGAGTAATAAACTAATACTAATGTGGATTTTAAGAAGATTCGAGTAAGTAGTACAGAAGTTATTAAAGAATCAATATTTTTTCAATATACTTGGGGTCTTAGGTCATCCTTCGATGTGTTACACTTTTGGTTGAAAGGAAATATATATATTTTATACATGTGAATAGATACACCAATAATAGTTAACCCTACAAATTCAACATGATTAATATTATAATACACAATGGATTTTAGTTTTATTATAATTTAAAAAAAAATACCAAATGCGAGGCGGAATTAAAGTTTACCTCGAGACAATACCAAAAACATATTTGAATTTCCGAGCTCGTGGAATCGGCCAAAAATCGTTTTTTATCGTATTTTTTTGTTTGTACCTCAATGTTGTTCTCGAGTACCACATTTTTTCTACAAAATGCCTAATATTGAATGTTAATTTTTTTAAAAAAAATTCTTAGGTCTTTGATTTTTAATTTCATTAAATGATTAAAATATTTTTATTTTCATGAAAGCTGTTTCTAAATTTATTTTTCATAAATTTAACATTCCTTAAAAAATTAAAATTGTTCTATAAAAAAATTCTTAATAGCAATTTTGTAGAAAATTTCATTATAATTGAATCTTTCTACAAAACCTAAAATTATATGATTTAAAAAAATCCATTTATCCAGAAATGTTTGTTGTAATTTATTTTTTCCCGCAAAATTGTTTAAAGTTGTATTGTTTTTAAAAAAATTATTTTTTCTGGAACAAATTAGTAAAGGTGCATTTCTTGTTTAATTGTTCTAAAAATTGCATTCCTCTTGAAAAAATATATGCGGTATATATATACACACGTATTATTAATTATCCTTTCATAATTTTTCGGTATTCGATATTTTTACGATTTATTCCCCTACATAGTTCGGCCTTAGGAATTTATAGGAAATATATTGAATTCGGCTTGGCTCTTTTTAGACTTTTGCCCACAGTGCACCACCGATAAACGGCAACACAATTGTATAAAATATGGCCTTTGGCGTTTTCATCAATATCAACGTATTCCACCACCACAGTTTTTAGCTACAGACAAAAAATATCTGAACAGCAATATCAACGAATCACATTTCTGCAAAACAACAGTTACATATATGTAGGTATGTGTACTCAACATTTGTTTGTACTCCGTCACTTCAAGCAGTCTCAGGAAAAACAAGGCATTTCTTTGCTGCATCGGCATACGCGGTGGTCATGGTCGGTTGGTTAGAGCATCCGACCAAGGACCCAGCGTCCCGGGTTCAATCCCCGGTCGTCCCGTTTCTCTTACATGTTTACTTTTTCGTATTTACTTATTATTTATATGTGAATTTCGTATTTTTAACTATTGGTAATACTATTTAACAATATGTTAATACTATTTAAATGGGTATTTGCAAAAGGCATCGGTATGGATGTGATCTCAGCTCTTTACAGAGCATGCCCAACGCCGGTTCTTGGCAATTATACCCTCACTGATACGAGGGTATATATCATTTGCTACGGACCAAAAGTGTAACATCGAAAAAATGTGTTGGGACTTTTTTAACATTATATTTTGATGGAAAAACATGGGTTTTCTAGTTTAGAAAGCGCAAATATGTCTAAATAATAAGAAAATGAGTGAATGCTATGACATAACATTTATTACGGGTATTTATAAGGTAAATTGTCGTAAAAAGAATGACAATCCTTAGTTAACTAAAGCTACAAAGCCTCCATCAGTCTCATCCCACACGTACTTTTCAGATTAATGAGTTATCATATTATATATGGTAAAATTATGAACCTTTAATTTCATTTTATAATATGTGGCGTTTGCATTTAATTGCGGTATTAGTTTCACCGCTTGCATATCTATGCAAAAAAACAGCACATAACCCTGTTCCAGCATGTAGCAAATCATTATGCTTCGCGCATCTTTTCTATTCCGTGCTTCATATAGATTTCATTGATATATATTTTTGGTTTATATGATACACACATGTCACACTCATCTTTCCTAGGTTAAAATATTACGTAATTTGATTCCTTCATCACATTTGAAAAAATAGGATATGATAAATTTGTTAACACATTTACTTTTGATGATGCACATTCGTTCTCGTAAAGTTTGCAAATCTCTTGAATGGATGAAAACGGATGTTCAAAATACAATTTCTTGGTTTTCTTTCTGCAGTAATGTGACTCTAACTTTGGCAATTCGTCAACCCATTTTTGAAGAAATGCATGTCTTTCTCTATTAAGCATACCTTGTTTAGAAGACCGATTGGATTCCAAGCAAGCTTTGGCATATTTGTCGGGACTCGTAACCGTACCATGTTTCTGAGCCCTAAACCCATTTCGAAGCATTTTTTCCTTCAGTCTTAAAGTAGAAAACATTGAGCGACAGTCTTATAATCGCAGAGAATTGTATCGTAAGAAAACCACATTGGATTGCTCCCTTGTGGAATTTTCAACTAGATGCTGTTTCTTCTCTTTCACAGATACAAGACTTATCACATACTGATGTTTCTGCAACCACGACATATTCCAAAATTACTTAAAAATTTACTTGGGTTGCACCCAATTGTATGGCTGCCTCTCGGCAAATATGGTTGTCTGCGGTTCCAGAGTATTCTTCGCCTTTCATTCGGTTCACATTTATTTTCCACTAGGACATCTTTGGAGTAAATCTTCTTGTACCCACATTACCGAATTATACCCTCACTTTAGTGTGACGAGGGTATATATCATTTGCTACGGAAAAAAGTGTAACACATCGAAGGAGTGACCTAAGACCCCAAGTATGTTCGGCGGAAATCCGTTTTGGGCCATTTTAAGTCGAATGAGCAATGTCCGTCCGTCTGTCTGTCTGTCTGTCTGTCTGTCTGTGTGTCTGCTGGCTGGTGCGCACGATAACTCTCGAAAGGAGTAACCGAGTGACTTCAAATTTCGTATGTGGTAATATTTTTTTCTATCTCCGGCTAAGTTCGAAGATGTGCCATATTGGTCCACTCCTTCTGGTACCTCCCCCACAAAGGGTTAAAATGTTGTGAAATATTGATTCTTTAATAACTGCTATTATACGTATTCGAATCTTCTGAAATTCCACACATAGTATTAGTTTGTTAGTCGCTATCAACTCGAGAAAAATGGGCGAAGTCGCCATGCCTAGTTGGATAAATGTAGAAATTATTTGTATTTTAGTAGAAATGAAAAAGGGTATATATCAAATGATGCGGGTTAAAAGGGTAACACGTCATTGGATTGACCTAAGAGACTATTTGGCGGAAATCCGTTTTGGGTCATTTTAAGTCATCGCAGCAATGTCCGTCTGTCTGGTTGGTGCGCACGATATCTTTCGACAGGATTAACCGATTAACTTCAAATTTGGTATTTGCCAATATTTCTTTACATCTCAGGCTAAGGTAAAATATTAACTATGTTGGTCCACTGCTTCGATTACCTCCCCAACGAAGGGTCAACATTTAGTGAAATTGTGATAATCTCATAACTTCTATACAATGTACCTATGAAGTACCTATAATATATTAAAAATGGGCGTTATTTCAACGCCCCTTTTGGTACCGCCCAAACAAAGTTGCCAAAATAAAAAACCATGAACATTTATTTTGTGAATTTCCCTATTTTTACAATCTGGGTCATAATTTATACATTTATACATAGACTTTTTTCAAATAGGCATTGTTTTATTCGTTATAGAATCCTAACGAAGAATACAATGCGTATTTAAATTAATGTTTGTTTGTAAGATCGACTCAAAATTTTCCAAAAATTGTTAGTTGGAGCCGTTCTATACTAAGGTAACGATATATGGTGTGTCAGGCCCGTGCGCGGGGGTGGTTTTAGGCGTTGAAACCTCCACTCACCCGCAAAATGATTTGAAATTAAACAATTTTTCCTATTTTTAATAATAAAAATTGTTTATCATATGCGATAAAGTATAGTTAAAAGTGTCTCTGCTAGTTAAATTCGAAATTTATCTTGACACGCATCATTATATACATACCTACCTACGTAGAGTAAAAATTCTAATCGGAGGGGACTTTTATATGTGGGTTATATCAAAACATGAACCGATGTGTCTCATTTTCAATATGGTCAACTGTGAGCTGGAAACCGGGATAAATGGCCCAAAAGTCGATATTGGAACTCCGACCTGCGACATATATTTTTTGTATCTGAACTCCTTGGACCATTTCTGTGTGAAGTATTATTAGAATATTTTCCGCGGTTCGCACGTTGTACCGCATTACTTTCCTCAAGACTCACTTCCTGAGTCGATTTAACCAGGTCCGTCTGTAGATGTATCGTTGTAATCAAAGTACAGGTCGTATTTATGGTCTGATTGTTTTGGTTATTACATGAATGAACATAGCCAAATTCGGGGAAAATCGGTTCAGATTTAGATATGTAAGCGCTGTAAAACCGTATTTTATATCCGATCAGTAAGAAATTCGGCAGAGAGTTTTTATTACATGCCAAATTCGGGGATAATCGGTCCAGATTTGGATATAGCCCTCATATATACATATGTTCCCCCGATTAAAGCGCTATAGAAGTTGTACTTTACTTTCTATCTTTCATTTATCGCGAAATGAAATAAATAAAAAGCGTATTTGCTCTCCTGAAAGGTGGTCGGGTGGTTAGAACATCCGACTAAGGCTAGGGAGTCCCTGGTTCGATCCCTGGGCGCTGTGTTTGTTTACATATTACTTTTTTCATATTTATTTTTTATTTATATGTCAATTTATGTGTTTTTAAGTATGTAATTAGGAGTCATTTTTATTTATATTTTAAATTTGATGGACCTAGCTTTATTATTACGGACTTAATCGTGATTACAGCAGACGGACATGGCTTAATCGTCTTAGAATTTTACGACGATTAAGAATATGTATACTTTATGGGGTCTCAGATGACAAAAAATTAATATACCCGGAGTGACATAATGAATATACCCCCTATTATATGGTGGAGGGTACACAAATTTGGTTTTCTTCCAAAAAAAGTTTTGTGTTGGTACGAAAAAAAACGCAAAAATACCGATTTCAAAAAATCTTACAAACAAACATTAATTTAAATACGCATTGTATTCTTCGTTAGGATTCTATAACGAATAAAACAATGCCTATTTGAAAAAAGTCTATGTATAAATGTATAAATTATGACCCAGATTGTAAAAATAGGGAAATTCACAAAATAAATGTTCATGGTTTTTTATTTTGGCAACTTTGTTTGGGAGGTACCAAAAGGGGCGTTGAAATAACGCCCATTTTTAATATATTATCGGTACTTTAAAAAACATTACACTGCACAAAATTTCAAGTATTTGTATGGACTGGAGTTATAAAGTTATAAGCAGTTAAATGTTTGTGCAAAATGGTACATTTGTATGGGAAGAACCAAGAGGGCGTGGCATCTTCGCATTTTCAAGATTATAACGACCAGGAAACTACAACTATGTGATTCTGGGTAATTGTATAGAAGTTATGAGATTATCACAATTTCACTAAATGTTGACCCTTCGTTGGGGAGGTACTCGAAGCAGTGGACCAACATAGTTAAAATTTTACCTTAGCCTGAGATGTAAAGAAATATTGGCAAATACCAAATTTGAAGTTAATCGGTTAATCCTGTCGAAAGATATCGTGCGCACCAACCAGACAGACAGACATTGCTAAGATGACTTAAAATGACCCAAAACGAATTTCCACCAAATAGTCTCTTAGGTCAATCCATTGTGTTACCCTTTTAACCCGCATCATTTGATATATACCCTTTTTCATTTCTACTAAAATACAAATAATTTCTACATTTATCCAACTAGGCATTGCCTTCTTCTTTAGGATGCTGGATTTCAAAAAGTGGAACAAACTAATTTTTGCATTTTTTCTATTTTTTATGGTAGTTTTCGTGGCAACAAAAGCGTTTTAACGACTTTTACTAAAATTCTGTTTCCACGTGAAAGTGTCATTATCGGGCATATAATTCAAAAAATATGGTCCAAATAGTAAAGGCACAATTCAAAAAATGTGAATTTGATAGAAAAATTACAAAAAAGTAAGTCTTTAATTGTTCATTTCTAATTAATTTATATTGTATTTAATTAAAAAATATTTATTCTTGAAAAAACAAGTAAATAAAATTTGTTTCTGCCCTAGCTGGGATCAGCTCTTTACACCTTTTTGCTTAATCCACAAATTATGAACGTTTGTGAATTTTGGATTTGTATGCCCAAAAAGTCATGGGTCGGAACTTTTCGTTTAAGCTTGGGGAGCACTAGAAATATATCGAAATAACCATCAACCACTAGTTTTTTAGAAAATGTAAATTTGCAAGAAAAATTATATATTATTATTTTTCTAAAAAAAATAATTTTTAAAATTTTTTTTAGAAAATTTACATTTTGATGACAAATTCAATTTAACCTAATTTTGTAGAAGAACACATTTTTGATGATGAAATTATATACCGAAAAATTTAAAAAAAAAATATACAGTGTTATAAATTTTGTAAAAAAAATTAATTTATATTTAATTAATTTATTTTATTTTTTAATTTTATTTTAAAGAAGAATTTTAGAATTGTAAATTTTCAAGAAAAATTACATTTTAACAATTTTTCAAAAAAAATTTAATTTTTTAAAGGATTGAATTTTTATGAAAATTTAAAGAAAAATGTTATTTCAATAAAGTTTTGTAGAAAAATTCAGTTTAAAAAATTTAGTACAAAAATATTATTTCGACGAAATTTTTAAGATAAAATCAGTTTAAATGAAAAACGTAATTGTCAAAATTTTTTTTAGAAAATTTCCATTTAGTTAATTTTTAAATTAGCATTCTTAAATTTAAACAAGTAAGAAAGTTCTGTTGGGTAATTAAATTGCATTTAATAACTTCAAAGTATGTACTGGTATTAACGTTATAAGCTAACTTTTGGTGCAAAATGGTCCATTTGTGTGGGAGGTACCAAAAGGGGCGTGTCAATAACGCCCACTTTTCTCTGGATTCTAGGTACTATAAAAGCATTACACTGTACAAAATTGCAGCTATTTGTATGAAGTGATATTAAAGCTATAAACAGTTAACTTTTCGTGCAAAATGGTCAATTTGTGTGGGAGGTACCAAAAGGGGCTGACAACTTCACCCATTTTTCTTGAGGTGTTAGCGACTAATAAACTAATACTATGTGTGGAATTTCAGAAGATTCGAGTAAGTAGTATAGAAGTTATTAAAGAATCAATATTTCACAAAATATTAACCCTTTGTGGGAGAGGTACTACAAGGAGTGGACCAATATGGCCCATATTCGAAGTTAGCCGGAGATAGAGAAAAATATTACCACATATCGAATTTGAGGTCAATCGGTTAAACCTTGCGAGAGTTATCGTGCGCACCAGCCAACAGACAGACACGCAGCCGGACGGACATTGCTCATTCGACTTAAAATGACCCAAAACGAATATCCGCCGAACATACTTAGGGTATTAGGCCACTCGTTCGGTGTGTTACACTTTTGGCTCGTAGGAAATGATATATAACCTCCTCTCTAAGGTGAGGGGATAAAAAGTTCATACAGGTGGCACGTATCAAAAGGGGCGTGACAATAACGCCCACTTTTTAATGGATTGTAGGTCCTATAAAAACATTATACTGTACTAAACTGCAAGTGTTTGTATGCACTGGTATTAAAGTTATTATTAGTTAACTTTTTGTAAAAAATGGTCCCTTTGTGTGAGAGGTACCAAAAGGGGCGGGGGCCACTTCCCCATTTTTCTCCAGCTGACAGCGACAGATAAACTATTACTATGTTTGGAATTACATGAGATTCGGAAAATTAGTATAGAAGTTATTAGCGAATCAATATTTCACTAAATTTTAACTCTTTGTGAGGGAGGTACTAAAGGGTCCGCCAAATAACTTTTTTTTTGAAAACATCGCGCAAAACGTCGGCTGTAGCTTCGCCTGTGTGGCACGTAGCGCCGTCCTGTTGAAACCAAATGTTGCCAATATCCTCCTCTTCAATTTTTGTGAACAAAAATTCGTTCAACATGGCCCGATAACGATCGGCATTGACTAAAACTGATTTCCGCCGAACATACTTGGGGTCTTAGGTCACTCTTTCAATGCGTGGCACTTTTGGATCGTAGAAAATGATATATAGCCTCCTCTATAAGGTGAGGGGATAATAAAATGTCAACGAAGTTTTGTAGAAAAAATGTTTTTTTGATGGAATTTTAAGAAAATCTTACATCTACAAAAACTAAAAAAGGTAGCATCCAATTTTAAGAAATTTAAAAAATTAGTTTTAACGAATTTTTGTTTCAAAATATTGTTCAACCATTTTGAAATTTTAGTAAAAAATAAATGTTTATATAATTTGGAAGAAAAAGCTATTTCACCGAAATTCTGTTGAAAAATTATCGATGACATTAAAATAATCTGTTCTATATGTTATACATGGGAATAGATATGTATGTCATCTATTTAGTTACTTCAATAATAGTTAACCTTTCAAATTCAACATGATTAATATTATGGTACAGAATGCACTTTGGTTTTATTATAATTTTTATGATTTTGTTTTTATGGGTTTGAAAAACAAAAATTATCAAAAATCCATAGGACTTACCTAAAATATAAGATACACTCTCTATTTGTAAAAAAAAAACAATTACAAACATAAAATAACTGCTGAACCTCAAAAGCTTTAAAAACGTTGAATTTGACAGCAAGATAAAAATTTCCTCTACTTTTTTTTTATTATACATTATAAATGCAAGTACCTTGTATCCTAATTTGAGCATAAACAAGAGACTACGATTATACACTAGACCGGGGTTTTATTTTAATTATACCCTCACTTTAGTTATACGAGGGTATATATCATTTGCTACGGGCCAAAAGTGTAACACATCGAAGGAGTGATCTAAGACCCTAAGTATGTTCGGCGGATATTCGTTTTGGGTCATTTTAGGTCGAATGAGCAATGTGCGCCCGTCTGTCTGACTGCTGGCTGGTGCGCACGATAACTCTCGAAAGGAGTCACCGATTGAAATGTTGAGTCCACTACATCTTTCCTGTAGAATTTTTGGCAATTTTATTTCACTATTTAGTAGCTCTCGAAGAGATTTCCACTGATATATAGGGATACATAACATATATATCTTCTATATCAACACACGGACCGACATGCAGTATAGGAAACTGCACTATAGGAAATTTGACTAGTTTTTTTTGGTCAAATTTCAATATTTTAATTTAACCAAAATTATTTTGTTTGCTAATATGAAAAGAAATTAACACTGTAAACATCAACTTTTGAATTTTTTGCAACATTGATTTACAGCGACTTTATCAGCTGTTTTGTGTGCGATTTCTAAATGATTTATCAAATAACAATTAAGTACAGTGAATATTTAACCATATTTGCCCCAATGCACTATAGGAAATTAGGCTACTTTTTTTTGGCCAAAATTCAAAATTAAAATTTTACAAAAATTATTATTTTTTGCTTTAATATGAAAATATATTAACAATAGGCATGTTTTCGCTACAAGCTAGCAATTTTAGTTTAGCACTTTGCAACGAAAACAACGGACTTCCACTAACTGACACATAAGCAATAAGTGTCGGATTTTCACTATCTGGTAGCAATGGTGTCATGAGTTGCGAAGAAAGAACAGTGCGAAACAGACAACAAATTCGTGAAAAGTATTTATAAAACATATATTTACTATTCTATGTTCAATTGTTTACACTCTTTTTGCAAATATTAAAATAATTTCCTATTTTTGTTCGTCTTCTTCCCGTTAATTCACAATAATTGATAAAATCTCTCCAAAAATGGGATGCCATATTGCTAAATATAGGGTGCCCAATCTGGCAACATCATACTCGAATAAGACAGGAACACAAGCACCAAACTTCATCGGGAACTAATAGTGCTTAAAAGTGCTTAGCTCCCCATACAAATTTAGCACTTATGGTGTAACGAAAACACGCCTAATATAAACATATATTTTTGAATTTTTGATTTACCGCGACTTTATCAGCAGTTTTATGTGGGATTTCTAAATGAGTTATCACAAGCAATTAATAATTACAGTGAATTTTGTGGTATTTTCAAATTAAATTTTTCATATTAATAATTCACAGTTTTTAAAAAACGATTAAATTGCAAAAAAATTAAGTGACCTTAAGATGAGCTAATGGAATTATGAATTGGAATTTTATTTAGACTTACAGAAAAATTCTAGCACTTGCTAGACTCAACCCCATAACAGTTCCATAGGACAATCATTCCCCTTCCAATTCTAATATACTACAGCGGCGGATCTGTGCAAACTTTTTTAAAAAATGATTTTTTGCAGTTGTCAAATTTAGTATTATTAAAAGTACACAGAAGTAGAACTAGTAATATAGAAAATTGATGTCGACTCGAAAAAAAAATTTTAAAAAATTTTTCTTTGATTGTATGAAATAATTTTACTTTTACTTTCTCTTATCCTAAAAATCATTAAATCGGTACAGCCGTTTGGCTGTAAATAATTAAGACCAAAAAAAGGAGTAAAATTTCCTATATTGCACTGTACCACAGTATCCATTTTTATCCCCCTGCAACATATGTAACTATTTTTGACCACTGTACATTATTTTGAAAATTTTTGAGCAACTGTTCTCCAAAAATTAAAGATACTTAATATCACAAGTTTATTTTCCAAAATTTTGCCACATTGTTCTATTTGTGCCCCAATGTACCATACATAATTTACCCAGTTTGGACCACTGTACCTCTTAAAGTATGAATTAAAAAAAAACGTTTCTGATCTCTAGTTTATGTTCCAAGAGCACCACGGGATCATGTTTAACCAATTTTACCTGACTGTACCATATTTTGAACTTTTTTTCCCACTATTCTCCAAAAGGTACTAAATTCGAAGAATGGCATCCTATCCCGACAAACTACCCTAAGGACAATGCTCGCTGAAATTTTGCAAACTCTAGTAATAATTTGGCGTGGTATCATATTTATGCCAAACTATCCCACTGTGCCCCTAGAAATTTAAAAAAACTCCTTGTGTCTAGACCACGTCCCTCACACAAAATTTCACGTTTACAACTCTTGCTATTTCGATTTTCTATGGCATCATATTTATTCCCTTTTGCCCCACTGTGCGCGTATATATTCAAATTTCGAAAAATCCCGTCTTATCCTGAGTCTACATTCTAATGGCTACCCTCACGAATATCGCGATTGTAGCTCTAACCGTTTGGATTTGGCCGTTGTACAATTTTTTTTCACCCACTGTGGTCGTGGGTTCGAATCCCGCATCAGGCAAATATTATTTTTTGTGCTTTTTGCTTTCCTCACTTATAGAAGCAAAATAGGCATTGCGTTCGCCAAAAAAAAAGTGTGCGTCAAAAAAACTTTCATACGCGAGTCGTGATCCGAACCCACGACCGCCTGATTCGCAGTCCAGCGTACTAGCACGATACCACCACCTCTTCCTAGTCACCAACGACGTTTTGCATCTTATGAGCTAACACAGATGACGGTTTGCCGTTTATCAAAGCCGGCCAAGCGATATTAGTGAACGCGCCCAAAAATGAAAAAAATGTGGCAACAATAATTTTCACATACATAGTGTTTAATTTGGGTACATGGTTCCAAAATAAACTCTAAGTATATGACTGTCCCCAAAATAGACGTTGTATGGTAAAAGAGGTATATATACCGATATGTTCATATATATCCCGAGAAATCGGTTGATATAGTTGAAATATGCTATGGAAAATATTATTAACCAATAAAAAAGCGTGTTTTTTCCTGTCCCCAAAATAAGCGCTGTACATATATATATATATATGTATGTATATATATATATATATGTATGTATATATATTGCCTTATAATTTTGTCCAAGGGATATTTTAGTTTTACTAAAATCAAAATAACAAGCGTTTTTGCTCAAAAATAATTGTAAATAAGCTGTTTTCTTTTCACGAAGTATTGAATAAAAATAAATATAAAATATTGTCTTCCACATTTATTTTATATGAAAAATGTAATGTTGACCAAATGGACTCTTAATCTAGGAATCGTACAGATTTGCTAATCTAACACCAGGGTTAAGTATGTCATTATCAGCATTAGCTTTAGTTTTACAGAAGTAATTTTTAATAAGTTTTTGTAGTTTTGTTTGCTAACAAAACTTAAGATTTTAAAATCTAAGTCACGATTGATTTTTTTAGAAAATTATTTTTGATAACTCAATTTATATGAAAAATGTCACTTTCGCCACTTTCAAAACAATCAGTTTCTATTATTAATAATATCTTACATAAATATTTTTTTTATCTTTTAGTGCAGCAAATTTTGTATGGATCTATTATGAGAATTTGTGTCGTAGAAGAGTGACTAAATATTTCAGTGTAAGTAAGTATATTCCAAAGATTTTAATATATCTCTTATCTTTCAACATTTTGTGACAGTTATATGATAAAATTTATTTTAATACTTTATCGTATATAAATCATCCTGTTTGATTTCTATTCAAATTATTTTTATTTTAGTTCGCGCAATTGAACTTTATTTGGATATATGAAAAATGCAGTGGGGAATTAAAAATTTACAAATTGCAGGAAATGAGTGAGCATCCAAACTATATGATAAATAATATAATATTTGTTTTATATAATTTCTATTTAAATTCCAGCCAAATTCTAGGTTAAAAATCATTAAGGTCGGTTCCGATAAAAATTGTTCATGGACAACAAATAGAGAAACGAATCCCGCTATAGAATCGATACATAACAATACAATATTCGAATAAAAGTCAAACTTCATCGTGTGTTGGCCGATTTGTCTTTATACAATTACATACTGTTTTAAATTATAAAATGTTCAAGGTTATCCGTAATATGTATTATATTTTTTTTGTATTTTCCAATATAAAATATAACAAATAAAATATTTATTTAGAAAGATAAAGTGTTGTGTTATTGAATTTTCTATGAATAGTAACTGATTTCAAAGAAAATGATTCATTTAAAAGAGTAACATTATAATCAATATAATGTAACGAATTTTCCATACAAATTTAAAAAAACTGTATTTAAATTCATGTATGCCTTAAGTTAATTACCAGTATATTCTTATATCAAGGACAAACATTTTAAATTTTATTACGATAATGTTTTAAATTATATGATATTTTACTAAAAATAAGCACGCGCCATACTTAAATTTACGCAAAAATGTGCTTATTTTAAGACCAAACATAATTAGTTTTATTACCCAAAATTCTTAATTCTATGAAATGCATCCTCAAAACAAATACCATTCACGTCTTTAAATTAACTATAAAACCTTCTTATTTTTATAGCGATTGTCTTTGGCTCGAAATCATTGCCGAAATCTTAAACTTTACGAAAAATTCATTGATTTTCAGTACGCTTTTTTTTTAGTGTATACAATACATATCGTTAGCTAAAATTAAAAGGGACCTTTCTATTGCTTCAAAATATATGTGCCATTCTACACGGAGGAAAAAAACGGCCTCTGTAACATATTGTCCCAAACATATTTTGCAGGCAACATATATATGTTTAGAGCAGCTCCCAAACATATTATTTTTGGGGTAGCGGTAATGTTCCCAAACATTTATATGATTGTATGTAATCATATATATGCTTATGTCCAAACATATATATGACTGTATGTAATCATGTATATGATTATATGTAATCATATATATGATTGTATTTAATCATATATACGATTGTATGTAATCATACATATGATTATAGGTAATCATGTATATGATTGTATTTAATCATATATATGATTATATGCAATATGATTGTATGTAATCATATATACGATTGTATGCAATCATATATATGATAGTATGTAATCATATATATGATTGATCTCTTCTACTCTTTTCGCTCCATCATGAAACTATAACGGTTCACAGCAACAAGTAACCTAATGTAAATCGTCACACAGTAATACACACTTTGCTTCTGAAAAGTAGTTCATGAGCTGCAGAATAGTTTTTGAGTTTTCTGAAAATTACTAAATTTTGAGTTGTGTCTCTTTAAAAGAATTTGTGCAATGTGCAGAGCAAGTCAAAACTTCAATAGTACAGTGCACTCTTCACTACTGTACCCGGGGTCATTTCAGATGAAAACAATTTGTTAGTGCGGGAGTGTGTTTGTTCAAAGAACATGATAAGCCCTCATACATACGTACATACATATGTATGTTGGCAAAATAATCTATGTGAGGCAATAAAACGGCGTCAGTATTATAGAACGTTTTGTAAATAAAATGTGTTGAAGTAACATACATTCCTTTTTAAAAAAATTAATTTTGCACCAAAATAATTGTGTTTTTTAATGAATAGCCTCTATACATCTTTGATATCATATTCTTTCTTTTATTTTGAATTTGTTGTACGTGTTAAAACTACAACTAATTTCTTTGAATTCGACATTCACCACACATTTTCCATTAAAAACCCGACCTTAAGCTCGACCGGGCGAGTAAGCATCATCAAATAATAATAATACCCTTCGGTGTCGGTGCAATTCCTCCTCATACACATGGTTACCATATACATATTACCCTTCTTTGCATACAATTATGAGTCATATAATTGGGCTCTCAGAGAGTAATACTCTCTAAAACTCTAAAAAATAGGTTCTAATATATTATTTTGCCAAAAATATGTTAGGACACAATCATATCGTTTTTTAATATGCTAGAATTTTGGCCCGAACATATTATGATTGTGTGCAAACATAATATGTTTACCCACAAACATATATATGATTGTGCCCGTCGCAAACGTATATATGATTGCATTCAAACATATTTTTAACATATTTTTTTCTCCGTATATATATATATATATATATATATATAACGGCCCATGTTTTTCCTTTTTTCATATTTTAAAATGCATATTTCACACAATATCAACGATAAATTTTCTTATATGAAAGAGAAAAAATCAAGGATGAATGATATGGAAAACTGATCAAAAATTTTTATATCTGAGAGAAAAGTAATCTACGAAATGTCATAGTAGAAAACTCATTAAGGACTTACTAAACTAATAGGAGATCATCTACTAGCACCTTCTCTTATAGAAAACTAACAATTAATTTTCTTTGAGAAAATTCATCAAGAACTTATTGTATAGAAGTTTTCATCGATGAACCTTTTTGTAGAAAAGTGATCAATTATTCTATCCACAATAAACCCTGGGACACTTTATTTAATTTTATTTTCTATGTATCTGGCTTCTTTAAACGATAATTCGTGATGTTTCTTTATACCCTACACCACACTGTGGTACAGGGTATTATAAGTTTGTTTCTCGGCAGATGTTTGTAACACCTGAAAATAACACAGCTAGACCCACCTTAAAGTATACCGATCGACTCAGAATCACTAGCTGAGTCGATTTAACGATGTCTGTCCGTCCGTCCGTCTGTCCATGTAAAGTTGTTCGTCGACTACAGGTCGCAATTTCACTCCGATCGTTCTGAAATTTTGCAGTTTAGAGTATTTCGCGGCTGTTAAGATCGCTATTGAATTTGGTTGAAATCGGTTCAGATTTAGATATAGCTCCCATATATATCTTTCGTCCGATTTGGCCCTTTAGTCCTATAGAAGCTGTATTTTACATCCGATCGTTTTGAAATTTAGAATGGTAGACTTTCTTGATCCATGAACCAACATTGCCGAATTTGAAGAAAATCGGTTAAGATTTAGCTGTAGCTCCCATATATATGTTTCGTCCGATTTGGCCCTTTAGTCCTATAAAAGCTGTATTTTACATCCGATCGTTTTGAAATTTAGAATGGTAGAGTTTCTTGATCCATGAACCAACATTGCCAAATTTAAAGAAAATCGGTTCAGATTTAGATATAGCTCCCATATATATCTTTCGTCCGATTTGGTCCTTTATTCCTATAGAAGCTGTATTTTACATCCGATCGTTTTGAAATTTAAACTTGCTCTCCATACAGTGTTTCAAAACTAATAACTCCAAAGGGTCGGTGTTTGTTTACTTTTGACATTCCTCTTGTAACGAGTAATTCAGCAATCGATCGATATGAGAGAGAGAAGGGCAAACATTCATCAAAGGGATCAGCAGTTCACCCTCAAGTATATCAGTGTTGGGCCAATTCAATCTGTGACGAGCATTTGCTTCAGTGATGGGCCAATGAGTCAGTGAGGGAAAACTATTTTAAATGGCCCTTAACCGATACACACGTGAACATATATTAACAAAACTTTATTGATCTAACGTAATGAAGTCTAATGGAAAATAACAGATTTTGCTATAAATAAACCAGTAACGAAAGGCAGAAAGTCGGGCGGGGCCGACTATATAATACCCTACACCTCCCTAACAATGCGATAAGGGTCATTGCGATAATAATTTGGAATAATTGGTAAATGGGTAGGAACATATTATCTAATTCTGAACCGATAAATTAAGCAATATTCGTTCCTAAATTGAGAAACATATTTCTGGAAAATTTGAATGATCGGAAGTAAAGTACAACTTCTATAGCGCTTTGATACCAAATCAGGAGGAACATATATACGGGTGTTATATATAAATCTGAACCGATTTTCCCTGAATACTCATTCATTTAAAAAGACCTCTTTCTGTCGAATTTCGTACTGATCGGATATAAAATACAGTCTCTACAGCGCTTACATGTCAAATCGAGGGTAACATATATATGGGGACTATATCTAAATCTGAACCGATTTTATCCAAATTTGGCAGTATTTCTTCATGTAGAAGGAAACCTCTTTTGCCGATGTTCGCACTGATCAGATATAAAATAACATTTTTACAGAGCTTACATGTCAAATCGGGGTAACGTTTATATGGGGGCTTTATCTAAATCTGAACCGATTTCTTCCAAATTTAACAGTGTTCATTCATATTATAAGAAACCTCTTTCTGCCGAATTTCATACTGATCGGATATAAAATAACATTTTTACAGCGCTTACACTTCAATTCGGGGGTAACGTATATATGGGGGCTATATCTAAATCTTAACCGATTTCTTCCAAATTTAACACTGTTCATTCATATAATAAGAAACCACTTTCTGCCGAATTTTATACTGATCGGATATAAAATAACATTTTTACAACGCTTACACTTCAAATCGGGGGTAACGTATATATGGGGGCTCTATCTAAATCTGAACCGATTTCTTCCAAATTTAACAGTGTTCATTCTTATAATAAGAAACCCCTTTCTGCCGAATTTTAGACTGATCGGATATAAAATAAAGTTTTTACAGCGCTTACATGTCAAATCTGGGCTAACATATATGTGGAAGCTATATCTAAATCTGCACCCATTTTAACCAAATTCAATAGGGATCGTCCAAATAAAATATACGTGTAAAGTTTCGTCGAGATCGGTCCATACTTGTGACCTGTACTTTGATTACAAGAATATCAACTTTTGACATTCCTCTTGTAACGAGTAATTCAGCAATCGATCGATATGAGAGAGAGAAGGGCAAACATTCATCAAAGGGATCAGCAGTTCACCCTCAAGTATATCAGTGTTGGGCCAATTCAATCTGTGACGAGCATTTGCTTCAGTGATGGGCCAATGAGTCAGTGAGGGAAAACTATTTTAAATGGCCCTTAACCGATACACACGTGAACATATATTAACAAAACTTTATTGATCTAACGTAATGAAGTCTAATGGAAAATAACAGATTTTGCTATAAATAAACCAGTAACGAAAGGCAGAAAGTCGGGCGGGGCCGACTATATAATACCCTACACCTCCCTAACAATGCGATAAGGGTCATTGCCATAATAATTGGAATAATTGGTAAATGGGTAGAAACATATTATCTAATTCTGAACCGATAAATTAAGCAATATTCGTTCCTAAATTGAGAAACATATTTCTGGAAAATTTGAATGATCGGAAGTAAAGTACAACTTCTATAGCGCTTTGATACCAAATCAGGAGGAAGATATTTACGGGTGTTATATATAAATCTGAACCGATTTTCCCTGAATACTCATTCATTTAAAAAGACCTCTTTCTGTCGAATTTCGTACTGATCGGATATAAAATACAGTCTCTACAGCGCTTACATGTCAAATCGAGGGTAACATATATATGGGGACTATATCTAAATCTGAACCGATTTTATCCAAATTTGGCAGTATTTCTTCATGTAGAAGGAAACCTCTTTTGCCGATGTTCGCACTGATCAGATATAAAATAACATTTTTACAGAGCTTACATGTCAAATCGGGGTAACGTTTATATGGGGGCTTTATCTAAATCTGAACCGATTTCTTCCAAATTTAACAGTGTTCATTCATATTATAAGAAACCTCTTTCTGCCGAATTTCATACTGATCGGATATAAAATAACATTTTTACAGCGCTTACACTTCAATTCGGGGGTAACGTATATATGGGGGCTATATCTAAATCTTAACCGATTTCTTCCAAATTTAACACTGTTCATTCATATAATAAGAAACCACTTTCTGCCGAATTTTATACTGATCGGATATAAAATAACATTTTTACAACGCTTCCACTTCAAATCGGGGGTAACGTATATATGGGGGCTCTATCTAAATCTGAACCGATTTCTTCCAAATTTAACAGTGTTCATTCATATAATAAGAAACCCCTTTCTGCCGAATTTTAGACTGATCGGATATAAAATAAAGTTTTTACAGCGCTTACATGTCAAATCTGGGCTAACATATATATGGAAGCTATATCTAAATCTGCACCCATTTTAACCAAATTCAATAGGGATCGTCCAAATAAAATATATGTGTAAAGTTTCGTCGAGATCGGTCCATACTTGCGACCTGTACTTTGATTACAAGAATACATGCACAGACAGACAGACAGACGGACATAGCTAAATGAACTCAGAAAGTGATTCTAAGTCGATCGGTATAATAAACGATGGGTCTATTTGTTCTACTTTTGGGTGTTACAAACAAATGCACAAAGTTATAATACCCTGTACGGTGTAGGATATATATATTCATCGTTACTGATGTATGCACATCGTCTAAGACTGTAACAATCAATACAAAAACACCGTAATTTCTGCTTATAATCGCCCATGTGCTAGCTTTCACATCCTCAAGAATTTTGTGGATTCGGATTTGCCAATTGCCCTTTTTCTCGTAAATCGTGCAGATTTCGGAATCCAGTTTCTTTTGTAATATTACCTGTTGTTAATCCAAAAGAAACTGAAATCTTAAATCTGCGTGATTTGCGATAAAAGGGGAAATTGGCAAATCGGAATCCACAAAATTCTTGTGGATTTGACATGTAAACGATGTAGAAACTGTATTTTATACGAAATTCGACAGAAAGGGATTTCTTATTACATGAATGAACACTGCCAAACTTGGGAAAAATCAGTTCAGATTTAGATATAATCCCCATATATATACGGAAACTGTAAATATATACATATGTATATTTTTTTAATTTTTTTAAATTTTTTTGTTCAGAAGCAAAAAATGTCGGAAATAACATACAATTTTAGAAACAGTTTAGATTTGTTCGAATTGGCCACCTTTGGCACGAATTACGGCCTTCAAACGGCCGACACGCTGCATGAAAGTGGCTCTGCGGTATTTTGGTATACTTTTGTATTTTTTAGTGCGAACCATACTCTCTAAAATGCCCCAGGCGCAAAAGTCCAACGGATTGAGATCCGGAGATCTTGGTGGCCATTGTGCGGTAGAAATGAAGCGAGGAACCTCCTTTTTAAGCCATTCTTTGTTGACGCGTGCTGAGAGCGATGGTGCTGAGTCCTGTTGGAATGTCCATGGTCTGCGGCCGAAATGTTTGTCTGCCCAGGGCTTCGATACTGTCTTTCGGACATTTTCCCGATAATATTCGGCATTTATTTTGACCCCATGGTCGATAAATACGAGCGGGGAGCGACCATCGGCCGTTACGGCGGCCCACACCATTACCATCGGCGGCGCTTGAGTTCTGGTGGGCAATCGAAAGTGTAAATTTTCAGCTGACCTCTTTGGCAAGTAAAACGGATCATTTTGTTTGTTCACAAACTGCTCAATTTGAAATGGCTTCTCATCGGATAAAACCAAATTCGGTAACTGGCCACTTTCGTGCAAGCGAAGCAACTCCTTGGCTCTTTCCAGTCTAACTTTTTTTTGTGCATCAGTGAGCTCTTGCACTTTTTGGAACTTCAATGGCTTTAGTCCAAGCTCATTTTTTAATATGTGTTGTATCCGTTCTCGCGATATGTTCAGCTCACGGGCAATTTTTCTACCACTGCGGCGTGGATTTCGATCAAATCTGGCCTTAACTATTCGGATCATTTCTGGTGCTGTTACCGTTGTTTTTTCGTCCACTTTTTGGACGCGATGCAACACTGCCAGTATCACGGTAACGAGCATTGGTACGAGAAACAAAATATTTATTCACATTTAAATGCTGGAGGGCTCTAACGATAGCCATTTGTACATATCAGCCACCCTGTATATATGTTTCTCCCTATTGAGAGCCATATTCATATAAAGTTATAATTTCCAACGTTAAAATGTATTTTAAACCTTTCACAAATTTGTATGAATATGACCCCTACCCTGCATTACCAAATAATGACATTCACTACATTACTTTCGGCTTATTAATAATGACTTACCAAGAATAAAAGAAATAAGTGATTTTTTGTTATCAAAATCATTTTGGCGAATTTTAATATAATACAATTTCGAGTATATGGGGAAATCCCAGAAACAGTTCACCAACCAAAAAATTTTAAAATTGATCCAACTTTAGTTTGGTTACTGGAATATAAGACTAGATGTTAAAAAATATTTGTGGGTGTCCATTAATACAAAAAGTATTAAAGTATACGGTTCATCACATTAAAGTATGCGGTTCCTCACATCATATTTCTTAATTTTATTAGAAAAAAATACTTTTTTATGTGTTTTATCATTATTTGTAGTGGTAAAATAGATAACCCGTAACATTCATTCATAAACATGTATTCATTCATAAATACATTTATAAATATAAAAAAAATGTTTTACAAAATGTTATTAAAAATAATGCAATTTGATTTGCTAAAATAAACAAAATTTCTACTATAAAAAGTTTGACTGAAAAAAATGTAGCGTGCGTCACATAGAGTTCACGGCTTTTGATAAAAAACCACAAAAATTTTTGGCTGCAAATAATTTTTTTTTGAATTCTCATATATTCATCTTTCTTATAGGTATTTCATTTTGGGAGCTTTATTATGCAAAATTTGCTAAAAATTACGAAAACATACCTTAATCTTCAAACCTACTTCCATTTGTTGTAGCGTGTGTCACAATAAATTGTGATACGTTTTTTCTCAACTTATACCTGTTACAAACATTTTTTTTTATGACATTCGAAAGTATCTATTTTGAAAGACCAAAAAATCGAAAACGCGTATGAATGTAGCTTTCGTCACGCAGTATTTGCCCATATGTGGGTTATTGCACAAGATATATTTATTTTAAACATTTTCAGATTTAAATGAAAATACCATAAATATTTACGTATATCGTATGATGTTAGACCATTGAAGAATTTTTCACATGGTGGTTTGGGTTCAGAAATTCGAATCTGGCATGAGGAAATTGTTTGTTTCGAGAAATATGCGCGACAATATAAATATTATGCCTATGCTAAAAATAAGTACTTACTACTTTATTGTATACTTTTGGGAAGTACTTTCCTCCAATGACATTCCCATGTTAAAATAATGAGAAAAGTGGCTAAATAATAAGTAATTACCATTATCGACCTTTGCTTACTCGTCGGATTATTTGGTAATGAGAAATTGTGCTGGGTAGTATTATTATTTCAATATCTTTTATACATTGGTAGGAAGGTGTAGGGTATTATAAAGTCGGCTATGCCTGACATTCTGCCTTTCCTTACTGGTTTTTATTTCAGTATATTTTTTTACCGAAATGAAAAGGCGGTTCGAGAATTCATGAGTTCTAGAACATTGTTACGATATACATACATTCGTCGTATACGGGCCGTATAAATAAAAATAACATTATGAAGACCTTAAAAGTTTTCAGGTTTTATTCCGTTTCGAAATCGATCCTTCCACGGAAAATAATTAATAATTTAATAATTGTTTGACACCTCTAATCATTTTTAGAGAACAACATTTCTGTAAATTCTTATCAGTCGCTTCTAATGAGCTTCTGATGAACATTTTTAACATCCTGGAATACAGTTAGAGGTCAATATAATTTTTAGTTGACTGATAGAGATGTCTATGCGGTATAAAAATGAAAATTACAGCAAATCAATTCGGCTTATTTTCAACAACCCTACGACTCCTTCTTAATGTTCATATTTCTTCCTATTAAGAAACTATTTTTGTGCTTCCATGTAGATCAACATTTTCTATGTTTTATAATTCAATACATGTTTTATAATTCAATACTTTTGCACCACCACAGAAAGTTTTATTTTTTTGGTGTTGTATTTATTTGATGAATGTATGTCGTTCTTATTAACATCTTTAGGTGTGCAGTGATAATTCTTTTCTTTTTAATAAATACAAATCGTCGGCTTAATTATATTTTGGTCCATACGCCATTTTTGTGTTTTTTTGAGTTAGTGGTTGATAAAATGGGTTTCAGAATCTGCTATAATTATTTTCCTAGTTTTTCCGTCTAGTTTTCTAGATATTGGTAGGGAAAATCTCTTTAACTCTGATTTACAGGATATAATTTTGATGTTTTTGTTGTATGTCTAAATTTTTCTCCCTATATTTTTTACTCCCTTTTTTACGTTCTTTCGCTCACAATATGTAAATTTCTCTCCTTCCATACCGACCATCTTTGTGGTTCACAAATGCAAACAAATATTAAAAAAAATGGATATGGACCAAAATGTCATTAATATATATTTTTATAACTTGCTTATTTTTGTATATAATGGCATAGAAATTCATGCGAATCAATGTTTCCTCTGTTACTTTTCGAAAGGAATCACAAAAAAATTGAGTAATACATCTTATACTTAAGCATTGCAAGGAACCTCAGAAAAAATAGTGGATAAAAAATTTTTTTTAGAGATCATGTAAGGAGGCAATAGCCTTTCGTCTAAAATTTGTACATACTTTCAGTTTATTTGTTTATTTATTTTTCATTAACATTTTATTTGAAACTGTTCTTTTAGTGCTGACGCACAGTTTACAAATTTAGAAACCATTACACATTCCCTTCTTTACACCAGAACGGCAGATCGTCCATAACATCAAATAGTTATATAGCCGCCATAAACATATTTCTTCCGACTTGGTCATTTAGCACTTGAAGCTGTATTTAACATTCAATCATTTTGAAGTTTAGTGGATAGAGAAGTGTCTCAATATTAGGACCTAAACCGCCGAGTTTAAAGACAATCGGTTCATATTAAGATATAGCCCCCATGTTCCTTCCGATCATAGCTTTTGCCACTATAGAAGTTATATTTTACATCCAATCGTTTTTAAGTTATGAATTGTAGGGTTAATAATTATAATTTATACACCAAAACTTCCAAGAATTGCTTACTTCCTCTGTAGAATCATCTTTACTAAATTTGGAGGAAATCTGTTCAGATTTAAATACATATATCCTCCATATATATCGTTTCCTGATTTTTTCATCTAAGCGTCATGGAAGCTATATCTTACTTTTGATTCTTATGAAGCTGTACATGAGAGTCTCTTGACCGGAAAATATATCCTATCAAATCTGAAGAAAAACGATTCAAATTTAGATTAGCCTACATATGCGAGTACATGTGTTTACTACGATTTGGCATTAAACACTACAGATGCTGTTTTTTTACACATAAAATTTAACCACCCTTTATATATATTTGGTGGTGCTTAATTTGTGGAGATCCTCGTTAGTGATCAAACAAGGTAAACGTTTGCTTGTAAAGTTGTGTTAATCACAAGAGCTGGTTCTGGTTTGAAAGAAACATTGGTGCATGTATTTTATAAGCCAGGATGTAAAGACCGGTTTCTTTTGTGGTGAAGGTCAAAAATCACCCCTAAATCAGGCGTTTAATGGGTCAACATGTTCTACAAAAATATTTGCCAGAAGACCTGATTACCCTTAACTCGGGTGAGATAAATGGCAAATCTAAGATATAGATGAAAACGCCTGCATCATCCCAAGCCCCCGACTGTACTCGGAAATTTTCCTGTATAGTACAGAGGTACTGCAAACGTCTATCAGAAATACTGACAGAATGTTTGCACAATAATGCTTCCAGAGACATTTCGGGAGACCACACCACATAACGGCATTTGGCCAGTTTTATGCGGCCAACAGACACTATACTCAGGGTCGTGAATAAGCAACATTCCAGTGCCAGCATAAAATATTTCTTCACAGAATACATCTGGAAACGCTTAAAAACCGTAGGTCTAAATGCTCGGTTTTGTTTATATATAAATTAATTAATGGATTTATAGATTGTTCCTCACTTCTTAGTCTTATTGGCTTTAACATTCCAGTTAGATCACTACGCTATAATGCCTATTTTTATATCCCTTTTCATAGGAGTAACTACTCTTCTTTTGAACCTGTTTTAAGGTCTCTAAAAGAGTTTAACAATATTAATAAACAATGTAATTTAGATTTTTCATACTCTATAAAAACATTTTGTGAAACCTTAGATTTAATTTATTTTTAATTGCTAGTCTGTAAGGATTGTAATCCATAGACTGAATAAATAAATAAATAAATGTTGGTATCTTTTTGGTCACTTCATTCTTGAATTTCTTCATAACCAACTGCTGATTGCTATTAAGCACGGCAAATCCATTGAGTGCCACCCAAATGGCAGCTATATCCAGAGAATGTTTGCTTCTTTGGGTATTTGACACAAGTCATAAGTGCTGTTTTCCTGATTATTGTTGCGGGTACACAAAAGGACAGCATTCAGGGCCGGATTGTAGGACATTCTGTCAACTGTAGATGTCTCACCGCCATGTAACTGCATAACAACTTTGTCTTTGGTAGTTGTAAAGTCAATGCCTGTGGAAAATAAATAAATTTGATATCCTTGCCAAGAAATGTCAAAACAAAATCTTACCTCCATCATGACCGGCAGCAAACAGATTTAATGTGGAATCCAAAAACATCGCAGCTGACTTTTAAGGGTATCTCTTAAATACAAGTGAAGGCGTATGACGTCTGTCAAGCCCAACTTTTCTCTACATATACAATAGTTTTACAAGCGTTAAGGTAAGTACACACGATTTGCAGATCGGACAACATTGCCAGAAAAATGGCGGAAAAATTCAACCCTGTGAATTTACAACCGTGTGAACACACAATTTTTGTTTTGCAACGTTAGCAGAAAAGTCATTGCGAGATAATTTGCAGATTGTTATATGTGACAACGGAGCCATTGAAAATCATTTTATTTGCAACACTGTCTATAATGTATTTTTATTGGCAATCCTGCATTTAAATATTTACAAAATATATTGTAAATATATGAAATTGTAATGTTTTCTTGCAATCGTCTGAACTGTCAATTCACCTTTGCCTAACAATCTGTCAATGTCCGTATATTTGCAGCACTTTAACAGGGTTGATAACGTTTGCCGATCTGGCAATCGTCTATACTCAGCTTTTTACGCTTTCACTCAAATTTAAGAGTGGGATTTACAATCAATCGTGTTATGCCAGTACCAGAAAGATTTTTCCTCTTTCTATTCCTCATGTCTCTCTCCCATGAACTCAGAAATGCTGCGTGTGAATATGGACTTATCATGAGAGCAAGTATTTTTGTTCTCGCAATACGTTCTGTCAACATTAATTTTTCGAAATTATGAAAGTGTATTTCCGTACATCTAGAACAATTCCATAGTCCTGATTAACACGAGACAAATACTGACACAGGCTTGGAAAAAAATGTCTCGTGTGAATCATGACATAAATTTTTTAAATCTAGTCTGACAGACGCCACACATTTTTACTCGTTTTAATGGCATCCCTTAAATACCAGTTAAAACGACGAGCGTCCTTCAATCTCGATTTCAAATGTACGTCCTGCATCACATGAGACAATTACTGCCAAGCAAGTGTTAGTGTAGAAGAAATACTCGCTTGAAGTGGTCCTCCAACTCAAATGGGGGTTACTTGCTGGCCCGATAAGCCGGAGTGTAAAAAATATATATATCAACGAAACTACACAAAGAGAATACGGACAGGATTTATTGGCACAACCTATTGAATATCGAACAAGGACAAGAATTGGAACATGGAATGTCAGAATACTAGCGGAGCCATCAAGTCTGGCAGAAGCATGCAGAGAAATGGAAAATTACCGACTCGATATTCTATGTCTTTGCGAAGTGAGATGGAAAGGAGAGAGAGAATTCCGCACAGCTACCGGACAACACTTTATCTACTGCGGCAACAACAATAGCCATTAGCATGGTGTTGGAATACTACTTTCGTCAAAAACGAAGAAATCTTTAATCGGGTTTAAAATACCGCAATATTACTGTATTACAATGTTATGCACCAACATAAGTCGACGAAGATGACGTGAAAAATGACTTCTACGAACAATTGGATGCAGAGATTGCTATGACAAAAAAAAGAGATATAAAAATTATCCTTGGTGATATGAACGCGAAAGTTGGCACGGACAACACAAATTTACGATCTATTATGGGCAATCAAGGTTTAGGAAGTAACCGCAATAACAACGGTGATCGTCTTATAGACATCTGTGCTCAACACCAACTGTTTATTGGAGGAACAAAATTCCCGCACCGTGATATCCACAAATACACATGGGAGTCTCCAGACGGTATAACACGGAACCAAATAGACCACTTCCTGATTAGCAGAAAATGCCTTGGTTGTTTAATGGACGTCAAAACTATACGAGGGGCAGATATATATAGTGACCATCAACTCCTAGTAGGTATAGTAAAGCTCCGACCAAAAGCATACTACCACCAGAGTAAACCAAGTGGAAGACTAAACGTCCATCGCCTACAAAACCTAGAAACTGCGACGAACTTTTCAAACCTATGTTGCTCTAAAATTGAACAATACCAAAACAAGTCTTGGAAAAATGTGCTGCATGAATGTCATGAGAGTGCACGTATAGTCCTTGGTTACAACAAACATCAATTCAAACCATTGATAAGCGACGACTCGTGGAAAATCATACAGGAAAGAAGAACGCTAAAATCTCGTATGGAAATGGCAAAGGGACGGCCAGAAGAACAAGCAGTGCGAGATCAATACAAGCACGCGCAAAAAAGATTAAAAAGATCAGTGCGGCACGACAAACGAGAACATATCAACCAAATTGCACAACAGGCAGAATCTGCATCTCTACGTGGCAATACTCGTGACGTTTATAGTGCTGTCAGAAAACTAAGTGGTGAGCAAATGAGCGTAATACCAAACGCTTGAAGATGTTAAAAATGCGATTAAAAAGCTTAAAAATAACAAATCGGCTGGTTCTGACAACCTTGCAACCGAACTTCTAAAATATGCTCCTGATCTAACGACATACATCTTGCCGCTTATACAGGAACGCTGGAATACTTCATACTACTCCGGTATTGCTAAATAATAACATAATTGAAGACATAGATGAGTTTTGCTACCTCGGAAGTATACTAAGCAAATATGGCGGAGCGGATGCGGACGTGCGCAGTAGAATAAGCAAAGCCCGTCATGCCTACGCTTCACTCGGCAGGATATGGCAGTCGTCACACATATCGAAGAAACACAAACTACGAATTTTTAACACCAGTGTGAAATCAGTCCTACTGTACGGGAGTGAAACATGGAAAGTTAGCAACACTATATCAAAACCAGTAAGGAAAGGCTAAAGTCGGGCGGGGCCGACTATATAATACCCTACACCACTCTCGTAATATTGAATAACTCTGATATATAAATTTTGTAATTCATGTATAAATTGTGTCTAAGCTCAAACGTTTAGACTTACTTAAACTTATTTATATCTGAATTTTAAGTTGAACATTTGGTAAAAAACTATTTCTTGAATTTCGCATAGTTTTAAAACCACTGTAAATCATAACGAAACTACTGAATACTTTTATTATTGTGAATTACAAAACAATATTTATCTTAAAAATATGTTTGTAAAAACCTTCTTGGCGGGTTAGTGAAAGTTGGCTCGTCCACTTTCTCAGCGCTCTTCAACTGGTGAGCACTCATAACCCCACAAATAAAACCAAATTCTCTAACTCTAACACCACCACTTCTTGGTTCTTTTATTTTATATTTCTCTAATAATTAATTGCTCGTAATTTCTCACATCTCGAGAAATTATGCCAAGCAATTAATTGTACTCTCTACGTTGTAGCTACAGACTTCCTCCTACTCTCATCGTTGGCTCTACATATAAAAATACAGTCCACTACGCTCTTTTGGCACTGGTGAAGTTACTCCCCTCCAAACCCTTCCAGCACCTTCCTCATCAACAGTCATCACCAGTACTCCTCAAACTTTATTCATGGTCCATCCAAGGAGAGAAAACGCAAACCAGCTGAGATCCAGATCGAGATCTCGTGGCAGCGGAGAGAACAGGAGGTAAAGAATAATTGAAGAAGAATAATCTGAATAGTTATTACATGACGTCGGTAAGAACACATACTCAAAACGGGTAATCTGTAATTTTTAAACCCCAAAAAATAATGTGTCAAAAGTAAAAGAAATATTGTGTTAGAACTAATACTCAAAGTAGTACAAAAAAAAAACACAGAAAATATAAGTAATTGCAAGAAATTTAAAGGCTAAATTTAAAATTTATCCGTCGTCGTCCGCTAAAAACTGGAAAAATACCTATAAGTTGTCTCGTAGTCCGTCAAAATATAAAAAAAGTAATAAAAAGTGAAATTTGATTAAAATTTTCAAATAAAATTGATTGTGTAACCCGCCACGGTAATAAGAATATACGTACAAAAGTTACATTAAAAGAAGCAACATACGAGTAAAACAACAATTTTAAAATACCAAAATTGCAATATTCACGTTACTTAATTTGCGCAAAAATACAGTTACACCAAAAAGGAGAAGAATTATTTGGGTCTTCAATTTGCCCTTCATCGTTTCCATTTTATTCCTCACTACGCCTTCCTATCACACTTCGCCCTTCCCTTCACTTTTATTAGTTCTTCTGATCACCTCAATTATCACGAGTCCCTCAGTCATACCTTGGACATTGACTCCAGATATTAAGAGCACTGAGGCGCTCTTAAAAAATATACAAAATTACTCATTGAAGAGAAGTGACGAAAGTTGAGTGAGAGTAAAGCCAGTGCGTAAAGGCAGAATTATCTCAAACATAAGGCAGAATTATCGACCAATTAAAAATCGATGTGAACAAAATAATCGGTTTATGTTATGTTTCTGTTTAATCGTTCAGTCTTATAACTTACTGAAAATTTGCAGTGAAAATAATAAAATTAAAGATGATTATTCAAATTTGTTTTTATACACAAGCATCGAATAGTGTGAATCAATAAAGCAAGAGATAAACGGCGACAAATTGCAACAATAATTGGCAGAATCAGTAATTAAACAAATCGATGTCCGATTATCGATAACAAAAATTTGTTTGCAGTTCACACAAAAATACCAGCTCAAGGTAAATTTTTTGTTAATTTTAATTGAAATTAACACATTAACCCCTTGCTTATGCAACATTTTACTAACTTCTGTGAATAAAAACTACGCTCGGCATAAATTCAAACACGCATACATAAGTACATACATACATACTTTAGAAAACGATATTAGCATACGTAGTCCGCTACAAAAGTTTTCGTTCCAAATAGAAAGAAAGTTAAATCATTTCCAAGACACAGCATTGTGATATAAAGTTGAAAAACAAAGAATTCCTGAAGATATATTTGTGTTCATCTATCTATCTATATATATAAAAGAGAGTGTCTGTTTGTGGGTTTGTTTGTGGGTTTGTATGTTTGTTCCGTATAGACGTCTAAACGGCTAGACCGATCATCTTGAAATTTTCACTGAATGTACATGTGAAAGGGGTGCTGAAAATAGGGTACTTGAATTTTCGATATATCAAGTGGGCGTGGACCCGCCCATATGGGTCAAATTTTGGTATTGAGAAAAATTTTTAGCTAGAGTGCTGAAATTTTGTGTGTATGCATTTAGTGTCAGATTATGTGAATTTTCAAAAAATGGGCGGAATCGGACCAATGGGCGTGGCCCCGCCCATACAAGCCAAATTTTGAAATTTAAATACTTTTCACAATTTATTAGCGAGAGTTCTGTAGTTTTGTGTATATGTATTAGGTGACAGTCTACGTGATTGGTCCAAAAATGGGCGGGATCGGACCAATGGGCGTGGCCACGCCCACATAGACCAAATTTTGAAATTGTTATATCTTCCACAATTTGCTAGCTATAGTGCTGTAATGTTGTACATATGTATCTGGTGAAAGTCCACGTGATTGGTCCAAAACTTGACGGGATCGGACCAATGGGCGTGGCCCCGCCCACATGGACCAAATTTTGAAATTTTGATATCTTGCACAATTTGCTAGCGGGAGTGCTGCAATGTTGTACATATGTATCTGGTGACAGTCTACGTGATTGGTCCAAAAATGGGCGGGATCGGACCAATGGGCTTGGCCCCGCCCATATAAGCCAAATTTTGAAATTTTGATATTTTGCACAATTTGCTAGCGGGAGTGCTGCAATGTTGCGTATATGTATCTGGTGGCATTCTGCGTAATTGGTCAAAAAAAGGGCGGGATCGGACCAATGGGCTTGGCCCCGCCCATATAAGCCAAATTTGGAAATTGATATATCTTGCACAATATGTTAGCGAGAGTGCTGGAATTTTGTGTATATGTATCAGGTGACAGTCTACGTGATTGGTCCAAAAATGGGCGGGATCGGACCAATGGGCGTGGCCCCGCCCACATAGACCAAATTTTTAAATTTCGATATCTTGCACAATTTGTTAGTTAGAGTGTTGTAATGGTGTACATACGTATCTGATGGCAGTCCACGTGGTTGATCCAAAAACGGGCGGGATCGAACCAATGGGCGTGGCACCGCCCATATAAGCCAAATTTTAAAAATGTGATATCTTGCACAGTTTGTTAGCGAGATACCTGGAATTTTGTGTATATATATCCGTTGGCGATCTACGTGATTGGTCCAAAAATGGGCGGGTTCGGACCAATTGGCGTGGCCCCGCCCACATTGACCAAATTTTGAAATATTGATATCTTGCACAATTTGCTAGCGGGAGTGCTGCAATGTTGCGTATATGTATTTGGTGGCATTCTACGTAATTGGTCAAACAATGGGCGGGATCGGACCAATGGGCTTGGCCCCGCCCATATAAGCCAAATTTTGGAATCGATATAACTTCCACAATATGTTAGCGAGAGTGCTGGAATTTTGTGTATATGTATATGGTGGCAGTCTGCGTGATTGGTCCAGAAATGGGCGGGGCCTCGCCCACATACACCAAATTTTGATATCTTGCACAATTTGCTATCGGGAGTGCTGCAATGTTGTGTATATGTATCTGGTGGCATTCTACGTAATTGGTCAGAAAATGGGCGGGATCGGACCAATGGGCGTGGCCCTGCCCTTATAAGCCAAATTTCGAAATTGATATATCTTGCACAATTTTTTATGTAGAGTGCTGTAATTTTGTACATATATATCCACGTGATTGGTCCAAAAATTCGCGGGATCTGACCAATGGACGTGCCACCGCCCATATTTTGAAATTGAATTATATTTGAAATTGAATTATATTGCTCATTTTGTTAGCGAGAGTGTTGAACTTTTGGGTATATGTATCTGGTAGCAGTCTACGTGATTGGCTTACAAATGGGCGGAATAGGACCAGTGGGCGTGGCACAGCCCATATTTTGATATATCTTGCAAGTATTATATAGGAAATACATGAACATAAATGCTCGGTATGTGATAATTACAGCTGCTCACTCCAATACAATCGCAATATGATAATGTGATGCATGACAAATGAAACAAGAATTAGGAAATTTTATAAGTATACATTTCTTTTTTCTGGACTTTCCACTGAATTCGGTATTTTTTCATTCAGTGAATTTATTACTAATACCAGTAAGGAAAGGCGGGGCCGACTATATAATGCCCTACACCTCCCTAACAATGCGATAAGGGTCATTGCGATAATAATTTGGAATAATTGGTAAAAGTATTTTGAACCGATAATCGCTAAATTAAGCAATATTCGTTCATAAATTGAGAAACATTTTTCTGGAGGACTTTGTAACGATCGGAAGTCAAGTACAACTTCTATAGCGCTTTGTAACCTAATCTCTAGGAACATATATGTGGAGGTTATATATAAATCTGAATCGATTTTCCTTGAATACTCATTCATGTAAAATAGAAACCTGTTTCTGTCGAATTTCCTACCGATCGGATATAAAACACAGTCTCTACAGCGCTTACATGTCAAATTGGGGGTAACATATATATGGGGGCTATATCTAAATCTGAACCGATTTTCTCCGAATTTTGCGGTATTCCTTCATGTAATAAGAAACCTCTTTCTGCCGAATTCAGTTTCTACAGCGCTTACATGTCAAATCGGGGGTAACATATATATGGGGGCTATATCTAAATCTGAACCGATTTTCTCCGAATTTGGCAGTGTTCTTTCATGTAATAACAAACCTCTTTCTGCCGAATTTCGTACTGATCGGATATAAAATACAGTTTCTACAGCGCTTACATGTCAAATCGGGGGTAACATATAAATGGGGGCTAGATCTAAATCTGAACCGATTTTCTCCGAATTAGGCAGTATTCCTTCATGTAATAACAAACCTCTTTCTGCCGAATTTCGTACTGATCGGATATAAAATACAGTTTCTACAGCGCTTACATGTCAAATCGGGGGTAACATATATATGGGGGCTATATCTAAATCTGAACCGATTTTCTCCGAATTTGGCAGTATTCCTTCATGTAATAACAAACCTCTTTCTGCCGAATTTCGTACTGATCGGATATAAAATACAGTTTCTACAGCGCTTACATGTCTAATCGGGGGTAACATATATATGGGGGCTATATCTAAATCTGAACCGATTTTCTCCGAATTTGGCAGTATTCCTTCATGTAATAACAAACCTCTTTCTGCCCAATTTCATACTGATCGGATATAAAATACAGTTTCTACAGCGCTAATTTTGACATGGGCAGCGAAGCGCACCGGGCTCAGCTAGTCTATATATATGTATAAAAGAGAGTGTCTGTTTGTGGGTTTGTTTGTGGGTTTGTATGTTTGTTCCGTATAGACGTCTAAACGGCTAGACCGATCATCTTGAAATTTTCACTGAATGTACATGTGAAAGGGGTGCTGAAAATAGGGTACTTGAATTTTCGATATATCAAGTGGGCGTGGACCCGCCCATATGGGTCAAATTTTGGTATTGAGAAAAATTTTTAGCTAGAGTGCTGAAATTTTGTGTGTATGCATTTAGTGTCAGATTATGTGAATTTTCAAAAAATGGGCGGAATCGGACCAATGGGCGTGGCCCCGCCCATACAAGCCAAATTTTGAAATTTAAATACTTTTCACAATTTATTAGCGAGAGTTCTGTAGTTTTGTGTATATGTATTAGGTGACAGTCTACGTGATTGGTCCAAAAATGGGCGGGATCGGACCAATGGGCGTGGCCACGCCCACATAGACCAAATTTTGAAATTGTTATATCTTCCACAATTTGCTAGCTATAGTGCTGTAATGTTGTACATATGTATCTGGTGAAAGTCCACGTGATTGGTCCAAAACTTGACGGGATCGGACCAATGGGCGTGGCCCCGCCCACATGGACCAAATTTTGAAATTTTGATATCTTGCACAATTTGCTAGCGGGAGTGCTGCAATGTTGTACATATGTATCTGGTGACAGTCTACGTGATTGGTCCAAAAATGGGCGGGATCGGACCAATGGGCTTGGCCCCGCCCATATAAGCCAAATTTTGAAATTTTGATATTTTGCACAATTTGCTAGCGGGAGTGCTGCAATGTTGCGTATATGTATCTGGTGGCATTCTGCGTAATTGGTCAAAAAAAGGGCGGGATCGGACCAATGGGCTTGGCCCCGCCCATATAAGCCAAATTTGGAAATTGATATATCTTGCACAATATGTTAGCGAGAGTGCTGGAATTTTGTGTATATGTATCAGGTGACAGTCTACGTGATTGGTCCAAAAATGGGCGGGATCGGACCAATGGGCGTGGCCCCGCCCACATAGACCAAATTTTTAAATTTCGATATCTTGCACAATTTGTTAGTTAGAGTGTTGTAATGGTGTACATACGTATCTGATGGCAGTCCACGTGGTTGATCCAAAAACGGGCGGGATCGAACCAATGGGCGTGGCACCGCCCATATAAGCCAAATTTTAAAAATGTGATATCTTGCACAGTTTGTTAGCGAGATACCTGGAATTTTGTGTATATATATCCGTTGGCGATCTACGTGATTGGTCCAAAAATGGGCGGGTTCGGACCAATTGGCGTGGCCCCGCCCACATTGACCAAATTTTGAAATATTGATATCTTGCACAATTTGCTAGCGGGAGTGCTGCAATGTTGCGTATATGTATTTGGTGGCATTCTACGTAATTGGTCAAACAATGGGCGGGATCGGACCAATGGGCTTGGCCCCGCCCATATAAGCCAAATTTTGGAATTGATATAACTTCCACAATATGTTAGCGAGAGTGCTGGAATTTTGTGTATATGTATATGGTGGCAGTCTGCGTGATTGGTCCAGAAATGGGCGGGGCCTCGCCCACATACACCAAATTTTGATATCTTGCACAATTTGCTATCGGGAGTGCTGCAATGTTGTGTATATGTATCTGGTGGCATTCTACGTAATTGGTCAGAAAATGGGCGGGATCGGACCAATGGGCGTGGCCCTGCCCTTATAAGCCAAATTTCGAAATTGATATATCTTGCACAATTTTTTATGTAGAGTGCTGTAATTTTGTACATATATATCCACGTGATTGGTCCAAAAATTGGCGGGATCTGACCAATGGACGTGCCACCGCCCATATTTTGAAATTGAATTATATTTGAAATTGAATTATATTGCTCATTTTGTTAGCGAGAGTGTTGAACTTTTGGGTATATGTATCTGGTAGCAGTCTACGTGATTGGCTTACAAATGGGCGGAATAGGACCAGTGGGCGTGGCACAGCCCATATTTTGATATATCTTGCAAGTATTATATAGGAAATACATGAACATAAATGCTCGGTATGCGATAATTACAGCTGCTCACTCCAATACAATCGCAATATGATAATGTGATGCATGACAAATGAAACAAGAATTAGGAAATTTTATAAGTATACATTTCTTTTTTCTGGACTTTCCACTGAATTCGGTATTTTTTCATTCAGTGAATTTATTACTAATACCAGTAAGGAAAGGCGGGGCCGACTATATAATGCCCTACACCTCCCTAACAATGCGATAAGGGTCATTGCGATAATAATTTGGAATAATTGGTAAAAGTATTTTGAACCGATAATCGCTAAATTAAGCAATATTCGTTCATAAATTGAGAAACATTTTTCTGGAGGACTTTGTAACGATCGGAAGTCAAGTACAACTTCTATAGCGCTTTGTAACCTAATCTCTAGGAACATATATGTGGAGGTTATATATAAATCTGAATCGATTTTCCTTGAATACTCATTCATGTAAAATAGAAACCTGTTTCTGTCGAATTTCCTACCGATCGGATATAAAACACAGTCTCTACAGCGCTTACATGTCAAATTGGGGGTAACATATATATGGGGGCTATATCTAAATCTGAACCGATTTTCTCCGAATTTTGCGGTATTCCTTCATGTAATAAGAAACCTCTTTCTGCCGAATTCAGTTTCTACAGCGCTTACATGTCAAATCGGGGGTAACATATATATGGGGGCTATATCTAAATCTGAACCGATTTTCTCCGAATTTGGCAGTGTTCTTTCATGTAATAACAAACCTCTTTCTGCCGAATTTCGTACTGATCGGATATAAAATACAGTTTCTACAGCGCTTACATGTCAAATCGGGGGTAACATATAAATGGGGGCTAGATCTAAATCTGAACCGATTTTCTCCGAATTAGGCAGTATTCCTTCATGTAATAACAAACCTCTTTCTGCCGAATTTCGTACTGATCGGATATAAAATACAGTTTCTACAGCGCTTACATGTCAAATCGGGGGTAACATATATATGGGGGCTATATCTAAATCTGAACCGATTTTCTCCGAATTTGGCAGTATTCCTTCATGTAATAACAAACCTCTTTCTGCCGAATTTCGTACTGATCGGATATAAAATACAGTTTCTACAGCGCTTACATGTCTAATCGGGGGTAACATATATATGGGGGCTATATCTAAATCTGAACCGATTTTCTCCGAATTTGGCAGTATTCCTTCATGTAATAACAAACCTCTTTCTGCCCAATTTCATACTGATCGGATATAAAATACAGTTTCTACAGCGCTAATTTTGACATGGGCAGCGAAGCGCACCGGGCTCAGCTAGTTGTTATATATATCGAGAGAAGAAAGTTCACATACATCTTAACACAAAGGCACATATACTTGAATTCTCACAAATGGATATGATATCGATCAATTAGTTGAAAGCTTGCAATAAAAACCAGTAAGGAAAGGTTAAAGTCGGGCGGGGCCGACTATATAATACCCTACACTAACTCGGCAATGTACATTAAGAATTTCTTTTTGAATAGTTGGAATAATTAGTTTCCTTTCTTTTACGAAAGTACTTAGCTCCCCCGCCACGTCAAGGCTTATTCCAAAGAGGACTAATAATAATATTCCACATATTTGCATTTACTGTGGTTATTATTATTAGCCTTAACACAATAAATAGTCCGATTTTTGGTCGTACACAATATAAGTAATATATGCAGGGTATGTTAGGTAGGTACTACCTTGGAATAATTGGTACTACCTTGGAATAATTGGTTTAAGTAATGCTTTAATTTTCATTTCCGCTGAAGCCTTTCAGGTCTCTAAAATTGCGCTTATATAAAAAAACCAGTAAGGAAAAGCTAAAGTCGGGCGGGGCCGACTATATAATACCCTACACCACTCTCGTAATATTGAATAACTCTGAAATATAAATTTTGTAATTCATGTATAAATTGTTTACATAAATTTACTTTTGGGACATTTTATACTTAAATAATACCCTGTACCACAGTGTGGTGTAGGGTATAAAAACGATTGGATCTCAAGAGCAAAATCGGATGAAACATATATATGGGAGCTATAGCTAAATCTTTACCGATTTTCTTCAAATTCGGTAGTGTTGGTTCATGAATCAAGAAACTCGACCATTCTAAATTTCAAAACGATTGGATGTAAAATATAGCTTCTATAGAACTAAAGGGCCAAATCGGACGAAACATATATATGGGAGCTATAGCTAAATCTTAACCGATTTTCTTCAAATTCGGTAGTGTTGGTTCATAGATAAAGAAACTCTACCATTCTAAATTTCAAAACGATTGGATGTAAAATACAGCTTTTATAGGACTAAAGGGCCAAATCGGACGAAACATATATATGGGAGCTATAGCTAAATCTTAACCGATTTTCTTCAAATTCGGCAATGTTGGTTCATGGATCAAGAAACTCTACCATTCTAAATTTCAAAACGATTGGATGTAAAATACAGCTTCTATAGAACTAAAGGGCCAAATCGGACGAAACATATATATGGGAGCTATCGCTAAATCTTAACCGATTTTCTTCAAATTCGGTAGTGTTGGTTCATGGATCAAGAAACTCTACCATTCTAAATTTCAAAATGATTGGATGTACAATACAGCTTCTACAGGACTAAAGAGCAAAATCGGACGAAACATATATATGGGAGCTATAGGTAAATCTTAACCGATTTTCTTCAAATTCGGCAATCTTGGTTCATGGATCAAGAAACTCCACCATTCTAAATTTCAAAACGATCGGATGTAAAATACAGCTTCTATAGGACTAAAGGGCCAAATCGGACGAAACATATATATGGGAGCTATAGCTAAATCTTAACCGATTTTCTTCAAATTCGGCAATGTTGGTTCGCGGATCAAGAAACTCTACCATTCTAAATTTCAAAACGATCGGATGTAAAATACAGCTTCTATAGGACTAAAGGGCCAAATTGGACGAAAGATATATATGGGAGCTATATCTAAATCTGCACCGATTTTCTTCAAATTCGGCAATGTTGGTTCATGGATCAAGAAACTCTACCATTCTAAATTTCAAAACGATCGGATGTAAAATACAGCTTCTATAGGACTAAAGGGCCAAATCGGACGAAACATATATATAGGAGGTATAGCTAAATCTTAACCGATTTTCTTCAAATTCGGCAATGTTGGTTCATGGATCAAGAAACTTTACCATTCTAAATTTCAAAACGATCGCATGTAAAATACAGCTTCTATAGGACTAAAGGACCAAATCGGACGAAAGATATGTATGGGAGCTATATCTAAATCTGAACCGATTTTCTTCAAATTCGGCAATGTTGGTTCATGGATCAAGAAACTCTACCATTCTAAATTTCAAAACGATCGGATGCAAAATACAGCTTCTATAGGACTAAAGGGCCAAATCGGACGAAACATATATATGGGAGCTATAGCTAAATCTGAACCGATTTTCTTCAAATTCAGCAATGTTGGTTCATGGATCAAGAAACTCTACCATTCTAAATTTCAAAACGATCGGATGTAAAATACAGCTTCTATAGGACTAAAGGGCCAAATCGGACGAAAATATATATGGGAGCTATATCTAAATCTGAACCGATTTTCTTCAAATTCGGCAATGTTGGTTCATGGATCAAGAAACTCTACCATTCTAAATTTCAAAACGATCGGATGTAAAATACAGCTTCTATAGGACTAAAGGGCCACATCGGACGAAACATATATATGGGAGCTATAGCTAAATCTTAACCGATTTTCTTCAAATTCAGCAATGTTGGTTCATGGATCAAGAAACTCTACCATTCTAAATTTCAAAACGATCGGATGTAAAATACAGCTTCTATAGGACTAAAGGGCCAAATCGGACGAAAGATATATATGGGAGCTATATCTAAATCTGAACCGATTTCAACCAAATTCAATAGCGATCTTAACAGCCGCGAAATAGTCTAAACTGCAAAATTTCAGAACGATCGGAGTGAAATTGCGACCTGTAGTCGACGAACAACTTTACATGGACGGACGGACGGACGGATGGACGGACGGACGGACGGACGGACGGACGTAAGCTAGTGATTCTGAGTCGATCGGTATACTTTAAGGTGGGTCTAGCTGTGTTATTTTAAGGTGTTACAAACATCTGCCGTGAAACAAACTTATAATACCCTGTACCACAGTGTGGTGTAGGGTATAAAAATAAGCACAGATCACACTACAATACAAGAAAAATTGTGGTCGATAAACGGAATCCAAATATAAATAAATAAAATAAACTATGGAACACAATACAAAATTTTACTAGGATTTCTATTTTTTTTTTTAAATTCTACATCAATTTACTAACCACACAATTCAAAAATATTTTACTAAAAATATATATTGCTTGAAATCAGTACAAGAAACAAAGTTCAATGCAAAAATTTAAGAATATTGACAAAAATATTCGAATTGCATACGAGTGAATTTCGTTGACACATATTTATCTGTATATACCGTTTACAATTTCAAAATCTAAAAACTACAAAATCAAGAACATGATTATAAAGAAAAATGGTTTAATATTTCATTAAAATCAGTACCGTTCATCATCGGAAGAGCGTTAGTTAAAGTGAACAATTCGTGTCCAAATGTTGAATTAAAATATTATATATTTGAGAAATTACAAACTCGAATTTGATATGAATAACATTTGGAAGTTAAATTGAGCCCCTCAATCTTCTATTAATTGCAATCTTAAATCCAATAATTGCAATATTGAAGAATTAACCGAAGTCTACAAACAATAGGGTTTCAATCAACCGGAAATCTACGACTCTCTGCAGTAAATAAAAAAATATCACTGTTCATGTGTATTTCAAAAAGTTTACAAATAACTTAAAGCTATACCTCCCTGCAGGCTATAGTATCTCTCTTACATATTAAATTTTTTTACTAAATTGATACTATTCTGGAAAAGTTTCTTCTAAGTTCTAACATTCAAATTTAAATTAAAATTACAACTACGTTTACAAAATATTGTAAAATTGCGATATATTAATTAGGTGGCACAAAGTATACTTTGTGTTGCCTTAATTTGAAAAAATTCTAAAGTTTCCTGTTGTTACATTTGTTATTATCTCATTATAAAATGAATGACCCCGCGTCCCAATCCACTTCCACGTCAGGCTCTGCTGTCGTTAAAACGTCTCCAATCCACGATAAGTTTTTGTTTGATTGTGATCATCTGGTCAGTTTTTGCACATCCTTTGAAAAATGTGATATCACTGACCAGACAGACTCGCTACTCGAAGTAAAATTAGATGATTTAGAAAACAGATGGAAAAAATTACAAATTGATTATGAAAATCTGATTCTATCTCCCGAATCATCTAGTACTAAAGACTTCAAAGAGAAGGCCAAAATTAACTTCAATGTTTGTTCTGAAGCGTATTATGAAACACGTTCTCAAATTTTAGATATTCTAAGAATATCACGAGGTACAAACTCTCAATTCAGTATGGCAAGGCATAGCCTGCTCCCTACAGAACTCTCCCAGAACAATTCTAATACGCAAATATCAGACAACTCAAACTTTTGCATAAAAGTTCCGCCGTGTGATACAGAAATATTCAAAGGGAGTTACGAAGAATGGCCCTCTTTTCGTGACATGTTCACAGCCGTTTACGTAAATCACCCGAAACTCACACGAGCCCAAAAACTTTATCACTTGAGAAACAAAACAAAGGGCAGCGCGGGCGCAATTGTAAAGAGATATCCCCTTTGCGATGAAAATTTTGATTTAGCCTGGAATGCCTTAAAGACTCGCTACGAGAACAAGCGCGTTCTTGTAGACAACCAGCTTAAAATATTGTTCAATATTCCCGTAGCCACTGGGGAAAGTAGTGAATCTCTTCAAAAGATTCACTCCACGGTGAAAGATTGTCTCTGCATCCTAAAATCACTGGATGTCAAAATCGATAGTTGGGATCCTATATTAATATATTTAATATCCACTAAGCTACCAGACGAGACAATTTCACTTTGGGAACAATCCCTCAAATCACATCGCGAGCTACCAAGTTGGTCCCAAATGGATGAGTTTCTCACAAATCGTTTCGAGGTCGTAGAACGAATATTTAGTTTTAGGTCTACAAGAGACCGCCGCAGCATTCCCGCAGGCAACTTATCCCAACATCATAACAAAATTCAGACATACACGTCTCAAGAAAAGCTAGATTCTTCTTGCCCATTATGTGAAGAAAATCATAGCATACGAATCTGTCCAGACTTTCGAAGATTCTCTCCCCAAGAAAGAATTGATTTCGTATTCCAACACAAAATTTGTAACAATTGTCTGTCTGCAGCTCACATAAATGCAAAATGCAAAAGTAGAAATACTTGCCTCTCATGCAAGAAACAACACCATACTCTACTACATTTAGATCAACCTGCGATGGATAGAACTCAACGTTCAAAAACCAGTCCTTCTCCTGGAAAAGCAGCAGCTAACACTAACTTTGCTGTTAAACCCAACATCGTGTCTCCTTCAACTTCTAAAGAAGCTTATTCTCAAGTTCAGGCAAACTTTTCCACCAACAATGAAACAATATTGCTTCGAACAGCCTTGGTCCAAATAGAACAGAATAGTGAAATATTTACTATTCGAGCACTTATTGACCCAGGCTCCCAAAGAACTTTCCTTTCTGAGAGAATTAGAAATCTTTTACGAATTCCCTATAGAAAGTCGTGTTTTGAAATTGTTGGTATTGGTGGACAATCTCAAAAGGCCGACAAAGAATGCGAACTTGTACTTTATTCCCAAAAACGAAATGTTCGATTCACTATAAACGCCATTATTCTACCAAAAGTTACAAAACGATTGCCTTCTATCACTTTTGAGGTCCCAAATTCACATGAGCTCCAAGATCTTGATTTGGCTGATCCCAACTTCAACAAATCATCAAACATTGATCTAATTCTTGGTAATGACTCGGAGCGTTTTATCAATATTGAAGGAATAAAAAAGAATATATGTGGCCAAGCTTCGGCATATAACACTATATTCGGTTGGGTTCTCAGTGGACCAATGAAGAATGAGACAGTTCATACATTCACTACCAATGTGATTCCGCCTGAAAATGATAACCTCAGTCACATTCTAAGAAAATAGAGGAAGTACCTTCTCATTCACCCATTTCATATGCAGACAAATTTTGTGAAGAATATTATTCAAAAAGACTGAACGTCGCACGGATGGTAGATATGTCGTAAGGCTCCCTTTCAAACAGGACTATCCGAAATCTGTATTCCTTGGATCTTCTCGCTTTATTGCTCTTGGTCAATATACCAGAATGGATAAATCTTTATCCAAAGATCAAGAGCTTCAAAAAGAATACAATTCGGTCCTCAATGAATATATCTCTTTACACCACATGGAGGAAACTTCATCCCAAGAGATATGTTCCCAAGGTAAATTTTATTCATTTTACCTCCCACATCACCCTGTTGTACACCCCGAACACAAATCTACCAAAGTAAGGGTGGTATTTAACGCGTCCCGTAAAACAAAGTCTGAATTTTCATTGAATGATGTGCTCTATACAGGTCCCACTCTCCAAACTGAGTTGATCTCTACCATCCTCAATTGGAGAAAATATAAGTACGTATACAGTGGAGACATACAAAAAATGTATCGACAGATCTTGGTGCATCCCTCTGATAGAGCATATCAAAGGATTTTGTTTCAACAAGATCCCTCGGGTCCAATAAAAGATTATCAGTTAAACACTGTCACTTTTGGGATAAATTGCGCACCCTTTCTGGCAATACGGACTCTATTACAACTAGCATCTGACTCTGAAGAAAAATTCCCTCGAGTCGCTTCGATTTTACGCAAAGAAACTTACGTTGATGACATTTTGTCTGGTGGGTTTTCAATTTAAGAAACCATCGAGTCTCAACATAATCTCATTTCCGTTCTCCAGTCGGCAGGATTCCCATTAAAAAAAATGACTGCCAATGATACTCGTTTACTCGATCATTTACCCCCAGAAGATTTATACGATTTAAATCTGATGAAATTTTATGAGTCTAGCTCCACAAAAACTCTGGGTATAAAATGGAATGCCTTAAATGATACGTTTTCATATTCCCCTGTTAACATACAAGTCCAACCACATGTAACGAAGCGCCAAGTGCTTTCGTCTGTAGCGCAGCTGTTTGACCCTGGAGGTTGGTTAACCCCTGTTATTATAAGGGCAAAAGTGCTCATGCAGCAACTTTGGTTAGAAGGTTGTAACTGGGATGAGACAATTAGTACAGATTCTCTATATATCTGGAATAATTTATTGTCTGACTTGCCCCACATTGAAGACATCAAAATAACCCGATGGATTCAATACATGCCCACTGATCTCATAGAAATTCATGGCTTTTGTGATGCTTCCAAAACAGCGTACTGTGCCTGCGTACATGTACGCTGTCAGACATCCAGCTCAAACGTTTTCTCGAACTTACTCATGGCTAAAAGTAAAGTTGCACCCATTAAAACGGTTTCCTTGCCTAAATTGGAAATTAATGGTGCTTTACTCCTCGCAAAGCTTTGCAAGTATGTCATGGAGGTGTTCAATCTCAATGCCAGCTCTATAACATTATGGACAGATGCATCAATTGTGCTTGGATGGCTCTCAAAACCACCAATGTCATGGGAAACATATGTAGCAAACCGCACGTCGCAAATCCACGACCTCGCCCCAAGTGCAAAGTGGAGATATGTGCCCACTCACGACAATCCAGCTGATCTAGGTACACGAGGATGTAAACCCCAAGACTTGATCTGCAATCAATTATGGTGGAATGGACCATCTTGGCTTACAACTCCCGAAGAAAATTGGCCAAAGAAAAATCCATTAGCTCCAAAAATAATTCCCGAAAAACAAGTGGTTGAGACTTTGCACAGTGTCACCCAGGAGAATGATATTTTGCTTAGATTCTCTTCATATAATAGAGCTCTGAGAGTCCTCTCGTACGTCTTCCGGTTTATCATTAACAGCAACAGTCGTTGGAAGAATACTCACAATTTTCAAACGATAGATTTGAATTTCAAAGAAATGCAATTCATTAAAGTCCGCTTGATTTCTCTCTCTCAGCAACGAATGTATGAAACGGAATATAAAGCACTGTTATACTCTAAACCCATTTCCCACAAAAGTGTTTTGTCTACCTTGAATCCCTTCTTAGATTCTGACAAAATTATGCGTGTTAATGGTAGACTCTCGGATTCATTCCTCCCATATAGGGAACGATACCCAATAATCCTACCCGGAAATTCTAGACTCTGCAATCTGTACCTAAATCATTTGCACACATTTTTGGCTCACGCTCAGTGCAACCAGATGTGTAGATTTGTACAAACTGAATTTCACATATCACGTCTTAAACCCAGAGTGAAAAGTGTTATTCATAAATGTAAAGTTTGTATTTTGCACAAACAAAATCCAAGTAACCAAATTATGGCTCCCTTGCCCCCGGAACGATGCACATTTTCACCTCCATTTCACACCACCGGTATTGATTTTGCCGGTCCTCGTCTTTACGCAGATCTCCCATAGTTAAGGGCTATGTCTGTGTATTTGTTTGCTTTATAACAAAAGCAATGCACTTGGAAGCATGCTCAGAATTGTCATCTGCAGCCTTTGAAGCCGCATTTTCTCGTTTCGTGGGGAGGCGGGGGCTCCCTCATCGGATAGTCTCTGATAATGGGCGTAATTTTATTGGTGCCAGCAGGATTCTTTTGAGAGAATTTTCCCATTTTTTGAAATCGGCTTCCAATGACATTTCTCAAAAGTATGCGATTAATGGTTTCGAATGGAAATTCATTCCTCCACATGCACCTCATATGGGCGGACTTTGGGAAGCCGCAGTTAAAAGCTTCAAAACCCATTTTAAAAAACTCGCTGGTGCACATAAATTTACATTTGAACAATTCGCCACCATATTAGCTCGGATAGAAGGTGTTCTGAATTCGCGTCCTATTTCAGCAATATCTGAAGATCCGGCAGATCTTACAGCATTGACGCCCGGCCACTTTTTAAAAGGTTCCCCATTATTGTCGTTCCCTGAACCAGACTCGACGAGTCTTTCCCTTATAAATAGATGGCTAAAATTAAAAGCTCTTCATCATCAGTTCTCAGTACGATGGAAAGAAGACTATTTGAAGGCTTTACTAAAGCGATATAAGTGGAAATATCCCACTCCCAATTTAAAAATTGACGATTTAGTTATTGTGATGGATGACTTACTTCCACCAAGCGAATGGCGCTTGGGAAGAATAGCTAAAACGTACCTTGGTTCAGATAACCATGTACGTATTGCTGGCGTACGCACTGCTGCTGGTATCATCAATAGACCCATATCTAAACTTTGTTACTTACCCTTCTCAAACACCACAGATTCCGATTAAGCATGTTAACTTTGCTCCCTATTTGTCTCTCAAAACATGTATCTAATGCGCATTCTTCACATTTGTGAAGAATGCACCACAAATTAATCGCTCTATGTATTTTAGTACTTACAGATCTCCAACAAATCAGTCACATAAACCTGATGTCTATAAGTGTAAACTGTGCAACCGGTTCCATTCCCTGAAAGTATGTCCCAAGTTTCTACGTATGAAACCACACGAACGCAACGCCTTGGTTTTGAGGGAAACATACTGTGTCAACTGCCTGGCCAGAAGCCATCGATTCCGTGATTGCCGATCTGGGTATATGTGCCGAAAATGTGATAGGCCACATCACACCCTACTGCACCAAAATCACTCTGTAGTAAACAATTCTAACAAAACGAACAGAAACTAGAACAAAAAGGACAACAACCGCAACAAAGGAACAACAGCAAACCCAACGATCCGAATAGCAACAACAATTGTAACCAACAAATACTATCTGAAGCAATTCGTGCTCTTGCTTCAGTGCTATGTTCCACGCAGCAACCATAATCTGACCCGGCGGCATGTCTAAACTCAAACGTTTAGACTTACTTAAACTTATTTATATATGAATTTTAATTTGAACATTTGGTAAAAAACTATTTCTTGAATTTCGCATAGTTTTAAAACCACTGTAAATCATAACGAAACTACTGAATACTTTTATTATTGTGAATTACAAAACAATATTTATCTTAAAAATATGTTTGTAAAAACCTTCTTGGCGGGTTAGTGAAAGTTGGCTCGTCCACTTTCTCAGCGCACTTCAACTGGTGAGCACTCATAACCCCACAAATAAAACCAAATTCTCTAACTCTAACACCACCACTTCTTGGTTCTTTTATTTTATATTTCTCTAATAATTAATTGCTCGTAATTTCTCACATCTCGAGAAAATCTGTAGCTACGTTGTAGCTACAGACTTCCTCCTACTGTCATCGTTGGCTCTACATATAAAAATACAGTCCACTACGCTCTTTTGGCACTGGTGAAGTTACTGCCCTCCAAACCCTTCCAGCACCTTCCTCATCAACAGTCATCACCAGTACTCCTCAAACTTTATTCAAATTGTTTACATAAATTTACTTTTGGGACATTTTATACTTAAATAATAGCCTGTACCACAGTGTGGTGTAGGGTATAAAAACGATTGGATCTAAAGAGCCAAATCGGATGAAACATATATATGGGAGCTATAGCTAAATCTTTACCGATTTTCTTCAAATTCGGCAATGTTGGTTCATGGATCAAGAAACTCTTCCATTCTAAATTTCAAAACGATTGGATGTAAAATATAGCTTCTATAGAACTAAACGGCCAAATCGGACGAAACATATATATGGGAGCTATAGCTAAATCTTAACCGATTTTCTTCAAATTCGGTAGTGTTGGTTCATGGATCAAGAAACTCTACCATTCTAAATTTCAAAATGATTGGATGTAAAATACAGCTTCTACAGGACTAAAGAGCAAAATCGGACGAAACATATATATATATATTGGAGCTACAGTTAAATCTTAACCGATTTTCTTCAAATTCGGTAGTGTTGGTTCATGGATCAAGAAACTCTACCATTCTAAATTTCAAAACGATTGGATGTAAAATACAGCTTCTGCAGGACTAAAGAGCAAAATCGGACGAAACATATATATGGGAGCTATAGCTACATCTTAACCGATTTTCTTCAAATTCGGCAATGTTGGTTCATGGATCAAGAAACTCTACCATTCTAAATTTCAAAACGATTGGATGTAAAATACAGCTTTTATAGGACTAAAGGGCCAAATCGGACGAAAGGTATATATGGGAGCTATAGCTAAATCTCTACCACTCTAAATTTCAAAATGATTGGATGTAAAATACAGCTTCTATAGGACTAAAGGGCCAAATCGGACGAAACATATATATGGGAGCTATAGCTAAATCTTAACCGATTTTCTTCAAATTCGGTAGAGTTGGTTCGTAGATCAAGAAACTCTACCATTCTAAATTTCAAAATGATTGGATGTAAAATACAGCTTCTACAGGACTAAAGAGCAAAATCGGACGAAACATATATATGGGAGCTATAGTTAAATCTTAACCGATTTTCTTCAAATTCGGTAGTGTTGGTTCATGGATCAAGAAACTCTACCATTCTAAATTTCAAAACGATTGGATGTAAAATACAGCTTCTATAGGACTAAAGAGCCAAATCGGACGAAACATATATATGGGAGCTATAGCTAAATCTTAACCGATTTTCTTTAAATTCGGCAATGTTAGTTCATGGATCAAGAAACTCTACCATTCTAAATTTCAAAACGATTGGATGTAAAATACAGTTTCGTCCGATTTTGCGACTAAAGAGCAAAATCGGACGAAACATATATATGGGAGCTATAGCTAAATCTTAACCGATTTTCTTCAAATTCGGTAGTGTTGGTTCATGGATCAAGAAACTCTACCATTCTAAATTTCAAAACGATTGGATGTAAAATACAGCTTCTATAGGACTAAAGGGCCAAATCGGACGAAAGATATATATGGGAGCTATATCTAAATCTGAACCGATTTCAACCAAATTCAATAGCGATCTTAACAGCCGCGAAATACTCTAAACTGCAAAATTTCAAAACGATCGGAGTGAAATTGCGACCTGTAGTCGACGAACAACTTTACATGGACAGACGGACGGACGGACGGACGGACGGACATCGTTAAATCGACTCAACTAGTGATTCTGAGTCGATCGGTATACTTTAAGGTGGGTCTAGCTGTGTTATTTTCAGGTGTTACAAACATCTGCCGTGAAACAAACTTATTATACCCTGTACCACAGTGTGGTGTAGGGTATAATGATGCGACTAATTCGCGCATATGCGAATGCGAATATTCGTTACAACCCTGATCTAGATAACTAAACAAGGTAAAATTACCCAAATTTGTCGATATATGTAATCGAATATGGGAAACATCTTGGCATTAAAAATGCAATTTGAGCATAACTCGAGTTATGCCGCTATGCATTGTGTGGGAGCTATACCTAAATCTGAAACGGTTTTCGTCAAATTCGGCAATATTGGTCCAAAGATCAATCAACTGGACCATGCTAAATATCAAATCAATTGGATGTAAAGTACAGCTTCCATAGGGCTTAAGGGCAAAAATCGGACGAAATATATATATGGGATATATATATCAAATATGAGCCGATTTCAATAGGGTTCTCTCCAGGTACGAAAGACTCCTAACTGCAAAATTTCAGCACGAGCGAAGTGAAATTGCTACCAGTACTCAACGAACAGCAAAAGATGGACAGACATGGTTAAATCGACTCAGCTAGTGATTCTGAGTCGATTGTTATAGTTTAAGGTAAGTCTAGCTATAGTACTTCTGGGTGTTACAAACATCTGGTATGGAATAAACTTATAGTACTCTCACGCTGAAAAAATCGCTTCTATAGCGTATTGTCCCAAACATATTCTGCTTGAAATTTATGTAAATGTTTAAGTATACTCGAAATATATTATATTCGGCACATACATACAAATATTATATATTTGGGAAGACGTTATTCTAAACAAATCTTTGTTTGCGAACTTATATTTATACCCTACACCAACTGTGGTACAGGGTATTATAAGTTTGTTTCATGGCAGATGTTTGTAACACCTGAAAATACTATAGCTAGACCCACCTTAAAGTATACCGATCGACTCAGAATCACTAGCTGAGTCGATTTAACGATGTCTGTCCGCGTCCTCCGTCCGTCCGTCTGTCCATGTAAAGTTGTTCGTCGACTACAGGTCGCAATTTCACTCCCATCGTTCTGAAATTTTGCAGTTTACAGTATTTCGCGGCTGTTAAGATCGCTATTGAATTTGGTTGAAATCGGTTCAGATTTAGCTATAGCTCCCATATATATGTTTCGTCCGATTTTGCTCTTTAGTCCTGTAGAAGCTGTATTTTACATCCAATCATTTTGAAATTTACAATGGTAGAGTTTCTTGATCCATGAACCAACACTACCGAATTTGAAGAAAATCGGTTAAGATTTAGCTATAGCTCCCATATATATGTTTCGTCCGATTTGGCCATTTAGTCCTCTAAAAGCTGTATTTTACATCCAATCGTTTTGAAATTTAGAATGGTAGAGTTTCTTGATCCATGAACCAACATTGCCGAATTTGAAGAAAATCGGTTAAGATTTAGCTATAGCTCCCATATATATGTTTCGTCCGATTTGGCCATTTAGTCCTATAAAAGCTGTATTTTACATCCAATCGTTTTGAAATTTAGAATTGTAGAGTTTCTTGACCCATAAACCAACATTGCCGAATTTGAAGAAAATCGGTTAAGATTTAGCTATAGCTCCCATATATATGTTTCGTCCGATTTGGCCATTTAGTCCTATAAAAGCTGTATTTTACATCCAATCGTTTTGAAATTTAGAATGGTAGAGTTTCTTGATCCATGAACCAACACTACCGAATTTGAAGAAAATCGGTTAAGATTTAGCTATAGCTCCCATATATATGTTTCGTCCGATTTGGCCCTTTAGTTCTATAGAAGCTATATTTTACATACAATCGTTTTGAAATTTAGAATGGTAGAGTTTCTTGATTCATGAACCAACATTGCCGAATTTGTAGAAAATCGGTAAAGATTTAGCTATAGCTCCCATATATATATGTTTCATTCGATTTTGCTCTTGAGATCCAATCGTTTTTATACCCTACACCACACTGTGGTACAGGGTATTATTTAAGTATAAAATGTCCCAAAAGTAAATTTATGTAAACAATTTATACATGAATTACAAAATTTATATATCAGAGTTATTCAATATTACGAGAGTGGTGTAGGGTATTATATAGTCGGCACCGCCCGACTTTAGCCTTTCCTTACTGGTTTTCATTTGGGACTATTATTTACGAAATAAATATTTATTCGCTCTTAAGCATTCAGAAAATATATCAATAACTTAATTTTAAAACTGTATTTTATATCCGATCAGTATGAAATTCGTCAGAAAGAGGTTTCCTATTATATGAATGAACACTTTTAAATTTGGAAGAAATCGGTTCAGATTAAGATATAGCCCCCATATATACGTTACCCCCCATTTGACATGTGAGCGCTGTAAAAATGTTATTTTATATCCGATCAGTGCGAAAGTTTCTTTCTATGTACATGAATTTGACCTGTGAGCGGAGGTCGGAGAAAATCGGTTCAGATTTATATATAGCTCCCATATATATGTTACCCCCGATTTGACATGTAAGCGCTGTAGAGACTGTATTTTATATCCGATAAGTACGAAATTCGACAGAAGGAGGTCTTTTTACGTGAATGAGTATTCAGGGAAGATCGGTTCAGATTTATATTAAAGCTCCATATATATGTTCCTCCTGATTTGGTATCAAACCGCTATAGAAGTTGCATTTTACTTCCGATCATTAAAATTTTCCAGAAATATGTTTCTCAATTTAGTAACGAATATTGCTTAATTTAGCGATTATCGTTTCAGAATTAGATAATATGTTTCTACCCTATTACCTATTATTCCAAATTATTATGGCAATGACCCTTATCGCATTGTCAGGGAGGTGTAGGGTATTATATAGTCGGCATCGCCCGACTTTCTGCCTTTCCTTACTGGTTATATTCTCAATATTGTTTTTACACCTAGATGTACGTATTATGAGAGTGTGTTTTTAAATACACCCACACGCACATATACTTTTTGCTTCTATCGGTTATTATAACCTACATGACTCTGAGGTAAAGGGTACTATAAGTTCTTGTTGCCCATATGTTTGTAACACCCTAAAATATTGAAGCTAGACCCACCTTGGAGGCTGCATCAGATTTATCTATATCCCCCATATACCGATACCTCCATTCTAAACAATGCTAAGTGCAAAAAGGTAGTTTTTCAAGATAGGCGACCAAAATTTGATGAATTTTTTAAACTTATGTGGAATTCCTTTACAATGCAAATCGAACGACCTGTACTGTTTTGAGAATAATTTTTGATTGGGTTAACGGATAAACACCAAATTCTGACTGAATTTAAAAATGCAAATTCCCCAATTCGTCTTATCATGTTTAAGAATGGAAGTATCGATCTATGGTCCTTCCGATTTAGCCGCCTAAAGCTACGGAAGCTGTATTTGTCTTCCAATCATTTTGTAATTTTGGAGGGTTCCGAATTTGAAGAAAATCGGTTCCGATTTAGATATAGGGCCCATATATACATACCTATATTGGTATATATTTGCACCGCATATCTATATAAATATATATCCAATTTTTAATCTAAGCGTTATCAAATAATTTTTTTTGGACAGATCAGTAACATTAGACAAACAATTTCGATAAATCTTGACAATATTTCTCTTATTCTGCTCGAAAATATAAAAAGTATTTTTTTTCACATTGTACGATATTTTTTAAAATTTTTACAGTATTTTTGTTTTGATGAACAAGAAAACCAATGACAATTAAAAAGTGCTCTTTCAATATACTTATACATTAAGTTATAAGTTATAGTTATGAAGGACAACATATTTATTTGGGTCCAGCTATATTCAAAACCGGCAATGAAGAGAGTTTGAGGAACATTCTCATTGCTATATTTCTTTATTATATTCAGTCGGATAAACCAACTAATGAATCCCCTCACCTTGAGTTTCAAAAAAATATTAGTAAATTAATTTATTATCCCCTCACCTTAGAGAGGAGGGTATATATCATTTGGTACGAGCCAAAAGTGTAACACATCGAAGGAGTGACCTAGAACCCTAAGTATGTTCGGCGGTATGTTCTGTATGTGAGTCTGTATGTCTGTGCATATAAATACTTGAAATTTTGGACAGTACAATGCTTTACAGTACCTAGAGTCTAGAGAAAAGTGGCCGTAATTGGCACGCCTCTTTTGGTACCTCCCACAAAAATTGACCATTTTACACCAAAAGTTTACAGCTTATTACTTTAAAGGCAATTTAAATTAATAATAATTTAATTAAAACAAAAAACCAGTAAGGAAAGGCTAAAGTCGGGCGGTGCCGACTATATAATACCCTAGACCACTCTCGTAATATTGAATAACTCTGATATATAAATTTTGTAATTCATGTATAAATTGTTTACATAAATTTACTTTTGGGACATTTTATACTTAAATAATACCCTGTACCACCGTGTGGTGTAGGGTATAAAAACGATTGGATCTAAAGAGCCAAATCGGATGAAACATATACATGGGAGCTATAGCTAAATCTTTACCGATTTTCTTCAAATTCGGCAATGTTGGTTCATGAATCAAGAAACTCTACCATTCTAAATTTCAAAACGATTGGATATAAAATATAGCTTCTACCGAACTAAAGGGCCAAATCGGACGAAACATATATATGGGAGCTATAGCTAAATCTTAACCGATTTTCTTCAAATTCGGTAGTGTTGGTTCATGGATCAAGAAACTCTACCATTCTAAATTTCAACACGATTGGATGTAAAATACAGCTTTTATAGGACTAAAGGGACAAATCGGACGAAACATATATATGGGAGCTATAGCTAAATCTTAACCGATTTTCTTCAAATTCGGTAATGTTGGTTCATGGATCAAGAAACTCAACCATTCTAAATTTCAAAACGATCGGATGTAAAATACAGCTTCTATAGGACTAAAGGACCAAATCGGTCGAAAGATATATATGGGAGCTATATCTAAATCTGCACCGATGTTCTTCAAATTCGGCAATGTTGGTTCATGGATCAAGAAACTCTACCATTCTAAATTTCAAAACGATCGGATGTAAAATATAGCTTCTATAGGACTAAAGGGCCAAATCGGACGAAACATATATATGGGAGCTATAGCTAAATCTTAACCGATTTTCTTCAAAATCTGCAATGTTGGTTCATGGATCAAGAAACTCTACCATTCTAAATTTCAAAACGATCGGATGTAAAATACAGCTTCTATAGGACTAAAGGACCAAATCGGACGAAAGATATATATGGGAGCTATATCTAAATCTGAACCGATTTTCTTCAAATTCGGCAATGTTGGTTCACGGATCAAGAAACTCTACCATTCTAAATTTCAAAACGATCGGATGTAAAATACAGCTTCTATAGGACTAAAGGGCCAAATCGGACGAAAGATATATATGGGAGCTATATCTAAATCTGAACCGATTTTAACCAAATTCAATAGCGATCTTAACAGCCGCGAAATACTCTAAACTGCAAAATTTTAGAACGATCGGAGTGAAATTGCGACCTGTAGTCGACGAACAACTTTACATGGACAGACGGACGGACGGACATCGTTAAATGGACTCAGCTAGTGATTCTGAGTCGATCGGTATACTTGGTGGGTCTAGCTGTGTTATTTTAAGGTGTTACAAACATCTGCCGTGAAACAAACTTATAATACCCTGTACCACAGTGTGGTGTAGGGTATAATAAAGAAAATTTACTAATATTTTTTGGGACTCAAGGTGAGGGGATTCATAAGTCGGTTTACTCGACTGAACTTTCTTATTGTTTTTTTGTTTTATTTAAACTATTATCAATTTAATTCAATTTCGCCCATTTGTCTCGAGGTAATAGTGACAAATAAACTACTACTATGTGTAGAATTTCAGAGGATTCAAATAAGTAGTATATAAGTTATTAAATAATTAATATTTCACTAAATGTTAACCCTTTGTGGGGGAGGAACTAGAAGGAGTAGTCGCGCGGACTTTTAAGTGATCCCTATGAATAGTAGACTATAAATACAAGCATTTAAATGGTAAATTTGATTAATCTTTAACCTTTTGGTATTGATACGTGTATTATTGGGTTTCTTTTCTGCTAGTCTGTTAGACGATACAGATATCTTATTGTTGCTGTTTCTAATGGGTTGCAAAACTATAACTGCCCGCAAAGTTTTTCGAAAACCCTATACAGGTATACTCGTACATGCAATATATTGCATAAACCCGAATTATAATGTACCATTTTTGTGAATAAATTTTTAAGTATAACATTTGGGGACATATTCATTTTCGAATTAATTTTTGCAATCAAAAAAATTGAGCTCCTTAAATACTGGAACAGGACCCTTAAAGTGCACGGATCGACTCAGAATCACTACACGCTGAAAAAAAATCGCTTCTGTAGTACATTGTCCCAAACATATTTGGCTTGAAACATATATATGTTTAGGTTACACTCTAAACATATAATATTTGGTACACACAAAAGTTGTGTATTTGGGAAGATATTGTTCTAAACAAATATTTGTTAACATCCCAATGTGACTGTAATTTTGAAACAAATGTTTATTTGCATTAAGGTATTCATAAAATACATAAATTGTGTCTAATTTTTCAGTAATTCAAAGTTAATTTTTAGAAATTTTTAATGTTCGTAAAAATAATAAATAATAATAATTGAAATCGTATAATAAAGTACTTAGAGGATTGACAACTAATGATGGCTTGGAATACTCAGAGATTTGAAATGATTGATTTAAAACAGAAGTTAATGCTACATATGGTATCATAACTGGGAAGTACAATTCGAAACCAAGGAAAAACTGAAATTCGAAAAAGTCAGCAAAAGTTTTGGAAATCTTTTTTAAATAAAATATATTTGGAAAATATCCTAAATAATAATTTTAATTGTATTTAAACACATATTTTATTTGAGAAATTTAGTTTGCAAATACAATTTGTTGTAATATATTAATATATGCGTTCCAAATATATTTTATTGATTTTCAAATTAAATTTATTTGCTAAGAAATATATAATATTTAAAAATTTGTGTTCCAAATATATTTTCTTTCGGTACAAACATATCAAAAAAGGCGATTTTGCCCAGTGTAGAGATCGCAATTTTACTCTGATCTAGATGCAATTTAGTACGGAGCTCTTCATTGCATTAGAGACGAAGCCTATTTAAATTCGCTAAATCGGTTCAGATTGTATATATGGGCCCCAGATCTCTCGTACACCAAATTTCATGACAATCTGTTCAGATTACATATGTCGCCCATGTAAGTCTGATTTGCCATTTGCGCCACAATTTGCATCAAATCTTTACGAAATTTGACACAGAAAATTTTTTTACAAAAATCGGTTCAGATTTAGAGGTATATTCCTATATCCCGATTTTAGATACAAGGGCTGTAGAATCCGGATTTCTGAAAAGAACATTATAAAATATTGCAGAAAACAGTTTCGTGAAGAACGAGCGATATAGCATCTATGTATATATTCCTATATCGCGATATTTGAACGGATTTTTATAAAATTTAAAAGATAGTAGTTTTTGAATTAGGAAGGAACGTCGCCAAGAAGAAAATCTTTTCAGATTTGTATAGTTCCGGCATATACTTATATCCCAGTTTTTAATCAAAGCGCTATAAAATAAAAAAAATTAATATATCATTCTGTGGTTTTCTGAAATAACGGATTATCATTAGGAAAACAATACTGACAAAAGTTGACAGTAATTTGTATTATTCTGCTCCCGTATTATACGAGTATTATTTAGTTCGAAAAAATAACAAAATTCTAAAAAATCAGAAAATTATTTACATATATTTCTATAAACTTTGTCACTGTACGGCATACCAGACCTCGTCAAACCAAGTTTTAATTGAAAATACATACGTATACGAGTATAAAGAAAATTATTTAAATTTTTCAATACATCTTCTAACAACAATGGAGTCCAGCAGACTTAATGCATATTTAACGCGATGCATTTGGGATTAAAAGTCATAACCCTAAAACCGTAAAACTCAAAATATCCGAAAACCTGTGGAGCAATTTTAATTTGCCAAAGGAAGCGAAAATTTGCATAAAATGTTCGATTCAACTTTCAAAATCCAAAAAGCAATTTGAATATCTGAATTGTGAAGATCGTGACGTTGAGTGGGACTGGATGTAAAAAGTATCGTAATCCAGCCAGCGAATAGGATGGTGATTAAATTTTGTCAGAGCTGGATAAAAAAGAAAAAATCAATTACTAACCCTTTCCCCACCAACTTGGGGACACGACCATGTTATGAAGGAATTCGGCGCTTCTGAACGGGAAGTAAGAACTTCAAATAAATTGTGTTCTGAACAAGGAATTTTAGCAATCCCAAAGCCGAAATGCGATAGAAAATTACTTTATAAAACTGAAGAGTTAGTTAAACATTTTTTCGAATTGGATGAAAACAGCCGTTTAATGCTATCTAAAAATCAAAATTCTACTTGATCTTTAAATTGATTTGTATAAATAAGTAATATTTTTGTATTTATAAATACATATGTATATGTATACGTTCGTATATAAACGAATTTTATTTATTGAATGGTAAAATTATTTGAAATACGAAGTAGCTTCAATCCAATTGCAAAGGCACTAGCTAAACATTTAATCAAACCGGATGATCATTGAGTGTTCACTACATGTAAGTACATGGATCATGAAGTATTGACACTTTGGAGATGTATCAATGTGATCTACATACTGTGCAGTATTGATTTTAACAAACTTTGTTAGCATTGACTGTAATTTTTCGAAATAATTTTTTTAAAAAAATCATTTCTTTTTGTTGTGGAAAAAGTACATTCCACAAATTTGATATGAACTAACAAACATGTCAAAGACTCTTTTAAAAATATTGCAGAAAAAAAATTTCGTGATATATTTTTGATATTGCGAAATATTTTTTAATGCAAAAGAATTGGTCCAAAATGCAACTTTACGAAATTAGTTGTTTATCTGCAAGAGAGTCCATGAAATATCCCTCCAGAGTGTCATTTGGCGCACTGCTCTAAAATCTTTATTTGTATGTGAAAAACGCGTTTGAAAATTTCTATTTTGACAAAAAATATTGCTTTTTTCCGAATTGAGTGTCCAATAACTTGGTCAATCGCTGTTCAATTGACCCAATATTAGCATTCTCCGAGTTTCTATGCTTGAACAATAAACGAGTAAAAATTCAGACAAATCGGACAACTTTTATTTTTTACCTGGGACATTTGAGGAATTTTGCCCCATATATGGAGGTGATATATATGAATCTGAACCGATTTTCCCTGAATACTCATTCATGTAAACAGACCTCTTTCTCTAGAATTTAGTACTGATCGGACATAAAATACAGTCTCTACAGCGCTTACATGTCAAATCGGTGGTAACATATATATGGGGGCTATATCTAAATCTGAAACGATTTTCTCCGAATTTGGCAGTATTCCATCGAGTAATAAGAAACCTCTTTCTGCCGAATTTCGCACTGATCGGATATAAAATAACATTTTTACAGCGCTTACATGTCAAATCGGGGGTAACATATATATGGGAGCTATATCTAAATCTGAACCGATTTCTTCCAAATTTAACAGTGTTTATTCATATAATAAGAGACCTCTTTCTGCTGAATTTCATACTGATCGGATATAAAATAAAGTTTTTACAGCGCTTACATGTCAAATCGGGGCTAACATATATATGGGGGCTATATCCAAATCTGAACCGATTTTAACCAAATTAAATAGGGATCGTCCTTGGGCCAAAAAAGATATGTGTAAAGTTTCGTCAAGATCGGGCCATAATTGCGACCTGTACTTTGATTACAAGAATACGTCTACAGACAGACAGACGGACAGACAGACGGACATAGCTAAATCGACTCAGAAAGTGATTACTAGTCGATCGGTATAATAAACGATGGATCTATCTCTTCTCCTTTTGGGTGTTACAAACAAATGCACAAAGTCATAATACCCTGTACCACAGTGTGGTGTAGGGTATAAAAATTGGTACGGATTTAGATGCAGCCCCGATAACCAGCTATACATATGTAGATTTTGCATCTAAGGGCTACCAAATCTTCTTTGCTGAACAGGTTATTAAAAAAATCGTACAAAATGAAGAAAGTCGGTTAGAATTTATGTATACCCACCATATCTAGCTACATCACGAAACTGCATCTTAGGGCTAAATATTCCGGAGTTCTGAATAGATATTTGTAAATTCTAGCAATAACATTTTTGACAAGTTTGAAGAAAATCGGTTCCGACTTTGATGCGGCCCCAATATATATATCTATAAACTGACATTCCATATCCATACCTCCATTCTAAAACATGCTAAGTTGACTTAGCATGTTTTTAAGGAGATTGCATTTTTAATTTTTAAATATTCCAATTATATTCAGTCAAAATTTGCTGTTTCTCCGCCAACCCAATCAAAAGTTATTCACAAAACAGTACGGGTCATTCGATTTGCACTATAAAGGAATTCCACACAAATTTAAAAAATTCGTCAAACTTTAATCGCCTCTCCTGAAAAACTACCTTTTTACACTTAGCATAGTTTAGATTGGAGGTATCGATATGAGCTTCACAAATTCGAATATTTGAAGAGATATACATAAAATTTAGCTTTAAAGGACGACGTTTTGCGACGATTGAGGGGATAACACCGACATGTTTAACTGTTATGTCTCTCACGAACAAACTCAACTAAGAACATATGCTCGAGACAAGAATGCCAACATAAAAAAAAAGACTAATCAAATACACGTAGCCGTAGAAATTTAAAAATTAAAATTTTCTATTGAACAGACCTCGTATTGTAATTAACATATTATGGAAATGTTCAAACGTTACTTTCGAAGTAATGAGGTTTGTTGCAAACACAATGTGTCTTTGAATGTTTAGAGAACCAAACCTCGTATGCTTAAATTTAATAATCATTTCAATCGCCTTATATTGGGCATTTGGGTTTCTTGGTTCCTATTCCTGAGTATATGTAGGTATATTGTCTTCTCTGTTTTTTCCGGAGTGCGTGTAAGGTTTTTGTAAGACTCATTTGTCATTTGTGGTTACTGAGAATATTTAACACTTTCACACTTATAGATAAAGCAAGTACACACAGTGAGAAAAATATTTCTTGTCTTCTATGGTTAGTTATATATATTAATCAGTTGCCACCGATTCATTTTTTGTAATTTAGGAACAAAGTTTGATTGTAAAAGAGTTGCAACGAATTATAAACAAGTTAATAGCGATTAATGATTGTTTTATATAATTATACAACTACTGAGTGCTTTGAAATTGTAGAATGTAATTTGATTTTGAGTTACACATATAATCCAGAATATAAATTTCTGTTGAGAAATATTCTCTATTGGAGATACTAAATTCTAGAATTATATTATAATGCCTGATATAATTTGAGCAGACTCCTGACCAATTTGGCCAAATATGGCTTTTGGATTGAATAATAAATAATCAATTTAGAAAGTTAAGTCAGGTATACCTACTTACGAATCTCCTCACCTTCAGTTACATTTGTGTGGGATGTACAAATAGGGGGTGTCAATGACGCCTGAACAAGTGCGGATGGAGGTGAGTATGGTTATTCCTCGCAAGCACAAGTGGAGATAATGTCTCTGGTAGACGAGTGGACTGTATGAGATGATTGATGTTAATATTGTTGGTGAGTTATTTCTTCGTACAGAAAATAACTCGACAACAATATCAACCCAGAACGAGTAGAGAATAATGCACACAAGTGATTAATAAAAGAGGTTTAGGTTTCAAACGTTATAAATTAATTTTATTTTAAAATAAGAGAAGAGTAGAGCAGAGTTGAGATGCTCACCTTTGCCCGGTCCAGAATGAAGTGAGCGAGCAAACAAAACTTTACTTGACAAGTAGCTTACTTAACGAAAGTAAATAGAATGCAATTCCTTAATCTATTACAATAATTCACGTACAATTCAAGATCTTAATCTAATACAATATTTATCTAAGGTATCTATACACTTAAAAACTAGAAATTCATTTATTTAATTCGTAATTATTAATAATATAAAAAATACAAAATGATTGGACAATTCAATAATAACATTTGAACAATTCACATTTGTCCAAAGCCCATTTTTCACTGGACTTTAGGTACTATAAAAGCTTTACATTGTACAAAATTTCAAGTGTTTGTATTCACTGGTATTCAATTTATAAACTGTTAACATTTTCAGCAAAATGGTCTATTTGTTTGGGAGGTACCAATTGGGACGTGTCAATGACGCACCTTTTTTTACTGGACTGTAGGTACTATAAATGCATTACTCTGTACGAAATTTCAAGTATTGCTATGTACTGCTATTAATATTATAAGCTGTTAACTTTTGGTGCAAATTGGTCCATTTGTGCGGGAGGTACCAAAAGGGACGTGAAAACTTGGCCCATTTTTCTTGAGGTGTTAGACTAATAAACTAATGTGTTTAATTTCATAAGATTCGAGTAAGTAGTATAGATGTTATTAAAGAACCAATATTTCACTAAATGTTAATCCTTTGTGGTGGAGGTACTAGAAGGAGTGGACCAATATGGCCCATCCTCGAACTTAGCCGGAGAATAATATTAATTAAATGAAAAATATTACCGCATAACAAATTTGAAGTCAATCGGTTAACCCTTTCGAGAGTTACCGTGTGCACCAGCCAGCAAACAGACATACATGCGGACAGACAGACAGATGGATGGATGGACATTGCTTAAATGACTTAAAATGACCAAAAACAAATTTCTGCCAATCATACTTGGGGTCTTAGGTCACCCCTTCGACGTGTTCCACTATTGGTTCGTAGAAAATGCTATATACACTCCTCTCTAAGGTGAGGGGATAATGATTGAAATGAAAAATAATAACAACATTGCGAATTTGACCATAGGGGGAAATCATATCTACATATATTTAAAACCAGTAAGCAAATGATAAATTCGTACGGAGCCGATGATATGATACTGTACACTACCGGTATATCATATTATTTGGTACCTTCGACAAAAATGGACCATTCTGCACGAAAAGTTAAGAGCTTAATAACCTTAACACCAGTACACACAAATACATGCAATTTTGTACAGCGTAATGCTTTTATAGTACGTTATTGTGGCCGTTATTGGCACGACTTTTTTGGTACCTCCCACATAAATTTGCCATTTTGCACCAAAAGTTAACATGTTATAACTTTAATTCTAGTACTTAAAATACTTGACATTTTGTACTTTTATAGTTCCAGAGAAAATTGTGCGTTATAAGCATGACCCTTTTGGTACCTCCCACACAAATGGACCATTTTGCACCAAAAGTTAACAGCTTATAACTAGTGCATAAAAATAGTTGGAATTTTGTACAGTCGAATGTACCTAGAGACCAGAGAAAAATTGGGCTTTAACTTATCATTGGTAATAAAATACAGTTTCTAAAGCGCCCAGATGGCAAACGAACAGAATGTAAATGTGAGTCATTTATTTTTAAAATTGTTCTTAAAATCAGGTATTGATATATTTTCTGAATTCTACAATGCAAATAAATATTTATTTCGTAAATAATAGTCCCAAATAAAAAATATTAGGAGGGACATACATTTTGTTTAGAACCTCATCTTTCCAAATATATAACATTTGTGAGTACACTAAACATTTTTATATTTCAAGCAGAATATGTTTGGGACAATATACTGCAGAAGCGATTTCTTTCAACGTGTAGATAGCCGAAAATGTGGCCTTTCATTTGACACCAATATCGCCTTACTAGGATTTGCTGAAAAATTACAAAAAATGTTTGTATAATTACATCCTTAAAAAGTGCCATGTCAAACGCGAACTCAACCAGAAAATAAAAAAACTTAGTATACAGTTTTGTTCCTTGTTAGCTTTCAGAATTATGTAGAGATTTTCATGACCAGAATCTAGTTTCTCACCGTGTGATACCCCAGGTATCCATGAAACATATACTTTTTAAATATCTAAACAATTTATTGAGCGATAGGTAACGTCGTATTCTTGAAGTTCTAAATTTTGGGACTATATTTACTTTTGAAATGCTAATTATGTATAGCAGTACTTAGAAATGTTGACTTGCATTTTCCCTCAGGAAATTTAACATGAACAATATTTCTCAAATACTGATCAAATGTAAAAATCGAAAGTTCAAGCTAAAAAATACTGTACTATTGCTCACAAAGTGTTCATTCGGTTAAGCTGAATATCTATGGAATTTTCGCCTTATTTGTGAAGATTACAGTTTTCTGATTTACAGAGTATATTTTAAAATTTGTATTGCAATGTATTGACAAAGTTTTTTCCTTCAGTGTACATCACAATCAAGTCTGCTCATCACATCAATGGCAATCTTTGCTGAAAATGTTCTGCTGTTTTTATTGTTTTCTCTATATACATATATTTAAATATACATGGTTTATTCTTATTGCTTATTTAACACTTTCAGCAATACATTTTAGTGTGGTGAAATGTCCTTCTCCTGTCTTATCCGCATTTACGTTTTATACTAATGAATGCAATTTACCCTCAATCACACGTTCTAGTGTTCTTGCTACTGCTGGGTATTCCAGATGTACTGCAGATACAGATTCCGTTGTTCTTAGAGTAGTGTTCTTACATCAGTTTGGATAATTTGTACAAATCCTCAGACCGCAAAAGTAAAGATCCACTGATGCAAACAAATTACATTGTAGAGTTACCATTTACCAATATCCTGCATCCACAACCACATTTGTGGAAGTAAATATTCGAGCAGTCACTGGTAGACCTTTACTGTGTTGTTTTGAGCATTCGAATAGTAGTTCTGACACTCAAGAAAAATTGCTATATAAGACAAACAGTTTTTTCTTTAAGAAATAATTTGAACGACTGAAACAAGAAGATACAGACATATGATTTAAAATTGCGGTTGACCTAATATCGTCTTCTCAGTGGCCTTATCCATATATCGATACCTCCATTCTAAACTATGCTTAATGCAAAAAGGTAGTTTTTCAGGAGAAGCGATCAAAGTTTGAAGAAATTTTTATATTTGTGTGGAATTACTTTATATTGCAAATCGAATGACCCGTACTTTTTTGTGAATGACTTTTGATTGGGTTGACGGATAAACAAAAATGGTAGGGCACGACCAAATACGTTGTTGTTGCATAGTCAACTACAGCAAATCATTCGTGTGAATTCTTTACAATGTAAAGACTCACGAGAGTGGAAGTTGGTGCATGTACGAGGGACGATGATTACTGAATTGTCTTTTTTTGAAGATATGCGCTTTTAGCAAACAGTTCTCGTTTAATGATACTTGGCTGTGCGTATATATTTAATAATTTCGACTGAAGTAATCGTTGTAATAAGGATATTGATAATGGGAGTTTGGTGGCTCCCGAAACAGATCTGTCTATCCAACCATTACAACCGCCCCTAATACATGTCACTTACTTCTTCTTTAATTTTTAACAAAGTTGTTTTCATATACTGAAAACAACAATAACGATCTTGAGCCTGAGTACAAGAACAAAATATGAAAAATTTGGAATATTAAGAAATTAACCCAAAACAAAATAACCGAGCGTTAGAGCTAACGAAAGTTAAATTGTATTCAATTTGACAGCTATAACCGGTAGTTAGCTTTTAAACCTAGTTTATTTATTTATTGTTAATGGCCCTAAAAATGCAATCTCCCTAAAACATACTAAGTCTACTCAGCATGTTTTAGAATGAAAGTATCGATATGTCCGTAAATATTCATTCAATTATATAACCGTAAACATCTTTGAAGTGGGTAATGTGTAAATATCGGTGCAATATGGTTCTTTTGTAGCGAACTATATATTTAAGGCAAATTTGATAGAATTATGCATCTAGAGCGACCCCACATGGAAACAATGTCAAAACATAGACCGATATGATAAATTTTCATTGTGTAGAATTGTATTATAAAACTAGTAAGGAAGATTTAAAGTCGAGTGGAGTATATATTATTGTACCCTACACCACTTGCTTAGAGCAGAATTAGCATAGATATAGTTGTCCTAAATCTGAAATGATTAACTTATAAATCAAAGAGATGTAACGGTAGACCGCTTTCGCGTAGTGCACCCTGGGTAACGCTTAATAGTTTACCAAGTACTGATTTTACTTAAAACGAACTCCCCAAATCCCGGAGTGTAAAACGATCTTTTGCCCATCGGTGTGTAACTTGCCGTCAGGGGTAATATGGAGCCTTGCTGATACCTGGACGCCTCAGCATGTAACAGATGTATTGCCACCCAGTCTTTGACACATACCGGAGGCTATGCTGTGGTGGATATATATCTCCAACAAGTATAGCCTCGTGAGAAGTATATGGATAACAAAAAACTATATTTACAAGAAAAATAAACACGGCTTCTAAGCTCTGAATACAACTGCATCAAGGAGAAACCTGCATGCTCCAATGCACTATGGTCTCACTTTTCCTCTGTGAAAGCAGATTGAATAAAACAAAAAGAAAAGTGTTTAAGAAAATTTCTGAAATGGTAATTCAAGAATATGGTAAGTATTTGAATTATAACACCCTGCGACAAATGTCAACTCTTTTTGGCACCCATGAACGAAACTATATGCAAGTCAAACTAGAGACCATAGGTAGCAATACTGCATACTCAGTTTTTATACCCTACACCACACTGTGGTACAGGGTATTATAAGTTTGTTTCACGGCAGATGTTTGTAACACCTGAAAATAACACAGCTAGACCAACCTTAAAGTATACCGATCGACTCAGAATCACTAGCTGAGTCGATTTAACGATGTCCGTCCGTCGCGGCTGTTAAGATCGCTATTGAATTTGGTTGAAATCGGTTCAGATTTAGATATAGCTCCCATATATATCTTTCGTCCGATTTGGGCCTTTAGTCCTATAGAAGCTGTATGTTACATCCGATCGTTTTGAAATCTAGAATGGTAGAGTTTCTTGATCCATGAACCAACATTGCCGAATTTGAAGAAAATCGGTTAAGATTTAGCTATAGCTCCCATATATATGTTTCGTCCGATTTTGCTCTTTAGTCCTGTAGAATCTGTATTTTACATCCAATCATTTTGAAATTTAGAATGGTAGAGTTTTTTGATTCATGAACCAACACTACCGAATTTGAAGAAAATCGGTTAAGAGTTAGCTATAGCTCCCATATATATGTTTCGTCCGATTTGGCCCTTTAGTTCTATAGAAGCTGTATTTAACATCCAATCGTTTTAAAATTTAGAATGGTAGAGTTTATTGATCCATGAACCAACACTACCGAATTTGAAGAAAATCGGTTAAGATTTAGCTATAGCTCCCATATACATGTTTCGTCCGATTTGGCCCTTTAGTCCTGTTGAAGCTGTATTTTACATCCAATCATTTTGAAATTTAGAATGGTAGAGTTTCTTGATCCATGAACCAACACTGCCGAATTTGAAGAAAATCGGTTAAGATTTAGCTATAGGTCCCATATATATGTTTCGTCCGATTTGGCCATTTAGTCGTATAAAAGCTGTATTTTACATCCAATCGTTTTGAAATTTAGAATGGTAGAGTTTCTTGATCCATGAACCAACATTGCCGAATTTGAAGAAAATCGGTTAAGATTTAGCTATAGCTCCCATATATATGTTTCGTCCGATTTTGCTCTTTAGTCCTGCAGAAGCTGTATTTTACATCCAATCATTTTGAAATTTAGAATGGTAGAATTTCTTGATCCATGAACCAACACTACCGAATTTGAAGAAAATCGGTTAAGATTTAGCTATAGCTCCCATATACATGTTTCGTCCGATTTGGCCCTTTAGTCCTGTAGAAGCTGTATTTTACATCCAATCATTTTGAAATTTAGAATGGTAGAGTTTCTTGATCCATGAACCAACACTGCCGAATTTGAAGAAAATCGGTTAAGATTTAGCTATAGCTCCCATATATATGTTTCGTCCGATTTGGCCCTTTAGTCCTATAAAAGCTGTATTTTACATCCAATCCTTTTGAAATTTAGAATGGTAGAGTTTCTTGATCCATGAACCAACACTACCGAATTTGAAGAAAATCGGTTAAGATTTAGCTATAGCTCCCATATACATGTTTCGTCCGATTTGGCCCTTTAGTTCTATAGAAGATATATTTTACATCCAATCGTTTTGAAATTTAGAATGGTATAGTTTCTTGATTCACGAACCAACATTGCCGAATTTGAAGAAAATCGGTAAAGATTTAGCTATAGCTCCCATATATATGTTTCATTCGATTTGGCTCTTTAGATCCAATCCTTTTTATACCCTACACCACACTGTTGTACAGGGTATTATTTAAGTATAAAATGTCCCAAAATTAAATTTATGTAAACAATTTATACATGAATTACAAAATTTATATATCAGAGTTATTCAATATATATAGTCAGCACCGCCCGACTGTAGCCTTTCCTTACTGGTTTATTTCGTGATCGTTTGTCCTTTTTACAGAATTTTTAAAATTTCAAGGATAACATTTTTGATATATTTTTCTTTGCACTTATTACAAAGTGAATTGATAAATATGCATATAAAATAAAAGGGGAGAATTCCCACTATTAATTAAAATTTTTGGAAAAAATTTCCAAGGATGGATACTATAAAAAATGTCCTTTTAAACATTTATCATTGAGTATCCTTCAAAGTTATGGGTTTAAACATTTGAAAAAAAACAGGTTACGGAACTCTAAATGACATAACACATATTAAGCTTTGAGCCTTATATCTTTTACGGTTAAGGAATAACAATTATTTGTATTCCATTATACATATGATAAAATAAAAAAAAAGTTTTTTCACCAAACCATATATACAGAAAACTTCTTGGATATGTGATGTTTAATTTTTCTGAACGAACGTCTTGCCCGAATTTGCCTCTTTATTAGAAAACATTGTTTTTTTAGTGTATTTTTGCTTCAAAATTGTTTATCTTTTCCGAATTTGGCAAAAAGGGCATGGAAAAGAAAATTTTTCTTGACTATATTTTTGAGAAAATTGGAGAAAGTAACATTTTAGACCAATATTCTAAATACATATTTGACAGAAAATGTACGAATATATTGTGAATTGCTGGATTTGAAGTGGGGCAAATCTCATAGAATGATGGAAAGGTTTGGTTGCAGAAAACACATTATTGATGGTTAAACATAGCAAAAACTTCCAAATTGCAGAGACATCGTCTATATTTTTTTTACGTCGGCCAATATTTTTTTTACGTCCGAGACCTAAAAACTTTTTTTTTGTGTACATTGAAGAATACTATTTTATGAAACCAAACGGGTTTCTCCAATTATCCCTTGGTCCTGGCCCAAGCCGACTTTACCAAAACCGATGTAAAAGTTCACTGAACCCACATAAGTCCAAGCAGCACCATCATACATACAATTATTCGATTCTAATCATACATACTCGTACGAAATATTTTCTATACAAACCACACGTATGAGTCAAATTTACGTCACATCGCTATGGAAATGAGAATTTTGCAAATAAATTAATCGCACTGGCATTTAAAGCGTTTAAAATAATTCTTAATTATGCATCTACAGACTGACAGGCGGATATGGTTAAATCGACTAAGGAAGTGATCCCTATTGGATCGGTATAATAAACAATGGGTATATCTCTTTTCATTTTGGCTGTTACAAGGGCATCCCTTTCTGCTAAAGATTATAATGATCAGACGTAAAATACGACCTCTATAGTGATTGGATTTCAAATCGGAATGAAAATATATATCTACATATGTGAGCTAAATCTGAAATATTTTTTTTTCAAATTGGTCAATGTTCTTTCACATATTAATAAACGTATATCTGTTTATTAAAAATAATCGGACATAAAATACAGATATACGGGGTCTGTTCAATTGAAAAAGTGTATTTTGAAATTTCTGGGGCTACGAGCATTCGATTAGCGTTTTTTATGTTTTTCCGATCATATGTTGTTAGTTGAGTTTGTTTGTGAGACAAATAACACTTAGACGAGTTTTGTTTGTCCTGCGATTTTCTTGAAATTTTTTTTTTTTTAATTTTGGGCTTGATCAAAAAATTGTCGCATGGTCGTAATTTTGTTGGCCGAAAAGAATACCGCAATCTAAAAAACAAACTAATCAACGTGGAATGCTAAAATTTGGATATGAACAGTAAGATCCGCAAAATATAGTTTTTCAAAATTTTCTACCGTGGATTTTAAAGATGGACTAAAATTTGCTTGGCCATTTTTGCAGCTTTTAAATTCCATTCTCTAAAAACAAATATAGTATTTAGATAGCCCAAAATGTGCACTTTCATTTGACACCCATATCGCCTTACTAGTACTTTCAGAAAAATTACAACAAAATTTTGAATAATTATATCCTTACAAAATTTCATGTCCATTTAAACGCGAACTCTATCAGAAAATAAAAGACTGAGTATATAGTTTTGTTCTGTTTCTTGTCAGCTTTCAGAAATATGTAGAGATTTTGATGACCAAAAATTAGTGTCGCACGGAGTAATATATATAAAACTAGCAAGTCTCCGCTTCTACACCTGAGAACATTTATAGATTCTGAAATTAAGAATAAAAGATAAAAAGGGAGCATTTTGATTGAACTTAATTTTCTTGGTTCGTTTGAGATCTAATATATAATTACACGCTAAAATTGCATATAGTAAATTTTTAAAGGCATTTACATCCTGTTTCGCCGGTTTCATTTCCACTTATCTATATACTCGTATATAGATGCGTATATATAAATTTTTCCGCGATGAGCACTCACTTCTGTATCCATTAACTTTCAAAACAAATCCTGGTCTTATACGATCAACACTTTCAGAGATATTCAATATTGCTACGCCCACTTACTCTACCCCGCTTTAAGAATAAATTCCATTTAGAACTGCATTCCTCTTCAATCACTAATTTCTGATATATCTATTTTAAATATTGATGTTTAAATAGTACGGATTATTACAAATTTATACGATCGAAATTTTGTGGGATACTCAAGACCTAAATAGTGTCACGCTCACGTCTTTAAAAAAACATCAGTAACGAAGAATCATTTTTAAAATAGGTCTAGTAGTTCTAGCATGACACTCTTACAATTATGTAGCACTTTTTATAAACTTAGAAACAGAGATATACACATACACATATGGAAAAAACATTAACGTACGGTATGTTAGCGTTCTGAACGATACGAACGCTTCAGGTTTATGTATTGGTATTAAAGTTATAATCTGTTAACTTTTGGGGCAACATAGCCCATTTGTGTAGAAGGTACCAAAAGGGGCGTGTCAAAAATGCCCACTTTTCTTATAGAACCCTAGGTACTATAAAATCATTATATCGTAGTGTTTGCGTTCGTCATTTCGAAATGTTAGCGTACGGTATACTGTTTGCGAACACACACACAAAAAAAAGAAATAGCGTTTGCGTTCTATGAACGTACTGTCTATATATGTCTGAACCGAACACTGTCTTAAATAGGTATATATTAAATGTGAACTTTAACTAGATTTCGCTAATTCTAAAGCAAAGAGGAAAAATATTTATTTGGTAATATTATCCGTTTAAATTCCTTGAAATTCGCATACGTATAGAGGTAAAAGTTTCATTGAGTACGAAGTTAACAATCCCAACTTAAAAATCGACAATATTGGTTCATTTTAAGTTTTAAGGTAGGCTCCAAAGAATAAATATGAATCGATTTTTATACCTGAATTGGGTCAAATCGGTCCAGGTTTAGATATAGCTCACATAAATAAGTTCCTTTCGATTTTGTCTAGTAGCGCTATAGAGGCTGTGTTTTACAATGAATAATTTTTAAACTTAGTAGGGTAGAGTTTCTTCATCCAAACCGGTTCAGATTTAGATACAGGTCTCATATATATGTTCCTTCCGATTTGATCTATTAGCGTTACAGACACTGTATTTCACATTCAACCATTTTGAAATTTAGATGGTTGGAGTTTCTTGATACAGGGTTTGAAAAAATTTCCAAGTTTAAAGAAACTTGCTTCAGATTCACACTCCGCCCCGTATATACAAATGTTCCTTCTGCTTCGGCTTTTTAGCGCTACAGAAGCTGTATTTCACAAAAGTAAATGAATGCAAACAATTTTTGAAGTATAACCTAGATATTTCAGTGTTATTTTATTTTAACTTTTCCTTAAAATGCAGCTTTTATGAAACCAATATTTAAATGAGAATGGACATACAGGACAGACCCCGTATGAATTTATGAATGCTTGTCCGTTTAAAATTAAATGTAAACACAGTTCAATTTTAAATTAAATTATTTTCGAGGGTATTTCAATATTAAGCTAAGACTTTGTTGGTTTCTCCTTTTTTCCATTTCATTTAACCCGCTCTGAAAATACTGAAAGAAAGAAATTGGCGGTTTTGGTGTAGTATTTTACACTTGCTTCGACTACATTCTTTTTGCACTTAAACAATTTCAATGGAAATATTCACAAACCATTTGTACGTCGGTGTCTGCTTGTGTGTGTGCGTGTATGTGTGTGTTTGCTCTTGTTATCATACAATATACACAAGAAAACTAAAACCCCTGGCAAGTCCAACGTCAATGGAGAAGAAAACGAAGAAAAAAGGATTCGTGCTCATAATGTTGTGCCACTCTAGTGGCTGTGGTCTGTCTTGCTATGAAATTCAAAACTGTAGTCAAAGACACCAACAAAAACAGTGGCTCAAAAAGAAAATGAAAACAAGAAATAACTTAAGTCTGGTGGGGCGCCTATATAATACCTAACACCACTCATAGCAAGGCTTCACTCGTGCTTATGTCTTCTTTATATTATTTAAAACAGTAAAATTGGGTAATACTTCGAAAATAATACATGGACGTGTAGCAAACTAAAATACATATTCCTAATCTATAGTCAGGCCAATAAAAATAATTGTTTCTAGAGTTTTGCGAAATTTAATTGGAAGTGGCACTTAAATGACCATATTACAGAACGTAAACCGTTGTGTAAAATTTTTCCTCTGAAGGTTTTTTGAAAAAAATTAATAGAAGTTTCTCGATATGACGCCAATCATGTTTCATATGCAAGCTATGTCTTGTTTGGTTTATGCCCAAACCGCTGCTTCTGGCCCTTCAAGCCGATTTGCTCAGAGCCACCTCTAGAATATCTCTGAGGACTATTGCCACGTCATCCGCATAAGCCACGACATTGCAACCAAAAGGTTCTAGATCTAACAGGATTCATTTCACCGCTAGGTTCCAGATTAATGGAGACAACACTCCTCCTTGTGGGGTCCCTTTGTTCACAAACTTTGTTTGGGTTGTGGACCCAAGACTTTCTGATATGCGTCATTTATTGCGCAGGCATTGCATAAGTCTTATCAAACTTGGGTTCATCATTACATGTGACAACGTCGCAATTACCGCATCTGAGTGAATGTTGTTAAAAGCCTCTTCTATGTCAAGAATTGCCACCGATAGTGCCCACAAGTCCATTCAGGGCAGATTCTGTGGACTTGCCCTTGTTGTAAGACTGCTGTTTCACCATTAGGAGTTTAGTTGGATATATGGAGTGTCAGTTGGGGATATAGAGTATGAGGTAAGATTTGTAATATGAAATATAATGGGAAAAATTCAACCGAATTTTAAAAACTAAACATTTCATAGTTAAACTTTTTCTACATATGTATGTCTTTCGGCAAATTTATCTTTTGTTTCCAAATGTAAATGTCAATATAAGCTCCTTTATACAAGTAATAAAACCATTCTGTAATAAGCTAACTTTAAATCAAGGTCTCATTATACCCTACACCACACTGTGGTACAGGGTATTATAAGTTTGTTTCATGGCAGATGTTTGTAACACCTGAAAATAACACAGCTAGACCCACCTTAAAGTATACCGATCGACTCAGAATCACTAGCTGAGTCGATTTAAACATGTCTGTCCGTCCGTCCGTCCGTATGCCCATGTAAAGTTGTTCGTCGACTACAGGTCGCAATTTCACTCCGATCGTTCTGAAATTTTGCAGTTTAGAGTATTTCGCAGCTGTTAAGATCACTATTGAATTTGGTTGAAATCGGTTCAGATTTAGATATAGCTCCCATATATATCTTTCGTCCGATTTGGCCCTTTAGTCCTATAGAAGCTGTATTTTACATCCAATCATTTTGAAATTTGAATGGTAGAGTTTCTTGATCCATGAACTAACACTACCGAATTTGAAGAATATCGGTTAAGATTTAGCTATAGCTCCCATATATATGTTTCGTCCGATTTGGCCCTTTAGTCCTATAAAAGCTGTATTTTACATCCAATCGTTTTGAAATTTAGAATGGTAGAGTTTCTTGATCCATGAACCAACATTGCCGAATTTGAAAATCGGTTAAGATTTAGCTATAGCTCCCATATATATGTTTCGTCCGATTTTGCTCTTTAGTCCTGAAGAAGCTGTATTTTACATCCAATCGTTTTGAAATTTAGAATGGTAGAGTTTCTTGATCCATGAACCAACACTACCGAATTTGAAGAAAATCGGTTAAGATTTAGCTATAGCTCTTTCGTCCGATTTGGCCCTTTAGTTCTATAGAAGCTGTACTTTACATCCAATCGTTTTGAAATTTAGAATGGTAGAGTTTCTTGATCCATGAACCAACATTGCCGAATTTGAAGAAAATCGGTTAAGACTTAACTATAGCTCCCATATATATGTTTCGTCCGATTTGGCCCTTTAGTTTTATAGAAGCTATATTTTACATCCAATCGTTTTGAAATTTAAAATGGTAGAGTTTCTTGATCCATGAATCAACATTGCCGAATTTGAAGAGAATCGGTAAAGATTTAGCTATAGCTCCCATATATATGTTTCATCCGATTTGGCTCTTTAGATCCAATCGTTTTTATACCCTACACCACACTGTGGTACAGGGTATTATTTAAGTATAAAATGTCCCAAAAGTAAATTTATGTAAACAATTTATACATGAATGACAAAATTTATATATCAGAGTTATTCAATATTACGAGAGTGGTGTAGGGTATTATATAGTCGGCCCCGCCCGACTTTAGTCTTTCCTTACTTGTTTTGTACTGCGGTATCCAGTATGTTGTGTCCTTGTGGTTTCTAAAATTTTGGTTTAACAAATTTGTTCGACAGAGTCATTGGATAAATTGTCTAAAGTACAGATTATGAAAACCTATTCATAACTGCTACAGAAGTTATATGGAAATTGTTTTCGAGAAAATTTAACAATTTCAATATTTTTCGCTTTTGATACTCATCATAAACAATTAATCTTTATAGACATCCCACCCAGAGATGTCTATAACCTAAATTTTCTTTGCTGTACCGATTTTTGTTTATGTTATGTGTTTAAGTTATAAGTTATTTAATTTAGGAAAGATTTGGCCATTTGGTATGCAAGGTAACAAAAGGGAAGTGGCAATACCGCCCATTTTGTCTGGACTGGAGGTACTGTAAAAGAGTAACACTGTACCCACTTGCAAGTATTTGCATGCACTGGTCTACTACTGACCCCTTTATTTGGGCGGTACGAAAAAGGGAGCGGCACCTTTTGTCCATTTATTCAATGTGATAGCGGCTAATTAACTATTACCATTAGATAATCAATCTTTTCCTAAATTGTTACCCTTCGCCTAAGATTAAAAAGGTATGGTGCGTACCAGCCAGCCGGACGGGCGGATGGACGGACAGACATATGTCAAATGATGCAAAGTGCCCCAACACTGATTTCCGCCAAACATTCTTGGGGTCTTAGGTCACTCCTTCCACTATTTTCCACTAAAGAGAGGATATAAAAACCAGTAAGGAAAGGCTAAAGTCGGGCAGGGCTGACTATATGATACCCTACACCACTCTCGTAATATTGAATAACTCTGAAATATATATTTTGTAATTCATGTACAAATTGTTTACATTAATTTATTTTTGAGACATTTTATACTTAAATAATACCCTGTACCACAGTGTGGTGTAGGGTATAAAAACGATTGGATGTAAAATACAGCTTCTACAGGACTAAAGAGCCAAATCGAATGAAACATATATATGGGAGCTATAGCTAAATCTTAACCAATTTTCTTCAAATTCGGTAGTGTTGGTTCCTGGATCAAGAAACTCTACCATTCCAAATTTCAAAACGATTGGATGTAAAATACAGCTTCTATAGGACTAAAGGGCAAATCAGATGAAAGATATATATGGGAGCTATAGCTAAATCTTAACCGATTTTCTTCAAATTCGGTAGTGTTGGTTCCTGGATCAAGAAACTCTACCATTCCAAATTTCAAAACGATTGGATGTAAAATACAGCTTCTATAGGACTAAAGGGCAAATCGGATGAAAGATATATATGGGGGCTATATCTAAATCTGTACCGATTTCAACCAAATTCAATAGGGATCTTTACAGCTGCGAAATACTCTAAACTGCAAAATTTCAGAACGATCGGAGTAAAATTGCGACCTGTAGTCGACGAACAACTTTGCATGGACAGACGGACGGACGGACGGACAGACATGGTTAAATCGACTCAGCTAGTGATTTTGAGTCGATCGGTATACTTTAAGGTGGGTATAGCTGTGTTATTTTCAGGTGTTACAAACATCTGCCGTGAAACAAACTTATAATACCCTGTACAACAGTGTGGTGTAGGGTATAATTAGAAACATCTTTCTGGAAAATTTTGATCGGAAGTAAGTACAACTTATATAGGGCTTTGGTACCAAATCAGGAGAAACATATATATGGAGGTTATATATAAATCTGAACGGATTTTCCTTGAATACTCATTCATGTAAAAAGAAACTTCTTTCTGTAAAATTTCATACTGACCGGATATAAAATACTGTCTCTACAGCACTTACATGTCAAATCGGGGGTAACATATATATGGGGGCTATATCTAAATCTGAACCGATTTCCCTCAAATTTGGCAGTGGCAATTCATGTAATGAGAAACCTCTTCTGACAATTTTTTTTACTGATCGGATTTAAAATACAGTTCTACAGCGCTTACATGTCAAATCGGGGGTAACATATACATATATCGGGGCTATATCTAAATCTGAGCCGATTTTCCTCAAATTTGGCAGTGTTAATTCACGTAATGAGTAACCTCTTTCTGCCAATTTTTTTACTGATGGGATATAAAATACAGTTTCTACAGCGCTTAGATGTCAAATCGGGGGTAACATATATATGTGGGCTATATCTAAATCTCAACCGATTTCCCTCAAATTTGTCAGTATTAATTCAAGTAATAAGAAACCTCTTTCTGCCGAATTTCGTAATGATCGGATTAAAAATACACTTTTTACAGCGCTTACATATAAAATCGGGGGTAACATATATATGGGGGCTATATCTAAATCTGAACCGATTTTCTCCGAATTTGGCAGTATTTTTTCATGTAATAAGAAAACTCTTTCACTGATCGGTTATAAAATAAATTGTTTACGGCGCTTACATGTGAAATCGGGAGTAACGTATATATGGGGGCTATGTCTAAATCTGAACCGATTTCTTCCAAATTTAACAGTGTTCATTAATATAATAAGAGACCTCTTTCTGCCGAATTTCGTAATGATCGGATATAAAATAAAGTTTTTACAACGCTTACATGTCAAATCGGGGCTAACATATATATGAGGGCTATATCCAAATCTGAACCGATTTTAACCAAATTAAATAGGGATCGTCCTTGGGCCAAAAAAAAAAGATATGTGTAAAGTTTCGTCAAGATCGGGTCATAATTGCGACCTGTACTTAGGATACATCTACAGACAGACGGACAGACAGACGGACATAGCTCAATCGTCTCAGAAAGTGATTACAAGTCGATCGGTATAATAAACAATGGATCAATCTCTTCTCCCTTTGGGTGTTACAAACAAATGCACAAAGTCATAATACCCTGTACCACAGTGTGGTGTACGGTATAAAAAATCGTATATTTTTGATGTGACAGTTTAGATGGAGTTATGAATGTAAAGGAACATTTAGGAACTTAATATGAATATATTTTATACTCGTATCATTATTTCAGAACTTTTCATATATAAATTATTAAATTTGGAAACAGCTATTTCTTTTTAATTTATATCAATATTTGAGAAAAACAATATAAATTCATATACTCGTATATTCATCTACGTATCCACTTCTCCTGCAGGAACTGCACAATTTCATTCAGTAGTATTTCTTTTGCACACTGTGCACAGAACATTCCATCCAACTAAATACAGTAAAAAGAGTAACCCAACGCCAGCGCCATGCGATGTGTTTTGGGCAGCTCTCAAATTTGCTGCTCCTTTCTTTACAAAGGAATTGCACTAAAGCAGTAAGTAGATTTTATTTAGATAAAATTGCTATAAATATTTTCTCCGGATGAATATATGTATGTTCTTATGTGGCTGTGTGTTACGAAATATTATAGCAAATAAATATACAATTTTTTAACTCTATTAAATTGTTCAAACCCAGGATAAGCTTTTGCTTTGGTTCTTTCGTTTAATAGTTCAGTTGGAAGAAAAAAACAAATCCAAACTAGTTAAAAAACATAGGATAAGAGGAACATAAACCATTGAGTGAACATTGGGAGACTAACATGTAAAGCAATCGAGAAGACAACTAAGGAAACCAAAAGTGAATGGAAGGGGTTGGTTTCCAAATGTAGGACACAATCTGAATTGATTGACCCGCAGATATACATGCAAGCATATGCAGTGAAGTAGCGTGTAAGACATTAAAAGTAAATTAAAGATTTATATACTCCATCACGCACACGAAGAACAGAACACACACACACAAACGCCAAGGGAAGCGGACTGGATGCCAAAGGATTTTCAAGAAAGCACTTATGGCTTGTATTTGTAATTCTCACAAATTTATCTGGGGCTTTGGGCTTGTAAATCCTAAAAGATATAAACAATTGTGTGTGTGTGTGTGTACTTCACTGGATATTTACTTTGGTACCTAACACTGTTGAGGTTTAAGCCACATCAATGCCCAGGTCACGTGACTGCAAGCAAACAATTTCCTGTAACTATACTTCGTTCCAAAATTGTACGACGTTGTCTTGGCTGCAAAAATCAGTGTAACTTAAAATCTCCCATTTTGTTGGTGTAGGTCAGTCATAACTTCAATACTCAGTTCTTATGGGGAGGTCACGTTTTCGTTACCAGGAAACCTACAAAATTAAACAAAGCAAATAAGCAATAAAGAAAATAAATGAATAAAAAAACACAAGGACAAAATATTTTGCTCCCTCAGAATACGGAACGGATGTTGTTCTTTGAATATGGATTTATTTGCTCACAAAGCGAAAAATATTGCCACACCACAGGAAATTGGGATCAGAAAGAAGTATATTTCCTGAAACAATTTGAAAAATGCACAGATACTAAGAAAATATAATTTACGTGAACAACAAGTTTAAATCCCAGTGTATCGTTAATACGAAGGCAATGCTGACCAAGTTCATAACAAATTTCTCTGTCATACTGAAGAATTGTTGTAAAATCTGGAAATTAAGCAAATCTATCAAAGATACAATTTTATTCTTAACAAGACATGAAACCAAAATAAAGCTGATTGGATGTTTTGTAGTTGCACTTTATCGTTTAGCGAATTTTGTAAATACACTCATAGCAAATGATTCATTGTCGGGTATAACATGTGTGGTACATTGAAGCAACAAACTTTAATGAATGCAAATCATAGAATCACTGTGAAGTTTTAAAAAGGTTAATTCGTTTAAAATTACATAAACCAATTTATTTTCTTTGGGCAGGGGTCAGCGCTTGAAGTGTAAGCAATTTAACGCTGCTTTAGCGACCAAACTGTAAATGACAATGCGCTTAGTTTTTGACAAGTGTCAGTCTGTTATTATTCTTACAAGCCTACAGATAGATTCAATTCATTTTATGGCCGGTGGTTTTCGGCCGCATACCGGGATGATCAACATAGTAGACTCAGATAATACAATTAAATCACAAGAACAACAAAAGTATACTTCTGGAAGGTTTTAAAATTAAAAATCCTTTCAAAACCCCAGAAGAGTGGAAACAAGTGAAGTAAGGGGTTTGATAGAACCAGTTTTCCACAAGGTACGACGGGACAGACGGAGATACCTGAATATAGGAATAATTAAGCACTACAAAATGTAATCATTAAACCCCTTATGATTAAAGAAGCCGTCAAAAGTGTTCACCATTTAAGGTATCGGGACCTGATACCTAAATCTGGCAAAGGCAAGCTATCAAACACCAAAGGAAATAATATGTTTCCTATTTAAAACCATTAAATGCATACCGTGATTAAAGACAATAACCTTCAAAGGAAAAATTTATAAACTTGCGGTTTGCATTGACATTATGTAAAAAACCTTCTGGGACAATAAATTCAGCTCAATCTCTGTATAACTGTCGATGTGCCCGTGAAATACACTATAAAAAAATCACGCAAGTTTAACTAAGGTTTGGACAACTGTAGCGTTGGTTCCATGCTGTTAGCTATACTCGGACACTTCCTCCTCCAATCTATTAACTTAGACAAAAATAGCAGTCCGTATCGTGAATGAATGGTTGTCTCCAAATCATTGGCATTCCAAATTCCACATGAAGTCTAAAATTAAAATGTTTTATTCCACAAAACATTGTAATACATTAATTGTAAAGTATAGAGTAAGATTTACATGGCACAAATTACACAAAATACTAGGTGTCAACGGTTCGTTCATATTTTTAACTCGTATACCAAAATATTGCACATATATTTCTTCTATTATTTTACAAAACGCACGTCGATTTTTTTTAATAACATAGTTTTTGACATATGTAGCAGAAATTGACGGGATCATTTACACATTGAAAAGTTATTTGTCGTTTACTCATACTTCGAAATATAACTTTATAATATTTTTCAGAAAATCGACTTATCTCTTTAAGGCGCTGAATTACACTGACATTGCATATCATGTTTTATGGATGGTTACGAACAGCCATAAAACCTCGTCCTCTCATAAAATAAAAAGCAAGTGCAATGTCTCTTATATGTGTCTCTCACATATGGCGAATTCAATATACGCAAAAACATCATTTAAAAACGAAAAAATATGAAACAAGATTTTTTTAATTTCCCTAACATTTCCAAAATGGCTCATAACTTTTACATCTATCCATAGATTTTTTTTCAAATAGACAGTGTTTTCTTTTTTAGCATGCTGGCTTTTTAAAAATGTAATAAAATATTTTTTTCTATTTTTTATGGTTTTTTTTGTACCAGGAAAAAGTGTTTTTTTTTAACAAAAAAACATTTTTTTTATCATATTTTTCACGACTGTTACTAAACCAAAGATTCTACGTGAGAGCGATATTTGCAGCATATGTAGCCCTCATAATTCTCTTTAATTTGAGGCACAACACGGCTCAATCAGGCTTATACTTAAAATTATGGTCCAAATACTGAATGTACTTCCGATGAAAGCTGGAATTTGTATATTTTACCAAGACAACATACCATGAAAAACGCTGTGGAATATCAAACCAAATTATGATAACTTCAATGCAGAAAGTGAGTGTTCCATAGATTGTGGCTGCATTTAGAAGATAAAAACTTTTAAAATTGCAAATGCACAGGCAAAGGGATGGGAGAGGGAAGACATGATGAAAGTGAACCAAATGAATTTGGCCTTTGGCGACCTAATAACATTGCAAATTACGAAATTCGCGATGAGAAGTTGTAAAAAAATTAAATTAGTATTTGTTCAGTTGTCATGACTACACCCGCAATTCGCAGTGGAATTTCATAATTGTGAGATGTATGTCGTCAAGGACACAGCTATTTTTTAAACAAGATAAGTTTATTCCATTAAAAGAGAATTCTATATTTTCGAATACCGCTGATGCTTTTGGTGCCAATGACACTCTATTCAACAGAAAAGCATAAAATAGAACGAAAGATTGTTGTTTATTTGTTTCAGATACTGTTCACAACTTTGGCAATGAAAGTTTTTGGGCCACAGATAAAAACTTAAATGAGATGCAAATATCTGTTTCGTTAGATACGAATCTTCCCCTTTCAATCTAGCAATTGTCATCAATATCAGCAAATTGTGGCCAAGTTGGCGATAGAGCTGACGAAGTGTCTTTTGGCGGGTGAATTTGGAAATTAACATTTAGGACAAAGTGTTAGCTTTGAGCAAAAGTTTTACTGTCATCTAATGAAATTTTCCCTTTGAGCAATTTGATCAAAGTTGACGTAGTTGTGGCGAAGACATGGTGCTTTAAAATAATTTAAATATTTTATATTCATTCATGCGATGTATTTAACTAAAACAAGTTTAACACTTAAAGTTTTTAAATTTGATTTGGAATTAAATAAAACATGTAATAAAAGAGAGAAAGACGGGCGGGAACGACTATATAATACCCTACAACGCCCTAAGAATGTGCAAAGGGGTATTGTAATAATAATTTGGAACAATTGGTTTCGTTTCAGTTAAGAATGTACTTAGATCCACCACCACTTCAAAGCCTATTCACGTTCCAAAATTGTACGATGTTCGTTCCAAAATTGTACGATGTTGTCCTGGCTGCAAAAATCAGTGTAACTTAAAATCTCCCATTTTGTTGGTGTAGGTCAGTCATAACTTCAATACTCAATTCTTTTATGGGGAGGTCACGTTTTTGTTACCAGGAAACCTACAAAATTAAACAAAGCAAATAACCAATAAAGAAAATAAATGAATAAAAAACACAAGGACAAACTATTTTGCTCCCTCAGAATACGGAACGAATGTTGTTCTTTGAATACGGATTTATTTGCTCACAAAGCGAAAAATATTGCCACATCACAGGAAATTGGGATAAGAAAGCAGTATAGTTCGTGAAACGATTTGGAAAATTCACAGATACTATGAAAATATAATTTACGTGAACAACAAGTTTAAATCCCATGTATAATTAATACGAAGGCAATGCTGACCAAGTTCATAACAAATTTCTCTGTCATGCCGAAGAATTGTTGTAAAATCTGGAAATTAAACTATGTAGACAAATGTAGCAAAGAGAAAATGTTATTATTGATAAGATATGAAAACAAAATGTAGCTGATTGGATGTTTTGTAGTTGCATTTTATCGTTTAGCGAATCTTGTAAATACACTCATAGAAAAGAATTCATTGTCGGATATAACATGTGTGGTACATTGAAGCAACAAATTTTATATGAATGCAAATCATAGAAGCACTGTGAAGTTTGAAAAAGGTTGCAATTACATCAACCAATTTATTTCCTTTGGACAGGGGTCATTGCTTGAAGTGTAAGCAATTTAACGCTGCTGTAGCCACCAAACTGTAAATGACAATGCGCTCAGTTTTTGACAAGTGTCAGTCTGTTATGATTCTTATAAGCCTACAGATAGATTCATTTCATTTTATGGCCGGTGATTTTCGGCCGTGTACTGGGACGATCAACATAGAATACTCAGATAATACAACTAAATCACAAGAACAACAAAACCGTACTTCTGGAATGTTTTAAGATAAAAAAAATTCTTTCAAAAACCCAAAAGAGTGGAAAAAAGTGAAGTAAGGGGTTTGGTGGCACCCATTATCCACAAGGTACCACGGGACAGACAGAGATACCTGAATAAAGGAAAAATGAAGCACAAAAAAATATGATCATTAATGACCTTATGATTAAAGAACCCGTAAAAAGCTTTTCACAATTTAGGGCATCGGGACCTGATACCTAATATAGACAGGAAATAATATATTTCCTACTCAAAACCACTAAATGCATACTATGATTAAAGTAAATAACCTGCGAAATTTTGTAATGTGAAGAAAAAGTTCTATAGCACTTTGATACCAAATCAGGAGGAACATATTCGAGTATATGGGGGCTATATCTAAATATGATTTTCCCCAAATATGGCAGTACCTATTCATCTAGTCAGAAACCTTTTTCTGCCGAATTTCGTGATGTTCGCAAGTAAAGTACAACTTCTATAGCGCTGTAGCCACCGGAGCCACAAGTGGCAGTCTGTTATGCTATTTCAAAATCTACGTAAAGAAACATATCGTTATAACATTTTATTTTTATAAAAACAAGTCATGAAGTCGGGCGTCGCCGACTGTAGTATACCCTCCACCTTTTTTTGCCAAGCAAAACATGGAGATATGTATGTATATGTAGGTTAGGCCGGGTCGATTTGTGGGGAAGCAAAAAAAGTCGCCATTGCTCAGTGAAAATCGTATTCTAGGGATCAAAATAAGAAACTTTGCCGAAGGAACCATACCTCTAAAACGAATTCTGATGTCCCGGAATTTGGGTCGAACTTTTGGGTAGGGGCAAATTTTGAAAAATCCCACTTTGACCCATTTAGAGTGCTCCAATCGAGTCCAAATGTAAGGCCCGACCCACCCATGCCAGTGGCACACCCCTGGAACCCCCTGGGGGTTCCATACATTTGGACTCGATTGGAGCACTCTAAATGGGTCAAAGTGGGATTTTTTCCGGGACATCAGAATTAGTTTTAGAGGTATGGTTCCTTCGGCAAAGTTTCTTATTTTGATCCCTAGAATACGATTTTCACTGAGCACTTCACTGAGTGGGGGTCGGTCATACATTTGGACTCGATTGGAGCACTCTAAATGGGTCAAAGTGGGATTTTTTTCCGGGACATCAGAATTCGTTTTAGAGGTATGGTTCATTCGACAAAGTTTCTTATTTTGATCCCTAGAATACGATCTTCACTGAGCAATGGGCGATTTTTAAATTGACCCGCCCTAATGTTCATCCTGATTTGTTTTCAAAGCGCTGTAGAAGTTGTACCTTACTTCCGACCATTAAATATTTCCAGAATGATGTTTCTCAATTTAGGAACGAATATTGCTTAATTTAGCGATTATCGGTTCAGAATTAGATAATATGTTCCTACTCATTCACCAATTATTACAAATTTTTATCGCAATGACCTTTTGGCATTGCTAGGGAGGTGTAGGGTGTTATATAGTCGGCCCCGCCCGACTTTCTGCCTTTCCTTACTGGTTTTTATTTGGGACTATATACCTTAGTTTCGATGTTGTTGTTTTTATATTCGACCCTTCTATTTGTTAAATTATTAGGTGTTTGTTTAATTGAGCTCGAGGTCATAGGGTTTTGTTTTTCTAAATTTTATTTATAGTCAACGATAGTCAACGAAATGATGACCTATAGAAGACTAAACAAAGATCTCGCGAGTAAACGTCGGATGAACATCGAGATTATCGAAGAATAATTTACGCAGAACATTATCGACGAAAACAATATTACCTACTAAGACCCATATTAGACCGTTTATAGCACATGATGCAAAAAGTGAAAGTTGCTGCGATCTTTGATTTCCGAACCGAAAAAGTTTCCATTTGGCCTACAAGACTTCCATAAAAAATGTTGTGTCGATTGGATAACCCTAGGGTCTGCCAAAAGTTCTTTCAAAATTTAGAACACACTTTATAGGGGAAATATTTTTTTTATTCAAAAATCGTATGTTTAAGTAAGTAAAATTACATTTCTTTGTATTATTAATTAATAAATAGTTTTTAAATATTAAGATAGGTGAAAAAAATACAATTAATTCAATATTATATTAGATCTGACTTGTTATGTGAGGGACATTTTCTACGATATTCTTCAATGCACTGTAATATAAATTGATTTTGTTCTTCGTCTTTCGTAAGTATTCTGTTGTAATTATTCATAAATTGTACACCGCGTTCAGCAGTGTCGTTAACAACAAACAGATTACGACAAACATCGAGAGCATCTTGATAATCTTCCCAAATGGATGAGTCATGCTTTAAAAATTCAGTACTCAATCCAAAAGCACCGAAAAAATTTTTGGTTTTGTATGAGACGAAATCGCTCAAATTATTACACAGCAATAGTTTCGGGTCGGAGAATTTTCGATCGTTATCCAAATTTACGACGGGCTATGTTGATTGCAGACGCCTAACCATTTTTCGTTTCTCTTCGAGTGAAACATCCGAATCGAAAAATGCCAAAGCCATTGATTCTGGGGCCAAATACCACAAATGAATTTTCGGTCGGTCTGGAGACAAATAAGAATATGACTAAAATTAAATTTTGTGCGAAGCTGTCCCTTTCTCAATTCACTTAGGCTGGAGAGAGAGCGCGTTATGTAAACGACTCTGTTGCATGGCCGTATAGCGCGCTGCAAAGTTCTGCTTATGTTTTCTTATTTGACCAGTAGAAAAATGTCAGACTGATGCGAAAAATCAATTATCATGCAAATCCGTTGTTTTTTTTTCATGCATGCACAAGCATGATCTATTTTTTATTGTGATTGCTCTTACATCTACATAGGTACATAGAGGCCATGTCGGCGTGCATGCATGCGCTGTCATGACGTAAAATTCAAATGAAAACTGGTGTAACTTTTTCGTTTTTCGGTCGATTTTGATTGTTTACGACTTGTAAGAAAGAAAATTTTATTCAAAGATCATTTAAAAACTTTTCATGCTAATAAAATATTTTTTAATTACTTGAACATGTGACATTTGATAAAAACCCAAATTTTGTTCATGTAAAGTGAGCTTTGTGTTTTCAAACAACTTTGGGCAGACCTTAGCGTCATCCAATCGGCACCAAATTTTTATTGGAGGTTTGTAGGTCAAACGGAAACTTTTTCGGCCCGGAAATCAGTACCGAAAAAATAATAAATGGTCTAACCCATATGTTCCCAGATAAATGTCCCTGTTACCTCGTTATGCAAAACGAAGTGCAATTAATAACATCTTGATGAATTTAATAGTTCTAATTAACATATACAATTTACCATAGAAATAGAGAATAAAACAAACTACCGTACCCGGATACATTAATAATAAGAGACAAGAATAGAATAATGACCAACTGGTATCAAAAGCCGACAGTTTCGGGCAGACTTGCCACTTTTCACTCAATGCATCCAAAGAAAATTATTTATAACACGCCCAAAAATTTAATTGAACGAGTTTTATCCATAAGTGACTCAGACGGTGGCTCATTCTGCGCCACCCTGTAGTAAGAATTTTCATATGCTAGCATTGTAATTGGATAAAATGTAACATAGTTTTGAAATTTTCATAAAAAATTATTTAATTTTGAGAAGCTTAGCAACAATAGTTGAGTCATTCTTTCTGAGTCGATCTATGGCGATTTCTTTTCTTCAAAAAAGTGCAAAATTTTCGTTGCCTTTTTTCCGAGAACTAGATTTTTTTCCTAATTTTGGAATTTTGAAATAGGAACAAAATTTAATTCGTGGGACTGCATCAGTTCCACCACAAAAGGGTAAATATTTTTCAGAATTTCTCGTCGACGGGGCAACATATTTTTCAGAATCGAAATCACCATTCGTCATGTCTGTCCTTCAGTCTGTGTACACATTCTTGTTATCAAAGTACCGCTATCAAATATTAAGTTTTTGCTAATTAGGCTCAACTAGTTAGGCTATGAAAACAAATTTGTTAAAAATTAAAGAAAAAGTATGGTGACATGTATTGGTGGTAGTTGTAATGTTTGGATAGACAGATCTGTTTCGGGAGCCACCAAACTCCCATTGTCAATATCCTTATTACAACGATTACTTCAGTCGGTCGTTAGAATATATACGCACAGCTGAAGTAACATTGAACGAGAACTGTTTGCTAAAAGAGCATATCTCCAAAAAAAGACAATCACTAATCACCATCCCTCGTACATGCACCACCTTTCACCAATATTAATCTATCGTTACGATAATTGGTGTAAGGAACGATATATCTTATTAAATAAGATATATATCGATCTTTGATTTTACAAAGCCCATATATATTAGAGTGGATTCTTTTGTGAGGAAGAAAAAAGTTCGCGTAGATCAAAGCTTATATGAAAATTTGGTTTGTTAAGTATATTAGCAAAATATTTCGTTACTGCAATCGCGAAATTCCCTTTTATAAAAATTAACCCTTTAAACTTTTTATTTGATTGTTGGCCCCAAATGGGTTATAGCGAATTAATTGCCATAGAAATGATCCTACACCCTTATTTTAACCTCAAAAGCTACAATTTTTAAGAAGTTGGACATTTTGTGCATTTTTCTATAAAATTGCTCAATTTCAAATGAAAATAAAATTCGAAGTCGATAAATGTAATAATTGTTTGAGATTATGGCACATATTTCGAATAAAATTTATAAAATGGGTATTTTCGTGATAATTTCAGGTTTTGAGGTTGCAATAATGCGTATCATGTTTATTGCAATCAATTGGATTTAACCCATTTGGGACCAACAATCAAATAAAAAGTTTAAGGCCTTGAAAGGGTTAATTTTTTATAAAAATTAAATCTAGAAATCAGCCATGAAAAGTGAAAATCGGGCCAAAATTGTGGAAATTGTTTCGGATTTTTAAAAAAATGCACTAAAAATTGCTATAAAAAAAATAAAAAGGTGACTTTAAATTGCAATTTTGTAAATGGAAGTCACGTCGCCCTATAGATAATGGTCCAGATTTTAATGTTTAGTGGTCAATTCCTAAAAGTAATAAAAATTGACAATTTTATTAAGTGAAAACCTGATTTTTAGAGGTTATTTAAACCGCAATATTTTGCTAATATACTTAATCAAACCAAATTTTCATGTAAGCTTTCATCAACGCGAACTTTTTTTTGACGCCACTCTACTATATAACGGTATCTACCGGTTTGATATCTTCACATTGTAGAAGCCGGCTGTATATCCGATTGAAATTAGGCAGTTTATGTATATAGATATAGATAGCTTCACTTCTGGCGACCGTTAAATGAGCCAAGAACCAGCGGCGTCGGATTTCTTTTATCAAGGGAGGCTCGCAATTCTCTAATAGATTGGAAACTCTTCAGCGAGAGTAATCTAAAAGCTAGATTCCGAACCAGAGCAAGAAATCTAACATTCATTTAGTGTTACTGATTCTGACAAAAATTAAAAAATCATCCAAAACGGAGACATCCGATTTTGTGTTTAGAAAAAGAATTTTATAGCAACCTAGAAAATGTTATGCAACATGTTAGCAAACAAAAAATATCGGTTACATATACCCTGAAAAGAAACCTTGGATATCTTATACAACATGGAATATCATCATGCTAAGAAAAGTTTGCAAATCAAATATGAACATGCTTAACGCAGGCAACGAGAAGCAAAAACTGCAGGAGGAATATACTTGCGTTGACACAAATGTCAAAACCAGCGCTAGAAGAGACAAACGACGTTCGACGGGCGATATTGCCAAAGATGCACAACTGGCATCCGAAACGATCAGAAGCCGAGATCTGTTTCAAACAAAAAAATGATAAATAGGAAACACCTTTTCTCAGCCAAGCCTCTTAAAAACAACGACTATCGAAATCTGATCAACTTGAAATTTAGATAGGGCAATACAAAGCCCTATTAAAGAGCTACTAAACAGCTACCAAATTCCCGCCTCCACTGAGTTATCATCACACACAGTGAGAGGGAATACTTTCTGCGATATAACGCGATAAAAACTCGGAAGAATTATAAAGCTCCCAGGATTGACAACATTTCTCCTGAGCTCCTAAAAGCCGACGCAATCTGAAACACTCGTTCACTTAATGGCGAACTTTAAGAAGACATGGTAATCAATATCAATGTCAAGGAAACCTGACGGAAAGCATGAACTGGAGAGGTACAGCCTTACTCAGTATGTAGTCGCAAACATTTTAAACAGGAATCTATCATCAGTTGCTCTTCTCCATGACATACCGAGCGAGCAAGTAGTTTTCAGGCCCACGAAGTCTTGTATAGACCTTATTTACAGCATCCGCAAAATTGTCGAGCAATCGGTTCTGATTTACATATATCTGCCATATATATGTACAGTCCTATTTGTATTTTCCATTTGGCGTCAGAAAAACGGGGGTTCCAGGATAATACTTAAACATAAACCTGCATATATATCTAAACAAACATAATTTATAACTTGTTTGTGAAAATTGTGCGAAATAGGAAATTTTAACTATGAATAAAGAAATAATATGTTTTTGGTCCCTTTTGAATTTTGTACAAAAGTCTCCATTTTTGATAGCAGGTCGCTACAAAATATGTCAGGATGTGTATTTTGACACAGTGTACCGAAATCCATCAAAACTGAATTTTAATTTTTCTTCTTGTTACACCATTTCTCGTTTCTGATGACAATATGTAACTTCCCATTTAGTATATAATTATAAGCTCTATTGAGACTGTATTTTACGTCCAATATTATAATAAAGGGTCCTCCATCTAACGTTTTTTTTCAACTAGTGCTTATTTCGTGAATGATAACACTTAGCTCATGTCTGATTTGACAGGTAATTAGTTTTATCCTTCCGCTGAATGAATATGTGTATATTGCGAATATTGCGACATTACTTTGAAAATCATGGTAATGTTGCAGAATGTGTGCGAAAATTGCGTACGGATTTTGGAAGAAGAGAAGCACCGTCAGCTTCGTATGTTCGTTATCTTGTGAAAAATGTGAAAGAAACTGGCATCCTCATCTATAAACCAAAGCGTGAAAAGCCAACAGTGCGTACACCCGAGAATATTGCTGCTGTGGCAGAAAGTGTGCGTGAAGCGCCATTAACATCAATTCACCGTCGTTCTCAACAATTGAACATTTCGGAGACATCATTGAGACGAATTTTGCATAAAGACCCTGGTATGGTACGCCAAACAAGGTCCAATTGGTTCAGGAGTTGAAGCCAACTAAAGCTGAGTTTAGACGATTGCCAGATCGGCAAACATTATCAACCCTGTAAAAGTGATGCAAATATACGGGCAATGTCAGATTGTTAGGCAAAGATGAATTGACAGTTCAGACGATTGCAAGAAAACATTACAATTTCATATATTTACAATAAATTTTGTAAATATGTATATGCAGGATTGCCAATAAAAATACATTATAGACAGTGTTGCAAATAACATGATTTTCTGTCAATGGCGCCGTTGTCACATGCATAAACTTCGAACATATAACAATCAGCAAATTATCTCGCAATGACTTTTCTGCTAACGTTGCAAAACGAAAAGTGTATGTTCACACGGTTGTAAATTCACAGGGTTGCATTTTTCCGCCATTTTTCTGGCAATGTTGTCCGATCTGCAAATCGTCTGTACGCACCTTTACCATCCAATGCGTTTTCAGTAGTTTTTTTATAGCATTTTCAAAAATGAAAAGTTCTTTGTCGGACCCTTTATAATTTGGCAGCAATAAGGTTTTTGATCCAATTTTATGAAAATCTGTTCAGATTATGTATCTATCTATGTATCCCATCTATTTGTTCCTTTCCATTCTTAATACTGCGCATTTTAAGCTTATCGTTCCAGATGTAGTTTCCCAGCAAAAAATAAAAGAAGTACTTCCAAAAGAATAACATTATAAGTACTTCCAATTCATAAGTATGAACATTTTTTCGGCATTTAATGAAGTTCTTCTAAATAACTAACCAAAATGTAATTTCGGAATATAAATTATTAACCCAAGAATGCATAATTTTAAAACGATTGGATGTAAAATGAATCTTGTGAAGTGATGAAAGTCCAGATCGGAAGGAACATATGTATGAGGGCTATGATATATATGTAAAATACTGCGTCTACAGTGCTAAAGGGAAGAAATATATATTTATATGGCGGCTATATCAGAATTAGTGAATGGTTCTGGAAGCTAGTCGTCTTTTTCATCAATTAAATTTCGTTTTTGATAAAGAACAAAAGGCGTAACTCACATTGTATTAGACAGAACGTACTGTATTCCTTTGTAGTTGTTCTCTTGTTGTTGTTTTGATTTTTGTAAATCGTGTTTGACACCTATTTTAGATGCAAAATTCTATATGGGTCTGTATTTAAATTTGACATTTATCAGAAGGGTATCCATTTATTTTTATCAAATTTCTCAGTGTTCGTGATTCTATAAACTAATCTCTGCCAAATTTAATAATGCTCTAATGTAAAACATGAAAACACATTTTTCCAAACTTGCTAGTGACCGTTTATTCTCGGATTAAAAAATCCTTTGTGCAAAATATAGTACATTTGACTAAAATATGACTTCTATGGAGCTTAGATGCTTAATCAGAAGGTACGCATCCATGCGAGTATGTGGGGCTATATGTAAATTTGAACCGATATTGTTCACACAGATATTAACTGCTAAAATAAGACAGTCTTTACCAAATTTCATGAACATCGAAAGGAAATTATATCTTCTATAGAGGGTATAAGCTAAATCGAAGGTACATTCATATATATTACGATATCTGGTTCTAAATTGATATTCAAATAGTTGAAAGATTTAGACGAAAGAAATACGGATTGTCTTTCAATTTCAATACGAATTGTCTTGTCCCAAAATAAAGATATGTACAAAATTTCTTTGAGATCGGACTATATTTGTGACCTGCACATAGATTCCAAGAATGCATGCACAAACTGACATAGCTAAATCGGTTCAGAAAGTGATTCTAAGTCGATCGGTATAATAAACGATGGTTCTATATATCTCTTCTCATTTTTGGTGTTAGAAACAAATGCATAAAATCATAATAAATTGTACCACAGTGTGGTGTAGGTTATAATTAAATAATATTAAAAGAATTTATGGTAATTACGAAGTGCACGAAATGCATTTTGATTTGAACGCCCATTTTCGTAAAAGGCTTAAAAAACATTAACGCGTTGCTCGAATGTGTATCTTTCCATGGTTCAAATTGAGTTAGTCTGAAATTGAGAAATGTCAAATGAAATGCAGAAAAAAGCTTGATGTTTAGTTGTGGTTCACATTCAGCATGGGCCCTTACAATTAAACCACCCTTTACTAACTCCAAACTTCTGAAATTCCACACATAGTATTAGCAAATTAGTCGCTTACGCCTCACATAAAACACCCCTTTTGGTACCTCACACACAAATGGACTATTTTGCACCAAAAGTCAACTGCTTACGAGTATAGCTTTAATATCAGTTCACATAAATACTTGAAATTTGGTACAGTGTAATGCTGTTTTAGTACGTAGAGTCCAGAGAAAAGTGGGCGCTAAAGGCGCGTCCCTAGCATTTGGACAATTTTTGTAATGCTTTAATAGTACCTAAAGTCCAAAGAAAAGTGGGCTCGGATGAGGTACTGCCGCGCCAGTCGTCGTAGTCATATGAATGATATTGTGTTCCATCGTTAAATGACAAAGTTCAAACTTTCCAATAAAACCAGAAATATAAATAAACCAGATTATAAATAAAATAAATGAATTAAATTTAAACAAATTTAAAAAATATCACTACATTTTTTATAGCCGATTCAAATTTAAGATTTTATATGGCCCATCCTGTATTAACGTGAGATTATTTAAGTTTTAGAGCTACAATATTTGGGCTTATTTTTCTTCATAACGTTGATGTTGGGTATCATATAGTGGGCTCCGCCCGATTGCTGCCTTTACGTACTGGTTTCTATTTTGGTTGAATTCAAAATATCTTTCTTCGCATATTTTTCGATTCGCTTCAGAATCATTACGATAGGTTGAAGAGAGGAGACGTTAAAACGTCTCATTATTTCAGAAACATTAAGTCGCAACTCTTTTTTGTTGAAAATTTAGTACTTGAATTTGAATATAAATTAAATACTATCGTATTCCAACTTTAGAATTTATATTATTTCCTTTTGTTTATTTTCCATTATAACCATTATAACGTAGACCGTAACTTGTTTTCTATCTTCGCTCATCCACCACCTTATCAGGTACGACATAAAACCTCAAAAATATGTTTTATATTTACATTTCGATCAATTCCATTTCATTTCCCGTGCATAAGAGAAATAATGAGAATAATAATGCACATTTCAGTTTATTATGGCTTATCCTAGCCAGCCCCAGCCATAGCTCCAACCGCCAGCATCCTAATCGAGTATAGGAGTAATGTAATGAATATCATTAAGCGAAACAAATCCCTCTTGACACAACAATGAAGACGCTTTCATTTATCAGGTTGGTTTGTTTTATTTAAGGTGCTTCCGAGATGTGTATCTTGACAATGAGGTATGAATGCGTATGTCAATCTTAAGTCCGGCTGTATGTGTGGCATGAGTTGGGTGTCTGCCAATAAATTTGTCTTGAATTTAGTCATTGGATTCATCATAATGAGTGGAGTGGAGTCTCGCATCCAAGGCACGCCATTCCATTTGAGTGTTTTTTAGTCTATTCCTTATGTTAATTGTTTGGGCCATTATCGTTAAATTTCAAGATAAATATTTTTTATTTGGGTGCTGTTACAGTTGTATCGGTCCTTTTTACTTTTTTCGATTAGTATAGAGATTTTTAGTAACCAGTCCCAATCTACCGCTTTGATCCATCGTCTCGCGACACAAATAAAATATGTGGGTCCTCTTCCGTACTATTTGAAAATGTGTTTGTGTATGTGTTTTAGTGGGGCAGTATGTAATGAGGGATATAAATTCTGCACGCGCGTTTATTCTGGTCTGCTGTTCTCAACATATAGACTGTTGCTAGACTCAGTTTGCATTGCTAACCTAATGAATGAATAATATTTCCTGTGGATTCGAGTATTTTAGAATTGTTTGTTATTTTGGTTTTGGGGTTATATTCATCTATTTGGCTGTGTGTGGCGAAGGATTTTATTATCTTCGATGGCGACAATGTTTCGTTTTCTTATTTTTTTCTTCAATGTTTTTCTATTCCGGTTTTTCGAATTTCTTTGGTGTCACCACCAGAAAGAACAAACACATTACATAGACAATAGAGGTATATTCAGTATAGTCTTGTTTTTTTTAGCAAGTTGCATTTCAAATCAAAAATTCTTAAAAATTTAGATAGACACATCAGTGGCAGATATATTCCGTTTTAAAATATTAACTAAAAGAACTTTAAAACAAACAAAAAAAAAGAGTAATGGTGTTTTCTTTTCTAAAAAAAGATGTTGCCCTGTCAGATAGCAGCATAGTAATAATGTCGCCTACGCCTTCCTGTACTGCTGCATTTTTTATAGTCAGAATCGATAACAAAAATGCGAAAAACCAGCCTTCTAACTCACTAAAAGTAAACTAAAAACAAAGAATACTCCACGGCGCCGCCTAAATAAAGCATCTGACCAACCTTCATTATAAAAAAGCATGCACGGACACACGCGGGTATTTAGGCTATTCGCTCGACGCCGAAAAACATCTGTTTTGTAGGGCAGCGTCCACCACTTCGATTAAATACAGGGCTGAAATTTTGCATTTTTGCCCCGTGCAACTGCGACATTTTTTACAAAAGAAAAGGAAACTCTTTCACAGTGCAGCATTTATTTTACAATCGAAGACAAAAAGGCATTTTTGGGGCGAAAGGCATAAAAAATGTAGCATTTTTTGGCACAAAAGAAAACACCATAAGAAAATACGCAATAGAGCTGGCCCGACTATTTGATACCTACCACCACTATTGCGAAGCAATACAAGTAACATATGTCTTCTAGAACTTAAACCAGTAAGGAAAGACAAAAGTCGGACGGAGCCGACTATGTAATACACTACACCATCTGGATAGAGCAGAATGAGCACGCATATACATGAGCTAAAATTGAAACGAATACCTTGAAATTCGTACTACGGTATTAGCCAATGGTTCAAGAAATCACTTTTTTTAAATTGCATAAAAATAGTTTGAAATATTTAGCTTTGCTAATCCTTACATGCATAACCGAAATGATTATATCTAAACCAGAACCTTTAAAATTTAGTTACGTTTATTCGTGGAGCAAGTGACTCCTCTCTTCCAATTTTATTAACAAAGGTCTGTTAAATACAGCCCTTAGAAGCCAAATCGGAAGGAACATATATATGGGAGCTATATCAAAATCTGAGACGATTTACACTAAAATTACTAGTATATATTAAGTGGTAACGAGACTTGTCTCGATCTTCGATCTGGTATAAAATACACCTTATATTGGCCTCAGAAGAGATCTCGGAAGGAACATATATATGGGGCCTATATCTAAATCGGAACCGATTTTAACTAAATTGAGTAGTCTTTATTATTGGCTGAAGAGACTTGTCACTGCCAATTTTTAAAATACACCTTCTATAACCCATAGAACCCAAATCGGAGGTATATATATATGGAGGCTATATATAAATCTGAACCTATTTCCACCAATTTCAATAGGGATTGTGAGCTAAAAAGTGGGCTGTGTTAAATTTTATCACAATCAAACCATAATTACGACCTACACTTTGATTACTACAGACGGAAAAAACTGACATTGTTAAATCGACTCAGGAAGTGATTCCAAGTCTATCGATACATATAATAAACGATATCTTCTCCTTTTGGGCGTTACAAACAAATGCACTAACTCTTAATACTCGAAGCGTATAAAAATTGAAATAAGGAGGGACATACAAACATAATGTACGATTGTAATTGTGAGTCACACCTTAACATAAAATTTTTTGCCGAACTCAATTTTAAATTTTTTTGTTTCAGTGTTCGACAAATTCAATCATGGAGAGGTACATAATTGAGCAGGTTGTTAAGATTGTTGGAGCCTTTTTCGTTCAAATCAAAATGCATTTCCTGCAGTTCGTGATTTTTTTGGTCAGCATTTTTTTTGTGGCCGCTATCGGGAGAATTGTTCGCAATATTTAGCCAACCGGGTCTGTAGGAGATGTAAAAACACATGTGCATGCTCGCCCAGTTCGTTTGTGCGAAAATGAGATCGGCCAAGCAGTTACCGTGAATGGTGTTCGCTATCGCAAGATGATAACGGACTTCTTGTGGCCAGAAATTGAGGATATGGACCTGGACGATATGTGGATCCAACATGATGATGCCACTGGCAACACAGCAAACGAAACATTGGCTATTTTGTGCGAGAAATTCAATGACCGTGTTATCTTACGTCGTGCCGATATTAATCATGTAATTTGACACGGTTGGAGTTCTTTCTTTGGGGATATTTAATAGAAAAAGTGTACGTCAATAAGCCAAGAAAAATTCAAGATCTAAAATATGAGATAATTCAGCAAATTAACGACATTGAACTTTAATTATGTCTCAGAGTCGTAGAAAACATGGACCATCGGATAGAGGTCTGCCACCGAAGCCGTGACGAGCATTTGGCCAATATTTTGTTTCACACATAACTGTAATAGATCCTTCCATCATAATAACAAATATTTTTTGTTTTATTTACAACTAGCATGGTGCTATTTAGTTGGACCAACATTTATATAAAGGATATATTAACTTTTATTACCACGAATTGTTACAGGTTGAATAGAGTAAGCCATTCTAAATTTCTGTAAGATGGTGTTTCCTTACCCTTTCTTATAGCCACCTTTTTTTTCCTTTAGAATGGGTATTTTTGTTTGAGGCCCCCTCTTTTATGGATGGTTTGGTGGACTTACTCACCTTCCCAACAACAGGATCAACTTCACCTGCCACCATTAACGGATTCTGACTAGAAACTCCTTTTTTGGTAGATTGAATAGGTTTCTCCGAAGTGCTGGGTGTCGGTGAGCTTTTTTTCTTCTTAGTTGATTTCGCATCGCTATGCTCTTCGGGAGATCTGACTCTTTTAGTAGATGTAGAAGAGTCAGATTCATCCTGTAATATCTTCTGCCGGTTCATCTTATTCAGTTTCCTTCTTTGTGCCACTGACAGTCTTTTCTCCGATTTTCAACAATAGTAATATTGTTATCACTTGATGACGCAGAGTCCGAGTTCCCACTAGCTTCTAAAAGCTGGGGTTGCTTAGAGCCCCCCCCCCCCCCCTTGGGTTTTCTTTATCTTCCTCATCGTTTATTTTGCCAAAGGCTAGATGTGCTCTTGTATCTGTTTCGACTACGGAATCCGAGGCACCCAACCCCGTAGAAGTTACTTGCTCACGATTGTTTGATAACGACGACACGTGACTCGAGTAAATCAACGCTTTCCGCCGGTACTGGGTTTATTTTTCCCTGCACCGTAATATCATTTACTTCATCAGGGTTAATCATAATTTTTTGGGAGAGACCACCATAGCCAGTATTTGCCCGTAATAGGTACGTCGATGTTGGCCTTCCAGACTACTTCCAAAATGTCTGTCCTGTAAGGACAAGGTGAATAAGTATTGCGTAATAGGTTGAAAAAAAAAACTATTCGCTCTGCAATAACACGTCCGTTCGCTACCACTGGCGGCGACACGCCCATTTTGGGCCCACACAAATGGACCATTTTACACCAAAATTTAACAGCTAATAACTTTTATACCAGTACATACTTTAAAGTTATTATATGCAATTTAAATTGATAATAATTAAATTAAAACAAACCAGTAAGGAAAGGCAGAAAGTCGGGCGGGGCCGACTATATAATACCCTACACCTCCCTAACAATGCGATAAGGGTCATTGCGATAATAATTTGGAATAATTGGTAAATGTGTAGGAACATATTATCTAATTCTGAACCGATAATCGCTAAATTAAGCAATATTCGTTCCTAAATTGAGAAACATGTTTCTGAAAAATTTTAATGATCGGATATAAAGTACAACTTCTATAGCGCTTTGATACCTTGATGTAATATATAAATCTGAACCGATTTTCCCTGAATACTCATTCATGTAAAAAGACATCTTTCTGTCGAATTTCGTACTGATGGGATATAAAATACAGTCTCTACAGCGCTTACATGTCAAATCGGGGGTAACATATATATGGGGGCTATATCTAAATCTGAACCGATTTTCTCTGAATTTGGCAGTATTTCTTCATGTAGAAGGAAACCTCTTTTTGCCGAAGTTCGCACTGATCGGATATAAAATAACATTTTTACAGCGCTTAGATGTCAAATCGGGGGTAACGTTTATATGGGGGCTATATCTAAATCTGAACCGATTTCTTCCAAATTTAACAGTGTTCATTCAAATAATAGGAAATCTCTTTCTGCCGAATTTCATACTGATCGGATATAAAATAACATTTTTACAGCGCTTACATGTCAAATCTGGGGTAACATATATATGGGGGCTATATCTAAATCTGAACCGATTTTAACCAATAGGGATCGTCCTTGGGCCAAATAAAATATATGTGTAAAGTTTCGTCGAGATCGGACCATAATTGCGACCTGTACTTTGATTACAAGAATATATGCACAGACAGACGGACAGACGGACATAGCTAAATTAACTCAGAAAGTGATTCTAAGTCGATCGGTATAATAAACAATGTGGGTATTTCTTCGCCTTTTGGGTGTTACAAACAAATGCACAAAGTTATAATACCCTGTACCACAGTGTGGTGTAGGGTATAAAAATAAATAAATTTACTAATATATTTTGGGACTCAAGGTGAGGGGATTCGTAAGTCGGTTTACCCGACTGAACTTTCTTTCTTGTTCTAATACACACATATGTCGAATTTCTAAATAAGGCAGGGTAAAATATAGCACAGTCGAAAAATGAAAATAGGACAATACCTATATACGACAGCTATATGTAAATCTGAACCGATTTTTACCATTTTCAATACATGAACTGACGGACATAGATAACTCGACTCAGAATATGACTTAAATTCGATTAGTATACTAAATGGTGGGTCTATCTCATTTCCTTTGCATGTTACAAACAGGAGCACAACGTTATAATACCTTGTATCACTGTGTATGTAGTGTAGGCTATTATTATTTTGCGAATTTATTTTAAATCGGAGATAGGAAATGGAAAGCATGATACATTTAAATTCCAATATCTTCCAATTAATGTTATAGACAATTTCATTTGTAAATTTCTATACCCTACTCCACACTGTGGTACAGGGTGTTATACGTATGTTTCATGTAATACCTATAAATATTACAGCTAGACCCACTTTAAAGTATAAAGGTGTCTTTCGCACCTGGAAAGAACCCTATTGAAATCGGTTCAGATTTAGATATAGCTCCCATATATGGGTAGTTCTTTCTCAAGTGTCACAGGTCAAAATTAGATCTTTCTCAAATTCTCAGAAAATGTTGCCATAGCACGTGGAAGTAATGTCCAACACTATTAAAAAAATTAAATGAAAATTGAAAGCAGAGGACGAGTTCAAAGTTCAGAAAAAACGATTTTTTCTCTGTAATGGGTTTTTGAAGTTAATTTTAATACTACAAAGCATAAGAAATGGAAAATAGCAAATAAAAATATAAATGTCGATATCTCAGAACCGAACTAATTTTTTTCCTTAAATTTTTTATAAAAAATGGTCCACATGTACTCTACCGATGGTGTAAATTTTGGAGTGAGCACATCTTTGGTTCAGAAGTTACATTACATTATAATAACTGAAAATCTTCACCAACTAACAAAGGAAAAATTTAAAAAAAAAACAACAAACAAAATATAGTTGAAAACACATATAACTATTTTTTTGTAATTTGGTGAAGATTTTCAGTAATTATAATGTGACTTCTGAATCAAAGTTGTGCCCACTCCCAAATTTACACCATCGGTAGAGTACATATGGACTATTTTTCATAAAAAAATTAAGGACAAAAATTAGGCCGATTCTGAGATATCGCAATTTATATTTTTATTTCCGCGAAAAGTCACCGGAATAAACTGTTTTAGATAAAGTTAGTATTTGTTGTGTAAAGTACGCGAAAAACGTTTAAGAAATAATATAGCATTAAAATTATCTTCAAAAAACCATTACAGAGTAAGAAATCAATTTTTCAGTACATTGACCTCGCCCTCTACCTCCAATTTTTATTAAATTTGTTTAATAGTGTGGGTCATTACTCCCACGTACTAGGGCAACATTTTCTGAGAGTTTGAAAAGATCTAAATTTCGACCTGTAACACTTCAGAAAGAACTACCCATATATGTTTCGTCCGATTTGGCCCTTTAGCCCTGTAGAAGGTGTATTTTGCGTCCAATTGATTTGAAATTTAGATGGTAGGGTTCCATGACCCATGGACCAACATTGCGGATTTTGAAAAAAATCGTTTCAGATTTAGTTGTAACTCCCATATTTATGATTCTTCGGATTTGGCTACAGAGGCAGAGACGTACCAAATGTAAATTGAGTAAACAAATTTTAGTTGAAGTATACATTGGATATTTCATTGCTATCCAATCTTACTAGAGTGGTGTAGCGTATCATATAGTCGGCACCACCCGACTTTAGCCTTTCCTTACTGGTTTCTACAGTAAAGTGGTATGCCAGATTAAAACACACCTATTATACCCTACTGATTCCGAAAGTATGGTTCCAATTTAGTTTCATTGATGTGATTGTGTTTGTGTGAAAACTATTTTTTTTTCTCTTTCGTTTAAACTAAAAACGAATACTTACGTTTTGTTTCTTTGTATTTGACAAGAGTGTGGAGGGTGTGAGGATTCTGTTTATGTATACATCTTTCTTTTATTCGATTTGTCTATTATCGATGGCTTATATCCAAAAGTGGCTATATTAAAAACCCAATTTTTCAGGAAAGCAAAAAAAATTGAATTTTATTATTTCACGATAATTCTTATATGATATGAATTATGTATAAAAACGTGTATAATATATACCTTCAAATTCTTAATTCACATCATATATAATTCATCGCGAAATAATAAATTTCAAGAGTTTTTTTTGCTCTCCTGAAAAATTGCGGTTTTTAATATAGCCCATTTTGGATACAAGCCATCGTCATATTCTTTTCGTAAGAAATCATATAATTTTGTACGATAGATCTACACCGAACTGGTGATACGGCTTTTCTTCCCTTAAGTTCCTTATGGAGGAATATATTACTTTTGGAAAGTTCCGGATTCCCCATAGTGTTACAAACAGTTGGACTAGTCTTTGGATAACTAAATAATTTTTGTTTATGGCTAAATTAAATTGAAACTGTATTGATTTGTTAAGTGTTATCGATGAAGTGTAGTGGTTGGGGGAGCATTTAAGAAACTGACGAAGAAAGTGGCAATAATGGAATCTCAAACATTCACTCGTTGCTGATATGTTGGGGACAAGGAGCGCTTGTATTTTGTAACATATAAAAATTTTGTTGATTTCCGGGTGTAGGTATAATAAAAGCGACCAACTTTCTAAATATTTCATATCAACATTCAGAGTGGTAATAACTAAATTTACTATCAATACAAAACACACGCAATGACGACTTAATTACATGTAAGTACACATACATACATATTATATATTACTATTATGAGTATGTACGTGTGTATGTGTTTTATCCTGGCAATTATTTTCAATTATAAACATTGCACAATGGTCTCGATGAGCACTTTTCTTGGCCAAAATTAATTAAATGAAAAAAATATTTTTTTTGTGATTTCTAATTACAATTTAGTTTTATAAAATTAAATAAACGTTTATTACCGCGATTCATGGCATATTGGAGAAACAAAACAAATGTAACTATTAAAATTGCATTCTAAATCTAAAAGGTACATACTTTTAAATAAAATGTTAAAGCATATATTTGATATATATGTATTTGAATTTGAAGAAAAACTAACACTACACTTATAATAATAATTTATTTGTAATTAATTTCCATCTAAATTATATTCGTTTTCCATAAACAAATTTTCATCATCTTCTTCTACTTCATCGGTTCTTATTTCTTCATCTGAACTTTCGTTATGGTCTCCATGTGGTTCTGGTAAAGTTGTTTCCTTGATACCTTCACAGGTTAATAGTTCGATTACTTCTGCCGGAAGCGATAATCGTTTTCGTTGGTGGACTCGAGTATTTAAACGAAGAGATGAAATTTTTGGATCGGATGTGTCAAGCGCTCTACAAAATACATCGGACAGGTTGTCAATACGACTAGTTTTTCGCGCGTGATATAGTCTATCGGATTTATATATCTTGTTTCTTGATTCAGCTGCATCTTCTGCAAAACAGCCCACAGGAAGTGCTGTATTCTTCATTATGTCTTTGGAGTGAATAAGCACTTTGTGAACTGTAGGTGTCATTGGTATCCAAGGATACTTGCTTTGAATATATTCAGCTGTATGAAAACAATATTTTTCAAATTTTTCCAAATCCAAAGGAAATTGCGATGATAGGCATATTAAAACAATCTTTAATCGAAATATTAATTCTTCGTCAATTCCTGTAATTTCTGCAAACTTCTTATGCTCCGAAAATGCCCTACGAGAGGTATTACCGTCGTTAGTGGTACCACATCCACCTATTTTAGGAATATCTACACGTAGGCCGAGTTCTGTCCAAAAGGATGTTTGAATTATTGTTTTCCTTTTTTTTACGGTATCCTTATCATCATCATCTCTTATCTGCCATTTTTTAATATCCTTTTTATAAGCCAGGTGCAATAGGAACTCGAAAAATCTAATCCAACAATGCAATGGACTTAGGCCATAATTTATGTTACCTTCGATTGGATGATATTTTTCGGAATAACAATTTTTAATATTCATAAAATCCTTTGATGTTGAGCCACATATTGGACAAGCTTGAGTTGATTTAGTTCCAGTCAGAACATTCAACACCTTTCCACCGATAACCGTAAGGTACAATCTAAAAGTTATTTCCACAAACTTATTTGTATCGAGTTGTATTTTCAGTTTTTCCAGTTTCATAATTTGATTTTTCAAATCAGATTCTTCTTTTAAAATAACTTCTTTAGTTTCCTTTACAAATTCTAACTTCAAAGGCCGACAAAACCTAGTTGAGTGTGGTGTCCGATTATTCCAAAGAATTCTTCCTGATGTGTCCAAAAGTCTCAAAGGAATCACGGTGGTCGCGAAAAGGGAACTTTCTGGATCGTGGGATGTGCTTGGATGCTGGTAGCCTTGCTTATACAGAGATTGCCCAGTACTGCTATCAAATCCGTAGCTCAGAATCAATTCAGCTGATATGAAATTGTTTTTATGAGAATTCATAACTGATGCAATAACTTCTTTTTGCAACTCAACTATTCTTTCTCCAGTGTGCGATAGAAGCATTTGTAATGGCACTTTTGCAATTCTTTCATTAATAATGATACCACTTGGTCTACAATTTTTTTTCATTTCTATTATTTTCATATAAGAAGGAAATATATTTGCGTTTCTTTGTATACCTTCCATACGAATGCTGCAGTATTGGGTTTTCGAAAAGTTGTTTTCAAGAAGAAACGCTAATGCTTCCTCCCCCGAAAGTGGAGTAGGTGTTTTTGGTTCCTTTAAACATATTTTCCTGATTTTTGTTGGCCTTGTTGGGCTTTCTATTGATTCCTTAAGAACCACTGCCAAATCTGTTCTTCCTTGCTTACGAGCTGACACTGATGCCGCATGAACTAACAAGTCAGTTTCATTGTTTTTATCAGAAGAAAGCTCAGCAGCTTCCCTTCTCTTACTCCGATCCGATTTTATTGTGTACTAGCTGGACCCGGTCCACTTCGTTGTCCCAGATTTCAGATTTCTGATCCCGTCCATTTTTGGACTAATAACGTAGACTGTCACCAGATACTTATACACAAAATTACAGCACTATCGCTAAAAAATTTCTCAAGATATCTCAATTCCAAAATTAGCCTTATATGGGCGGGGCCACGCCCATTTGTCCGATCCAGCCCATTTTTGGACCAGTCACGTAGATTGCCACCAGATATATATAAACTAAATTGCAGGTCGCTAACATTTTTTTCAAGATATCCCAATTCCAAAATTTGCCTTATATGGGCGGGCCCACGGCCATTTGTCCGATCCCGCCCATTTGTAGACCACAAAATTGCAGCATTTTCGCTAAAAAATTGCTCAAGATATCTCAATTCCAAAATTTGCCTTATATGGGCGGGGACACGCCCATTTTTGGACCAATCACGTAGACTGCCACCAGATATTATTCACAAAATTGCAGCACTCTCGCTAAAAAATTGCTCAAGATATCCCAATTCCAAAATTAGACTTATATGGGCGGGGCCACGTCCATTTGTCCGATCCCTCCATTTGTCCGATCCCTCCCAGTCACATAGACTGCCACCAGATATATATAAACAAAATTGCAGAACTCTCGCTAAAAAATTGCTCAAGATATCTCAATTCCAAAATTTGCCTTATATGGGCGGGGCCACGCCCATTTACAGCACTCTCGCTAATAAATTGTACACGATATCTCAATTTTAAAATGTTGCTTATGTACCAGTCACATAGACTGCCACCAGATATATATAAACAAAATTGCAGAACTCTCGCTAAAAAATTGCTCAAGATATCTCAATTCCAAAATTTGCCTTATATGGGCGGGGCCACGCCCATTTACAGCACTCTCGCTAATAAATTGTACACGATATCTCAATTTTAAAATGTTGCTTATATGGGCGGGGCCACACCCATTGGACCGATCCCGCCCATTTTTGGACCAATTACGCAGTCTTGTACCAGATACATGTACGCAAAATTTCAGCGCTCTCTTTTACAAATTGTGTAAGATATCTCGATTTCAATATTTGGCTTATATAGACGGGGCCACGCCCATGGCTCCGATCGCGCCCTTTTTTAGACCAAACACGTGGACTGCTACCAGATACATGTAAACAAAATTAAACGCTCTTGCTAAAAAATTGTGCAAGATATCTCAATTTAAAATTTTGTCTTACATGGGCGGGGCCACGCCCATTGGTCCGATTCCGCCCACTTTTGGTCCAGTCCCGTAGACTGCCACCAGATACATATGCACCAAATTACAGTACTCTCGCTAACAAATTGTGGAAGATATCTCCATTTTAAAATTCGGGCGAGGCCACGCCCATTGGTCCGATTCCGCCCACTTTTGGACCAATCACGTAGACTACCACCAGATACATATGCACCAAATTACAGCACTCTCGCTAACAAATTGTGTAAGATATCGCAATTTAAAAATTTGTCTTATGTGGGCGTGGCCACGCCCATTGGTCCAATCCCGCCCTTTTTTGGACCAATCCCGTAGACTACCACCAGATACATATGCACCAAAGTACGTACAACACTCTCGCTAACAAATTGTGTAAGATATCTCAATTCCATAATTTGGCTTACATGGGCGGGGCCACGCCCCTTGGTCCGATCACGCCCATTTTTGGACCAATCACGTAGACTGCCACCAGATACATATGTACAAAATTACAGCACTCTCGCTAACAAATTGTGCAAGATATCTCAATTTTAAAATTTGTCTTATGTGGGCGGGGCCACGCCCACTTGATATATCGAAAATTCAAGTACCCTATTTTCACCACGCCCCACATATGTACATTCTGTGAAAATTTCAAGAAGATCGGTCCAGCCGTTTAGACGTCTATTCGGTACAAACAAACCAACAAACCAACAAACAAACAAACAAACACACATTCTTCTTTATATATATAGATGAGAGACGAGGGCGCCCTGCTCCTGAGGTACTTGCTTCTGATATACTTTCAGGAATTGTTCCTCTATTATTCTTATGGAATTCTGAGTCTAAAGATAACCAAACTGCATGTTTCGCTTGAAACTTGGCCAGTAATCTGTGGCACTTTTCCCACATAGATGAAAGATTTCTGCAAAATATTCGAACTTTGTCTTTCAAAGAGTGCTCATATTCATCTGAATTACTTTGTTCGGTTTGCAAAAAATTCAAAATAAGGTCATGCCTCTTTTCTTTTGTGTGCTCCCGTAGCCAAATATTGACCAGCTCTGAATTTTTAAAGAAGGAATCGTCTGAAAAAAACGTATTTCTTAAAAAGTGCAAAAAAGAGCAAGTCAGGAGTTAAAACATAAACACATGACGTCACAATCTAATATATTTTTTAATCTTAGGTCTACCAAATGCTATCGAAATTGTGTAGGCCACTATTAAGTAAATATTTAAAGAAAACTCAATAATTGCATAGGTTGTGTAGAACAACCTGTTTTTTTAAATCAATATCTTTTTTTCACATTTTTATTTTTAAATATTTAAAGTACTCACTTTCACCTTTATTTTCCATATTTTACAATGTTTGTAACTTTGTCCATTAAACCACACGAAACAATATCAGAACACTAAAAATAGAGCGCACGCAATTCTTTTTTCAACTGTTCAAAAATATGCCAACTTTGATGGTACTCTGTCTAACGGTAAATTGTTATTTACTCATACGTCATTCATATTTTGTTGCTCTAAAGTATTTACTAACAGATTGCAATGAGAAAAAGACAATATGAAAGATTCAGAAAAATTTCATTTTGGCCTTTCATCTGGGCTTTGAGACCATAGTGCATTGGTTGGAAATTCTCTCGGAAATACCCAGAAAAAAACAAAAACCAACCTACGATACTCCTATCATGTCTGGTGGCTATTTATCATTAATTCAATTTTATTTTTATGTTCGAACAATAACAATGGAAATATCAAAAATAACAACCAAACAGGAAATACGCATTAACTTTCCCACATGCCCTCATTAGTAAATTCTATGAAATTCTCGCACTGCGATTTCTAAACGAATGGGTCCCATAACACTGTATTAGTGTAAAAGAATAAACGAAAGCGCAGAAGTATTCGTATATGGAAATTGTTCATTGTTATTTTTCACTTATGGAAACAATGGAAATTTCAAGCACAACTTTTTTTATAGAAAACAAAAAGTTCTTATCAAGATGTAGAAAAGATTAAATGATTGTGATATGAATGTATGTACATAGTCTTTTTTAGCGCAGCTTAGTAGCAGAAAAGTTGTAGAAAATTTGCAATAATTGTAAACTTGATGTTCATAGCCAATTGAATGAATACCACTAAATTCAACAAGATGTTGTTGCAGCCTGACTATCAGACAAAATATTGATGCTGACTTTGAACTCATTTTGAGCCATTCTGCTACCTCTTTAATAGCTAAGATTCTAGCTTGACAAAAACTACAGGTATCAGGCAGTCTTTTTGCAATGGCCAGCTCAAGTTCTCAGAAAAGATACCAAGCCAACTTGGTGGCGGAGATTTGAATCATCTGTAGAAAAGCTAACGAATCTCATATATCCTGTGAAACGATCATTCTATTCTGATCTATCAGGTGTGTGATACTACTTCTCAAAAACAGATTCAGTCAAAGTGTAATCAACAATGCCCGGATGGTCATGCATTGTATCTAGAATAACACTATGTCCGTAGCCATTCCCTAAGTCTAATCGCAGAACATGCGGCGTATTGCATTGCTATATGACGCTGTATAGCGGCTTTACATGTAGTATAATATTTAGTACCTCAGTTAGTGTACTATAAGCGCAGAAGTGATACATATAAAAGCCATTCGCTAAAATTTGTTTAGTATCGCACAGAAGGTGGATTTCTGCAAAACTCTCCTTCAGATGGAAATTTTGTAGAAAATTTTCGTCTGGCAACTGTCATATACAATCAATAAACTATATGCGGGTTCAGACCCAGCTGACACATACCATTTCTCACACTGTGTTATCTAGCAGTAAATTAATTTTGGATTTTATTGTTGTTTTTTTTTAAATAAAAACTATTTCTGCATAAGATGGTTTAAATACAACAAAAACAATACACGTGAAAATTTTGTTTAGTTTTTAAATTATATAATCTGTGATAAATAATGATATTTATATAGCCGGTACACACATTGTTTAAGCTACATGATGATTGTTGCAATATTTTGACGCACGATTTCGTGATACCCCATTATTGTTCTGATTACCCCCACAAAATGTCAAAACTCAAATTTTTCCCACAAAGCTAAATAACACATAGCCAAATTGCTTGCATAATTAAAATTATAGATATAGATATTTATTAAAGAAATATATATAAAATCTACGCCCAATATTCCCACGTCTCGTAATTTCTATATGATCCAAGAAGTCTTCTTAAATACTAACCAATTCTTCCCCTTCTATATAATTAGTTTGTTTCATGGCAGAATATATATAAAATATCTGCGCCCAATATTCCCACGTCTCGTAATTTCTATATGATCCAAGAAGTCTTCTTAAATACTAACCAATTCTTCCCCTTCTATATAATTAGTTTGTTTCATGGCAGATGTTTGTAACACATAGAACTACCACAGCTAAAAATCGCTTCTGTAGTATACTCTCCAAAACTTATTATGCTTGAAATATATAAATTTTTAAGGTACACTCGAAATATATTATATTTGACGCACACATTATATATTTGAAAATATGTTGTTCTAAATTTCATTCTAAATTTCAAAACGATTGGATGTAAAATACAACTTCTATAGAACTAAAGGGCCAAATCGGACGAAACATATATATGGGAGCTATAGCTAAATCTTAACCGATTTTCTTCAAATTCGGTAGTGTTGGTTCATGGATCAAGAAACTCTACCATTTTAAATTTCAAAAGGATTGGATGTAAAATACAGCTTCTACAGGACTAAAGGGCCAAATCGGACGAAATATATATATGGGAGCTATATCTAAATCTGAACCGATTTCAACCAAATTCAATAGCGATCTTAACAGCTGCGGAGTACTCTAAACTGCAAAATTTCAGAACGATCGGTGTGACATTTCGACCTGTAGTCGACGAACAACTTTACATGGACAGACGGACGGACGGACAGACATGCTTAAATCGACTTCAACCAAATTCAATAGCGATCTTAACAGCTGCGGAGTACTCTAAACTGCAAAATTTCAGAACGATCGGTGTGACATTTCGACCTGTAGTCGACGAACAACTTTACATGGACAGACGGACGGACGGACAGACATGCTTAAATCGACTCAGCTAGTGATTCTGAGTCGATCGGTATACTTTAAGGTGGGTCTAGATGTGTTATTTTCAGGTGTTACAAACATCTGCCGTGAAACAAACTTATAATACCCTGTACCACAGTGTGGTGTAAGGTATAACAATTTTAAATGTTCGTAAAATTCCTTTATAATTGTAATGCGTTGACAACAAATGAAGCATAGCAGCGAATATAGTTGTAAACGACATTTTTCTAAAAACCTACATTTTTGCAGATTATCTTTTATAAGGATCTCCCACATTGCCTCAATACCTAATCAGCTGAATTTACGCAGTTTATCGTTATCAAAATGTAATTATATAGTAATAGTCAGTGGAAGATAGTTGTAAATATTAGTCACTTACAACGTTCCTAAACGGTGAAATTATAAAAATAAAATGTTTTTGTATTTTGCTATGTTTTATAACAAATGAATTCTGAAATTATTAAAAAATATACGTAATTTTTACGCCATATTTTGACACATATAATGGAAACCATTCAAGAGATGAAACAATTATATCAAAAAAAGTTAAAGGCCATACAATTTCCAATTTTCTAAAACTATTCTGAAACAATTTGGATGCATTTGATAGTGTAACTTCTCCATTTTTGCATATAGCGGTATATAACGAGAACTATGTAGAACAATTCGATGAATTTATCCAAATCGACCGAAAAATTGTATGCCGCAAAAAATTCTTCCCTATTTTATATACAACTAGCTGGACCCGGTCCACTTCGTTGCCCCAGACTTCAGATTTCCGATTCCGTCAATTTTTTAACCAATTACGTAGACTGCCATCAAATGCATATTTACAAAATTACAACACTCTCGCTAACAAATTGTTCACGGTATTTCAATTTCAGAAATTTGCTTATAAGGGTGGGTCCACGCCCATTGGTCCGATCCCAACCCTTTTGGACCATTCACGTAGACTATTACCAGATAGATATGTACAAAATTACAGCACTCTCGTTAAAAATTGTGCAAGATATGACTCTCAATTTCAAAATTTGGCTTATACTCGCATAGGCGGGGCAACGTCCATTGGTCTGATCCCGCCTATTTTTGGTCGAATCAAGTAGACTGTCATCAGATACATATACCCAAAACTGCAGCGCTCACTTAAACAAATTGTGCAAGATATCTCAATTTAAAAATTAGGCTCCTATGGGCGGTGCCGCCCTTTTTTGTGTAATCACGTAGACTGCGTGAGATGCACAAAATCACAGCACTCTCGCTAACAAATTGTGCATGATATCTCAATTTCAAAATTTGGTTTATATGGGCGGGGCCAGGCCCATTGATCCGATCCCGCCACTTTTTAAAACATTCACGTAGGCTATCATCAGATACATATGCACAAAATTACAGAACTATAGCTAAACAATTGTGTAAGACATCTCAATTTCAAAATTTATTTTATATGGGCATTGATCCGATTCCGACCATTTTTGGACCAATAACGTAGACTACCACCAGATATTACTCTCGCTACAAATTGTGCACGATATGTGTCTTAATTTCAAAATTTGGCTTATATAGGTGGGGCCACGTCCATTGGTCTGATCCCGCCCATTTTTGGACCAATCATGTAGGTCGCCAACGGATATATATATACAAAATTCCAGGTCTCTCGGTAACAAATTGTGCAAGATATAAAATTTTTAAAATTTGGCTTATATGGGCAGTGCCACGCCCATTGGTCCGAAGTCCGAACCCGCCCATTTTTCGAAAAATCACGTGGACTGCTACCAGATACATATACACAACATTGCAGCACTCTCGCTAGCAAATTGCGCAAGATATCGAAATTTCAAAATTTGGTCCATGTGGGCGGGGCTACGCCCATTGGGTCGATCCCGCCCATTTTTGGACCAATCACGTAGACTGCCACCATATACATATACACAAAATCCCAGCACTCTCGCTAACAAATTGTGCAAAATATCTCAATTTCAAAATTTGGCTTATATGGGCGGGGCCACGCCCATTGGTCCGGTCCCGCCTATTTTTTGACCGAATTTTTGGGCGAATCGCGTAGACTGTCATCAGATACATATGTCTAAAACTGCAGCACTCTCGATAATAAATTGTGCAAGATATTTAAATTTAAAAATTTGGCTTATATGGACGTGGCCACGCCCAGTGGTTCGATGCCGCTCATTTTTGGACCAATCACGTAGACTACCACCAGATATATATACACGAAATTACAGCACTCTCGGTAAAAAATTGTGCAATATATCTCAATTTCAAAATTTTGCTTATATGGGGGGGGGGTCACGCCCATTGTTCTGATCCCGCCCATTTTTGGACCAATCACGTAGACTGCCACCATATACATATACACAAAATTCAACCACTCTCGCTATCAAATTGTGCAAAATATCTCAATTTCAAAATTTGGCTTATACGGGCGGGGCTACGCGTATTGGTCCGAACCCGCCCATTTTTGAACCAATCATGTAGGTCGCCAACGGATATATATATATAAAATTACAGATCTCTCGGTAACAAATTGTGCAAGATATCACATTTTTAAAATTTGGCTTATATGGGCGGTGCCACGCCCATTGGTCCGATCCCGCCCATTTTTAACAAAATCACATGGACGGCTACCAGATACATACGTACAACATTACAGCACTCTAGCTAACAAATTGTGCAAGAAATCTCAATTTAAAAATTTGGCTTATATGGGCGGGGCCACGCCCATTGGTCCGATTCCGCAATTTTTGGATCAATTATGAAGACTGCCACCATATACATATACACAAAATTCCATCACTCTCGCTATCAAATTGTGCAAAATATGTCAATTTCAAAATTTGGCTTATATGGGCGGGGCCACGCGTATTGGTCCGAACCCTCCCATTTTTGGACCAATCATGTAGGTCGCCAACGGATATATATATACAAAATTCCAGGTCTCTCGGTAACAAATTGTGCAAGATATAAAATTTTTAAAATTTGGCTTATATGGGCGGTGCCACGCCCATTGGTCCGATTCCGCCCATTTTTGGAAAATTCACATAATCTGACACTAAATGCATACACACAAAATTTCAGCACTCTAGCTAAACATTTTTCTCAATACCAAAATTTGACCCATATGGGTCAAGCCGTTTAGACGTCTATACGGAACAAACATACAAACAAACAAACCCACAAACAGACACTCTCTTTTATATATATAGATCACAGAGATTTTTATTGCTTTTTCAGAAGTTGTTTTGATAAAAAATCTTAAAAAAATAGATCCCATCATTTCACCACTTTCAAAACTACACAGTCGCTAAAAAAACATCCACGAACATGACATTGAAATTTCAAAACAATCAATTGGTGTAGTCTTTTTTGAAACCAAATCTAAAAGATTAAAATGGTAAAAACTTTAAATATACTCGTAATTGTGGTTGTTATAAGACAGTTTTTTTCGAAACAATATAGTACATAAAAATATGTCAAGTATTTCAGAAGTTACAAGCTATTGAATGAATTTTTTTGATAAAATCTTAATTCCGCCATCCATAAATTGCTCAAGACTATTGAACAATTTTGTTCTTAGCAATTTTGGTAATTATACTGAATTCAAGTTGTATTTGCAATAAAGTGTAAAAGGACACGAATAACAAGAACAACCACTGTGCTTGGGTTTTCATTATGGTTGTGATGTTGGCTACAGCCAAATCTCGGCATTTAAAATTCCCTTATCTGTATTGTGAAAAGTATTCCTTAAATACCAAAAGTATTCATTCCAAGCTAAACTGGAAAACAAAAGTGTACGAGTATGAGTTCTATTTGCATTAATCGCAAGGACAACGATACTAATACTGTGCATATTACGAACTAAACGTAACTGATTTTGGGTTTGTGTAACCGCAAAATAGGTTCGATTGGAGTCCCCTTTGTTTGAACACATTCACAACTACTTCTCAGTATTTTCGTAAACGCCAACGAACGAATTTTATGCCAACCATTTGTCTAGTGGATGTTCGTTCGTTCATCCCTAATGGTTGTTATTCATCATACAGTACAGGAAATTATTCATTTGAACGCGAAAATTCCGAGACGATTATAAGTACAAGTGCCTGACGTTGGTGGAAGGCACTTGTACTTATAATCGTTCAATATTTATAGCTGTCTGTCGCTGTGTATGTATATGTGTGTGCCGTTGAATTATTTGTCTTCAATTTATTTTCAATTATTACTTTACTCGTAAGTTGTTAACAACAATTCGTTTACTTTTAAGATTTATGTTTTCACTCTCATTTGGCTATATTTACAAAAAGTGTTCTTTGTAAGTTTATGTTTGTTTAATACTTTTAATGAGATCTTTCAAGAGTTTTCTTAAGTACATTTGTGGTTAAGTCCTTAATAAGCCACAGACTGAGTGTTGTATAGAGGTTTTGTGGCAGTTTTTCGAGTGCAAAGATGGTTATTGCGAAATTAAAAATTTTAATTTAACAATCAAACAATATGAGTAATAAGGATTTTAAGAAAACTAATTTTATTAATCGTTAAATCTCTGAGCTGTGTTTTACTCATACGAACCGATTTTTACCATTTTCAATGGGATTTATTCTTGGGCCACATCAAGCCCTTATATATAGATCGGATGCAGGGGGTGAATAATATCCAAAAAATACTCATTTAGTACAGATTTTGCGTCAACAAATCTTGTTGTATATTAGATTATTCGAACCGGATATGTAAGAATTGAAGAATATTTGATAGATGGACTTTTTTCTAAATTAGATATTAGGGTGGCATCATATATGTGGAGGGAAATAAAGTTGCTGTTGTTTAAAGCTTGTATAAAAATTTGTTACGGTTTATGCATATTCTAAAAACTATACAAGAATGCAGGCCTCTTTTAATGATTGTAATGAATTTTTAACAAATCGGAATTAGTCGCATGGAACAATTGAGATCCCTGGTGGTACTACAGGCTCGGTTGTCCCTCATCGGAACCAACGAATAACGGTACCGGAAAGATCTGTTAGACTGCCTAGAAACGATGACCCCAGGATAAAACGTCTATAACACAATGCGGGACAGTAGCAAAGCAAGTGCTTAATGCTTTCCACTATTTCCTCCTCATCGACATAGCTTCTGCCGCAATCTTTGGACTCAATTGCTAACCACCGAGGCATGTTCGGCGATCAGTCAATGTTCTGTTAAAACTGACACTAAGAGAGACAGTATTTTCCTCTCTATTGCGATATTTTTATCTTCTTAGCTCGTATCAAGACCAGATTTGTCTAGCTACCCCACAGGTGTCGATTTCTGCCATCTCTCATTGGATCGCTGACTGGCTCTTGCTTAAGTCAAAGCATCTGGGCAATGGCGCAACTAAAGGGTGGTTAAATTGTAAGGGCCGATGTTGAATGTGAACCACACCTTAACGTCAAGTTTATTTCTGCATTTCATTTGACATTTCTCAATTTCAGCCTAACTAAATTTGAACCATGGAAAGATACACAATCGAGCAACGCGTTAAAGTTTTGTAAGCCTTTTACGAAAATGAGCGTTCAAATCAAAATGCATTTCGTGCACATCGCGATGTGCACGTGATCAGCATAATCGACCAAATGTGTCCACAATCGGGAGAATTGTGCCCAAATTTCAGCAAACCGGGTCGGTAGAAGATCTGAAAAAACCTGTGCATGCTCGCCCAGTTGGTTTGGTGCGGCTTATGGGCTAGCGACGTCATCGGGCCATACTTCTTCGAAATGAGGCCGGTCAGGCAGTTACTGTGAATGGTGTTCGCTACCGTGAGATAATAACGAACTTTTATGGTCCGAATTGGAAGGTGTGGATGTGGACAATATGTGGTTTCAACAGGACGGTGCCACTTGCCACACAGCTAACGAAACAATGGCTCTCTTGCGCAACAAATTCAATGGCCGTGTTATCTCACGTCGTGGCGATGTCAATTGGCCGCGAATATCATGTGATTTGACACCGTTGGACTTCTTTCTTTGGGGTTATTTGAAAGAAAAGGTGTAAATCGATAAGCCAGCAACAATTCAAGAGCTAAAGGATGAGATAATTCGGCACATTAACGCCATATAACCTCAATTACGCCTCAGCGTCATCGAAAATTTGGACCATCGAATGGTGGTGTGTCACAGAGGTCGCGGCGGCCATTTGGGCGATATTTTGTTCCATACATAATTGAACCATACCCATGTTATCATAATAAAAAGAAATGACAATAATTTCCTAAATAATTTGTGGTTTGTTCAAAAAAAACTTCGGCCCTTAAAATTAAACCACACTTTATATATTAAAATTATTCGAGTAATGTCGTCCGTTACCTAGCAAGTTCGTCGGCTTTGCAATTCGCCTGGAAATCGCTATGCACAGTAGGTAGGGTCGATTTAGACTTTTTTGTGAATGTAGGAGTCGAAAAAGATGCCTTTTGATGTGTTTTACTCTAATTCTAAAGGTTTTTGCTTATTAATAAACACTTAGCTTGGTAAATTTGAGTTTGACGAAAAGAAGAGCATCACTTCATAGGCTTTTTAAAAATGATATACTTTGTACAATTTCCGGTGATCATCGGACACGAATGGTCCTGTGCGCATCTTTATTTCTACGAAAATTTTAAAAATTTTGATATTTTTTTTTAGTTTTTCATAATTAATTGTTTGAGCCAAAACCAAGGACTATGAAGCTAATTACATATGTGTCTAACGATCATTCTAACGCGTAAATTGATGTATAGTATGCCATGTTACTGTAATAAATTCAATTAAGAATTCAAAGTAAAATTTTAACTTTTTCCGAAAAAAAGCACCAAAATGTATACTCGATGAAAACAACTTAACCCCGCATAGTCTGGACCCGCTAAACCAATAGCATTAAGAATTTTTCCTACGACATCGCGTTTTCGAGATATTTAGCAACAAATTTTCTGGGTAAACAACGAGGTTAGCAAATTTTTTTCTGCAAAATACAGCCTCAGATTGTGAAATTATCATCCGCAAAAAGTCTAATTTTAGAAAATGTATAACATATTGGTTTCGAGTTTAAGAGACTAAAGTACCCGCAGAGTTCAATCATTATACACAAGAATACAAATACATCGAATTTACTTCTGAAATAAGTAATAGTCAAAAAATTGCTATAATATAAATTAATTTGAAAGTCACGGGGACAAGAGTATAATAATGTAATAATAATCTTTTAGGCTGACAGCTGGGTACAATGAAACAGCTCCTAATGAAATAAGTACAAAAAGAATGAAATAATTCCCAGTTTTATCCAGTAAGCAATGATAGAAAGTCGAGCGGGACCAACTATATAATACCCTACACCTCCCTAAAAAAGCGCAAAAGGGCATCGCTTTATTAATTTGAAAGTATGTACTTACCTCACCGCCTCATCAACGCTTATTCCAAGGAGGATTTAAAGATGTTGATCATAATAAATTAGATTTGAAACGATAATCTTACAACTCGCAGTATTCTTTCTTAGATCAAAAAGTAAGGAAAGACAAAAGTCGGCCGGAACCGACTATGTGATACCATACACCATTTTGATATAGCAGAATGAGCACGCATATATTTGATCTAAATTTGAAACGAATACCATGAAAATCGTACTATCAGCCAATGGATCAAGAAATCGCTTCTTTTTTAAATTGCAAAAAAATTGTTTGGAAAATATGGTTTTGCCGATGATTACAACTAAATCTGAACCTTCCTTCTGACAGTTTGCGTAACAGGCGTCTGTAAAATAGCTAAATTGAATCAATCTGAACCAATTTCCCTAAATTTGGTAGTCTTTATTAGTGGATGAAGAGGTTAGTCTCTGCCAATTATTTGTCGATCTGGTGTAAACTACACCTTATATAGCCCTTAGAACCCAAATCAGAGGAAAATATATAAGGGCGCTATATAATAATCTGAACCGATTCTCCATAAATACGACCTGCACTTTGATTACAACGATACATCTAGGACGCTAAATCGACTCAGGAAGTGATTCCAAGTCGATCAAATGCACAATCTCATAATACCATGGACCACAGTGTGGTCCATTAAAAACTACATCGCCAGGAATATATATATATGGAGGCTTTAAATAAATCTGAACTTATTTTCCCCAAATTTTGCAGTATTCGTTCCTAAATTAAGAAACTTCTTTCTACCAACTAACAACTTTATTAGCGCTTTGTTACATAATCGGTAGAAACATATATAAGAGAGCTATATCTAAATCTGAACCGATTTTCCCAAAAATTTTGCACTATGCGTTGCGAAAATAAGAAACTTCTTTCTGCCAAATTTTGTAATGATGGGCAGTAAAGAAGCCCTTCCAAAGCGCTTTGATACCAAGTCGGGTAGAGCATATATATGTAGGCTACGAGTATATCTTAATCTAAACCGATTTTCCCCAAAATTTGGCAGTGTTCATTCATGCATTAAAAACCCTAAATCGAAAGTAAAATATATATGGAGCTACATATAAAGCTAATCCGATTTTCCCCAGATTGAGCAATATTCATTCCTGAGCTCAGAATTTTCTTTCTGATAAAAATATTCTATATCACTTTGATGCCAAATCGGAAGAAACATATGGGGGTTATATCAAAATTTAAACCGACTTACATCAATTTCAATAGGATTCGTTCTTAGGCCAAACTAGATATGCGTAAAACTCTTCATCGTGAGACAATAATTGCGATCTGTATTTTGATTACAGGTATACATGGACATACGGATGGACGGATGAACAGACGGACATATCAAAATCGACACAGAAAGAGATTCTAAGCCGATCGGTATAATAAAGGATGGGTCTATCTCATCTCTTTTTGGGTGTTATAAAGAAATGCACATAGTTATAATACAAAAGGAGTGTCCTAAAACTCCAATTGTGTTCGGTGGATGTCCGTTTTAGGACATTGTGAGTCATTTGAGCAATGTCCGTCCATTTGTCTGTCAGTTTGTCTGGATGGAGAGCACGACAACTCTCGGAAGGAGTGAAGGATTGACTTACAATTGGTGTGTGATATTATTTTTTTAAGGTGGGCCATATTGGTGTACAAATTATAGCACCTCCCTCACAAAGGGTTAAGATTAAGTGAAATATTGATTCTCTAATAACTTCTATACCACTCGTACGAATCTTCTGTACTACTTTATATTTACATAGTAATAGTTTATCTATCGCTATCAGCTTGAGAAAAATGAGCGAAGTGGCCCCTTTTGGTACCTCCCACACAAAAGGACCATTTTGTACAAACAGTTAACTGCTAATAATTTTAATACCAGTGCGTGTAAATACATAAAATGTTGTTCAATGTAATCCTTTTATATGTAGTACTAGCTGGACCCGGTCCACTTCGTTGCCGCAGACTTCAGATTTCCGATCCCGTTAATTTTTGGACCAATTACGTAGACTGACACCAAATATATATGCACATAATTACATTGATCTCTCTAACAAATTGCTCAAGATATATCAAAAACAAAATTTAATTGGCTTATATGGGCGGGGCCACTCCCATTTGTCCGACCCCGCCCATTTTTGGACCAAGCACGTAGACTGCCACCTAATATATATGCACAAAATTAGAGTAATCTCGCTAATAATTTGTGCGAGTTATGTCAATTTCAAAATTGGGTTTATATTGGCGGGGCCACGCCGATTGGTCCAATCCCGCCCATTTTTGCACCAACCAATTAGACTACCACCTAATACATATGCAAAAATTACAGCACTCTCGCTAACAAATTGTGCAAGATATGTCGATTTATAATCTTTGTTTATATGGGCGGGGTCACGCCCATTCGTCCAATTCCGCCTATATTTGGACAAATCACGAAGACTACCACCAGATACATGGCACAAAATTACAGCACTCTCGCTAACAAATTGTGTAAGATATCTCAATTTCAAAATTTGGCTTATATGGGCGGGGCCACGCCCATTGGCCAAACCCCCCCCCTTTTTGGACCAATTGAGTAGACTACCACCTAATACATATGCACAACATTACAGCACTCTCGCTAACAAATTCTGCAATATATATCAATTTAAAAATTTGGTTTATAAGGGCGGGGCCACGCCCATTGGTCCAATCCCGCCCATTTTTGAACCAATCACGAAAACTGCCACCGGATACATATGCGCAAAATTACAGCTCTCTCGCTAACAAATTGTGCAAGATATCTCGATTTCAAAATTTGGCTTAAAGGGGCGGAGCAACACCCAGTAGTCCGACCCCGCCTATTTTTTGACCAATCACGTAAGTCGCCAACAGATATATATAAACAAAATTACAGCTCTCTCGCTAACAAATTGTGCAAGATATATCAAATTCAAAATTTGGCTTATATGGGCGGGGCCACGCCCATTGGTCCGATCCCGCCCATTTTTGGACCAATTAAGTAGACTACACCTAATACGTATGCACAATATTACAGCACCCTCGCTAACAAATTGTGCAATACATGTCAATTTAAAAATTTGGTTTATAAGGGCGGGGCCACGCCCATTGGTCCTATCCCGCCCATTTTTGGACGAATCACGTAGACTGCCACCAGATACATATGTACAACATTACAGCACTCTAGTTAAAAAATTGTGCAAGATATCTCAATTTCAAAATGTGGCTTATATGGGCGGGGCCACGCCCATTCGTCAGATTCCGCCCATTTTTGGACCAATCACGTAGGTCGCCAACAGATATATTTACCCAAAATTACAGCTCACTCGCTAACAAATTGTGTCAGATATCTCGATTTCAAAATGTGGCTTAAAGGGGCTGGGCCACGCCCATTAGTCCGACCCCGCCCATTTTTGGACCAATCACGTAGACTGCCTCCATATATATATATACAAATTTCTAGTTCTCTCACTAACAAATTGTGCAAGATATCTCAAATTCAAAATTTGGCTTATATGGGCGGGGCCACGCCCATTGGTCCGATCCCACCCATTTTTTGACCAATCACGTAAGTCGCCAGCAGATATATATACACAAAATTACAGCTCTCTTGCTAACAAATTGTGCAAGATATCTCGATTTCAAAATTTAGCTTAATGGGGCGGGGCCACGCCCATTAGTCTGACCCCGCCCATTTTTGGACCAATCACGTAGTCTGCCCCCAGATATATATAAACAAAATTACAGTTCTCTCGCTAACAAATTGTGCAAGATATCTCAAATTCAAAATTTGGCTTATATAGGCGGGGCCACGCCCATTGGTCCGATCCCGCCCATTTTTGGACCAATCACGTAGACTGCCACCAGATACATACGTACAAAATTGCAGCACTCTCACTAACAAATTGTGCAAGATATCTCAATTTTAAAATTTGTATTATGTGGGCGGGGCCACGCCCACTTCATATATCGAAAATTCAAGTACCCTATTTTCACCACGCTCCACACATGTACATTCTGTGAAAATTTCAAGAAGATCGGTTCAGCCGTTTAGACGTCTATACGGTACAAACAAACCAACAAACCAACAAACCAACAAACCAACAAACAAACAAACAAACACATTCTTCTTTATATATAAAAGAAGATATATAACCAAAATGGGCAATATAGCCACAGCAATTTTGGTACCTTCCACGCAAAATCGCCAAATCATACCGGAATAAAATGGCTCATAACATTAATACCAATGCATATAAGCGCTTACAATTCATTACAATGTAATTTCTTTGAAGTATCTACTGTTTAGCGCAAAATAGGCGCATTCGTCCAGCCATTACTGGTACCCCACGTAAATTGACAGATTCATTCAAACACAATATACCTATAACTTCTGCAGCAATCATATAAATGTATATAATGTATATTTATCGTCACCAGAAATGAAAAAGGGCGCAACAACAAGAAAAATGGAAATTAAGTTTTTGATGGATTTTGGTACACTACATCAAAATACAAATCCTCACAAATTTTTAGCTGCGTAATATTAAAAATGGCGAATTTATTAACGAAATTCAAAAGGCCCTAACAACAAATTACTTCTTTTTTCATAGAAATGCTAATTCACGCTTCTCCTGTAAAATTTTCCAACATGATGATAGGTCCTTTTTCGTTTCTGATGACGATATATTGTTTTCATAGCCGGTGTACCCAATTACATTACTCACAATGTCGGTTTACCCGACAGATTTTTTTTTACTTTTTCTTATGTCGATAGCTACTAATAAACTAATACTATGTGTGGAGTTGCAGAAGATACGGATAAGTAGTATAGAAGTTATAACACGGGGCAAAATCGCCTTTTTTGATACGCTTGAAACACAACACAAATTTTTAAATATTATATATTTCTGAGCAAATAAATTTTATTTGAAAATCAATAAAATTTTATTTGAAAATCAATAACATTTATTTGGGACGCATATATTAATATTTGTATAACAACAAGATATATTTGCAAACTAATTTTCTCAAATTAAATATATATATTTATATTCAAATAAAATTATTGTCCAGGAATTTATCCAAATATATTTTGTTTAAAAAACTTTTCAACCCGTTGCAGACTTTTCGAATTTAATTTTCCATTGATTTCCTGGGTTATACCTTACAATTTAAAATGGCATCAAAAGCAATAACGTTTGTTTTAAAGAACAAATTTGTAATTTATATTTATTCCAAGTTATAATTTGTTATCAGTCTTACAAGCAATGTATCATAATGCAAGATTATACCATTTAAAGTGCAGGGTGGCGCAGAATGATCTATATGCTTTGAATTCTTTATAACTTTTTATACCCTACACCACACTGTGGTACAGGGTATTATAACTTTGTGCATTTGTTTGTAACATCCAAAAGGAAAAGAAATAGACCCATTGTTTATTATACCGATCGACTTAGAATCACTTTCTGAGTTGATTTAGCTATGTCCGTCTGTCCGTCTGTCTGTGCATGTATTCTTGTAATCAAAGTACAGGTCGCAATTATGGTCCGATCTCGACGAAACTTTACACATATATTTTAATTGGCCCAAGGACGATCCCTGTTGAATTTAGTTAAAATCGGTTCAGATTTAGATATAGCCCCCATATATACGTTACCCCCGGTTTGAAGTGTAAGCGCTGTAAAAACTTTATTTTATATCCGATCAGTCTGAAGTTCGGCAGAAAGAGGTTTCTTATTATATGAATGAACACTGTTAAATTTGGAAGAAATCGGTTCAGATTTAGATATAGCCCCCATATATACGTTACCCCCGATTTGAAGTGTAAGCTCTGTAAAAACTTTATTTTCTATCCGATCAGTCTGAAATTTGGCAGAAAGAGGTTTCTTATTATATGAATGAACACTGTTAAATTTGGAAGAAATCTGTTCAGATTTAGATATAGCCCCCATATATACGTTACCCCCGATTTGAAGTGTAAGCGCTGTAAAAATGTTATTTTATATCCGATCAGTATGAAATTCGGCAGAAAGAGGTTTCTTGTTATATGAATGAACACTGTAAAATTTTTAAGAAATCGGTTCAGATTTAGATATAGCTCCCATATATACGTTACCCCCGATTTGACATGTAAGCGCTGTAAAAACTGTATTTTATGTCCGATCAGTATGAAATTCGGAGAAAGAGGTTTCCTATTATTTGAATGAACACTGTTAAATTTGGAAGAAATTGGTTCAGATTTAGATATAGCCCCATATAAACGTTACCCCCGATTTGACATGTAAGCGCTGTAGAGACTGTATTTTATATCCCATCAGTACGAAATTCGACAGAAAGATGTCTTTTTACATGAATGAGTATTCAGGGAAAATCGGTTCAGATTTATATATAACATCCGTATATATGTTCCTCCTGATTTGGTATCAAAGCGCTATAGAAGTTGTATTTTACTTCCGATCATTAACATTTTCCAGAAATAAGTTTCTCAATTTAGGAACGAATATTGCTTAATTTAGCGATTATCGGTTCAGAATTAGATAATATGTTCCTACCCATTTACCAATTATTCCAAATCATTATCGCAATGACCCTTATCGCATTGTTAGGGAGGTGTAGGGTATTATATAGTCGGGCCCGCCCGACTTTCTGCCTTTCCTTACTGGTTTTTTAAACTGATTTTTTTAATGTTAGTATTATATACAAATTCTATTTGTACCAATAGTTTGATACACTTTGTTTGAATATTTCTGGTCTACCGATAACTAATGCTTATTTTCGGTGTCGAACCTGACAATAGAATTTGTAGTAGAGATAAACCAAAAATTACCGTTATTCCTCATTCCTTTTGCTTCGACACTTTTATTTAAGATTACTTTTGCCCTTAGAAATATTATTTATAATAAGCCTCTTTTTACACAATCCTATATTTACGAGGTTAATTTTAAAGAAATGTACAATAAAAGTGCGTAAATGAACCAAAACTACAATTTACTATTACTATTTCGCAAATGTTCTTTCTTAAAATGCTGAGTAAAAACATGTGCAATTTTTAATATTATTAAAATATGAATATTTTTGTATAATAATACATTACATTAATGTGATTTTAATAACTTTAATTTTTTTGATCACGGTAGACCTTTTGGTGGAATTACCCATATGCTTTGAGTTTTGTGAGATCTTGAAATTCTCCTTTATTTTCAACCAAAAAATACGAAAAGCATATTTTTAAAAATTTTTGGGTTGCCATAAAGTTGTATTGTAGGGACTATATATGTTTTTTTGAGAGATTATTATTTTTAGATTTTATTTTTATTTATTCTAACCAAAATTGTGCCCGAATTTATTAACCCTTTGTTTGCCCAGCAAACTTTGTGGATAAATACGATGTATTTAAAAAACTATTGGGTTGCCATAAGGTGTATTGTGGAGACCCATATAATTTTTTTACACGGAATATTTTTGTCAAATGCATTACCTAAAAGATCCATCTATTTCTATGACTTCTCATATATCATTATTTGCGGAGGGACTCTCTTCAGGGGTAAGGGAATGAGGTGGGGTTTCGGGAGTTTTGGGAGTGATACTTCTTGAAGTGTCTAATTGGTTTTGTTCTTTGTCATGGAATATATAATCCGAAGCCTTCTATACTAAAATTGTGTCAGAATTTACTAAGCTCTTTGTTTGCCCATCAATCTTTATGGCTAAATATATCGAAATCGCGATTTCACAGGAAAAAACGATTGATGCCATTCGAATTGGTAGGTCGAAACTATGCGGGTTTTTTATCGAGGATACATTTTGAAGTATAGTACAAATAATGAAGCCGAGCCGAGAGAGCTATGAAAGTATGCTTATGTTTACCTAGATACATAATGATTACATATTTAATTATAGTATCATAAATCAGTCAATACACTTCTAATTGAATTTATTGAAATTGAATTGCTATACAAACAAACACACTTAAATGCACATTTCATATCTTCATATACATACATATTTGTATAAAAACATGGAAAGCAAATTTATTGTGGGGGAGGCCGGAAAAATCATTACCACTACCTGTGTAATGCAGAATAACGATAAAAAGTATATAATCATGGAACGTGGTTTGTGTGAATAGTTTCAAAACAGGGACCTGTGATAAATCGGTGAGATTCTATATATCAAAAAATGGACAGACATTGTTAATTTTTGTACCTGGATACCGGTAATTACAACAAGAATCCAATTTTCAGGCATCTATATCAATTATTGTAGATTGTTGCGTGAAAACAACAGACGGACAAACGGATATTTCGTGGTACTACTAACGGAGTGACAAAATTAGTGTACCCTACACTGATACGATAGAAAAAGCATCGTCATGACGACCAATTTGTTTATCATCAAGATAATTATTTCGTCAAAAGTCATCTAACGTACGGAATAATCCTCTTGATGAATTTGTTCGTCACCATGGCGAATCTCTGTTTCCAAAAACTTTCGTCCTCAGGATGATCACATTTCATACCTACGATGAATCGAGTTCATTAACACGACGATGAACACCATTCACAAGTGCTACTTCTTGAAGTGTCTAATTGGTTTTGTTCTTTGACATGGAATATCTATTCCGAAGCCTTCTATACTAAAATTGTGTCAGAATTTACTAATCTCTTTCTTTGCCCAGCAATCGTTGTGGCTAAATATCTCGAAATCGCGATTTCACAGGAAAAAACGATTGATGCCATTCGAATTAGTGGCTCGAAACTATGCGGGTTTTTTTATCGAGGATACATTTTGAAGCACACACAGTGTATTCTACATATGAACTCAAATAATTGTATACCTTATAATGAAGCCGAGCGAAGCTATGAAAGAATGTTTATGTTTACCTAGATAAATAATGATTACATATTTAATTATAGTATCATAAATCAGTCAATACACTTCTAATTGAATTTATTGAAATTGAATTACTATAGAAACAAACATACAAACACACATTCCATATCTTCATATATATTTGTATAAAAACATGGAAAGCAAATTTACTGTGGGGGAGGTCAGAAAAAATCATTACCACTACCTGTATAATGCAGAATAACCTATGATAAATAGGAGCGATTTTATGTGTGGGGGCTACATCACAAATTGGACCGACATTGTTAATTTGTAGTACCTGGATGCCAGCAATTACAACAATAATCCAATTTTCAGGCATCTATATCAATTATTGTGGATTGTTGCGTGAAAACAAAAGACGGACAATTTTTGATTCCATCAAGAAATTGTATAAAAACCCTAATGTCAGACATAGACTAACAATTCCATGTAATAATGGCTTTATATAGGCTGTACAAATTCCTCATTGTATTGGTTGTTTTTATTCCACTTACCTCCGAATCAATAGTGATGACTGTACCCGATAATTACTGGCACCAAGATAAATTGTAAAACTGGCATATAATTAATATCTCTTAATTTAAGGTGATTTCAGTGCTACACCCCACCACCAAGTAGAAATCATACAATATAATTTTTTAAACGCAGACTGAGCCATATGCTTCGTTGCGGAGGGATTCTCCAATCATTAAAATATTCATCACCATTTCAAGTATCTGTCGTCTGATTTGTTTACATTAAATTTAATTCCACTTAATCCTAATAATTTGCTCATGGTAATACACACACATAGATATATATTTCTCTGTACTGTCGTTGTCAAGAAAGATTTATTTTCGGTTTTGCATGAGAGATTTTGTTTAAACCTCATTTGGGTTTATATCCTCATAACAGCTTAGTTAGGGTCTGGCGGGAAGCCGGTAGCGTGGGAAGTCATTAATACGTATTTACACATTGTCATTGATATGTCTCTAATTTGCGTTTGAAATTTCCGTGACGATGCGTTTCTTAAGGGATTTCGATATAATGGCAAATGGGTGATTAATGTCAGATTTTATATATTCAACTTCAATTTTGAGGATACGAGAAAATAAATGGAATCAAAGGATCTTATAGGAGAAGGCATACTGTAACGATTGAAGTTGCTGTGTTCAAATGTAGTGGGTATATGAGTACTATGTAAAGGGTTTTCCAACAAGAAAAATTAAATTTTTTGAGATAAATGATCGGATGTTTATTTCATAATAAAGAGGAAGGTATGCTGTTAATAATAACAAACAAAATCAGCCAAATGGCCACCACGACCACGCTTACAGGACCATATCCTTTTCATGAAATTTTCCATAACCAAATCGCAAAGTGGCTGCCCTATGTCCTCGATAGCCTCACGAATTCTATCTTTGAGGTCTTGAATCGACGCTGGGCAGTTGGCGTAGACCTTATCTTTCACGTGGCCCCAAAGGAAGAATCGCAAGGAGTTAAATCACAAGATCTCGGTGGCCAATTGTGATCACCTCTTCGAGAGATAACACGGTCCGGAATCCAATGATCCTCGCCGGACCATAAACCGCACCTGTTTGCACACATTGAGGATGGAGAGGCTTTCAACAATAACTCTTGGGTTTTCCGAGCCCCAGATGCGACAATTTTGCTTGTTGACGTAGCCACCGAGGTGGAAATGGGTCTCATCAGTCAAGATGATTTTTGATTTTTCGAATTTTAATAATTTCAGTGCTTTGTTGAATCGTGTATCGTTCCATTTTTAGTAATGGTGTAGTTTATACTTTTCAAATGTCAAAGAATAAAAGCTTCAAAAGTGACAGCTACCGAAATACCGAGTGATTCAAAATAACACCTCTAGTTGGAAAACCCTGTATAAGTATATTCCTGAATGGTAGAGATACGAGCCGTATCTCTTTAACTTAATATGGATAGTTTCCATTTAGTATATCGGGAAATGCTGAATTAAAAGAAAAACAATTTCTGTCACTGTGTGAGAAATGTAGTATACAATTTGATAATTTGTTGCTATTTATATTTCGGTTCCTGGCTATACTAGTATTGCCAGATGAGAACTGGAACTTCCATTGGAAAGTATGACATTTTTTAGCATTACTTCACTCAGAACGCTATGTCATTTGAGCGCGAATTGTTTTGTTTACAGTGTGTGAGAAAATTAACCTCCAAAACATGGTTTTTGAACGCTTTAACAGCTGCTTCGGGCGTCGAACAACGTTAACCAAGCAGCTTTTTCTTGAAGTGAGCGAATAAGAAGAAGTCGTTGGGTTTCAAATAAGGGCTGTACGGCGGATGACCGATTAATTCGACATCTTGAGTGGTCAAATAGCCCATTGTTGCAACTGATGTGTGAGAGCTCACATTGTCATGATGCAAAATTATCCGTCTTCTCTTATAGTTTTTCCTTATTTCTTCGAACACTTCTGGCAAACAGATAGTTGTGTACCGCTCATAATTGAACGCCCTACGTTCCAGTAAAGGCACTGTGGCCACATGACCGGTTATACCGAAAAAAAAAACGCGATCATTTGGCTCGTCTTCGAAGACCCACACGGTCGATTGCAGTTTTGTTTCGGGATCGTACGCATAGATCCAAGATTCTTATAAACGTCTTTTGAAGCACCGCGATCGTATTTTTTCAAAATTGCTTTGCACCAATCGACACGAGCCTTTTTTTGAGCGATTGTGAAATTGTGCGGGATCCAACGAGAACAAACCATTGTTACGGCCAGGTGTTCATGCAATATCGAATGCTTGCTGGTGGAAGAAATGCCCAAGGATGCCTCTATCTCACGGTATGTCACATGACGATCTTGCATTATCAGTTCACGTGCGGCATCAATGAACTCTGGCACACGACCTTCGTCTTCGAGCGAGCGTCGGCCATGATTGAATTCATTAAACCAGTTTTTCACAGTGCTATAGGATGGTGCTTCATCGCCATATAAAGATTTAAGTTCATCGATGCACTCTTATCGTGATATTCCACGTCGAAAGTTGTGAAAAATGATCGCACGAAAATGTTTACGAGTTAATTCCATTTTTTGCCAAGTTGATTTTTTCAAGTCACTGTAAACAACACAAATGAAGCACTCTTATCGTGATATTCCACGTCGAAAGTTGTGAAAATGATCCGAAAATGTTCACGAGTTAATTCCATTTTTTGCCAAATTGATTTTTTCAAGTCACTGTAAACAACACAAATGATGGTCGTACGTCAAAACGTTCTGAGTACGTTTATGCTAAAAAATGTTAAACTTTCCAATGGATGGCGCCAGGCAAAACTTAGTGTAGCCTAGGCCAGAAATATATATAGCAACCCTCGTATGAACTGCAAAATATCATAATACGCCATAAAAACTCTTTGAAAAGGCAGTATAAAATGGAAAACGAGAAGACATTTACAACATTGCTTCTGAAGTTATGGCGACACGAGCGTACAGATTTAAATGACGTTAGTGTCGGATGAAAGTTTTAAATATCTGCTTATCGCTAAATACAAAATTATTTATTTTCGACGCCATGGACCAAATAATAGCATGTTACATTAAAATGTTACCTACATGCTACCTACATTAAAATGTTTAAAGTTGCAGAAAAGTAGAAGGCCATATCCCATTACCCTAAAACCTATTTACAATGTACTCTAATGCCTAATGCATCAGCATACCGCGACCTCAGAGTGAAAAGGCGCTAAGTCCACTTTTTGCCAAAATGTATTTTTTGAAGCGGAACGCAAGATACGTTGGAGATACATCGATTTGAAAACAAAAAGCTAAAAAAAGCATGCTTTGTCATCTTTAAAAGCTGAATCTTAAAAGCGCTAAGTCCATATACCCTTTATAAAGACATTCATATACAGTAAGTACTTTGCCTCTCCTGTACAATTTAAAATATTGGACTTAGCGCCTTTACACTCTTAGGTCGCGATACATTACCAAGCACATCATCATCTTTAAAAAATTCTTTTAAGAAAAGCTATGCAAAAATTAAAATTGTTCTACTTTTTGCAAAGATCGTTATTCCGCGATTTTTTAAGATATGTTTCCTTTTGGTACAGAACATTTGGAGACATGACACTACTTTTATGTGCTTTTCTTGAAAGATAACTACTAAAACCGAGGATAATTTATAAAAATTAGTCAAGAAATGACAGAAATATAGTGGACAAAAGTTCAAACTTCATGAACAATTTTATGACTTACAACGTTTGTTTGTTTCAATACGAATATTTTGTGCCCAATATGATCTAGGTCGGTTACAGATGATTAATTTAATTAGTAGTAATAAAAGACAACAAGTAAAAATACAAAGCTTAATGTTAGTAACAATAAATTTTAGAAAAAAGCAAATAACGGTAATTTTGCAGTATATCTATTCTACTTTTGACCAATCTGACTTTATATTCGGATTCAGCGGAAAATTGTACATCATTGAGATCATTTGGTCACGACTTTATTGAAAATTTGTGACACTGTGTTATAAATGCTTAAATTTACACATCAATTGAAAAATGTGTTCTTCAGATCGTCAAGAAATTACGTAACAGGGTCCGATACAAGGATGCTATATCAACACATGGAATGATGTGCGCAATTTTTTATTTTGTACTGAAAAAACACACATACGATAGGGACTTGAAACAGTCATAACTAATTTCACCTGCAATTTTCTTAATATTTTCGTTTTTATATTTTGCGAATAGTGAAGGCGTAACGAATAATTTGGTATATGCTGATATAATTTCGCGTGTCATACGATAGTATATTACTTTTCTTAAATCCGCTGAATATTGAATTTTATAGAATTTTTTAAATTTTTAATTAAAGCTACCTTAATTTTCATCTGTGTCTGTAAAAAGAAAATGAATTGCTGCAACAAAGAAGAATCTTGAAAAAATATATAAAATTTTGATTTTTGTCCATATGCTTTTAGACAATTTTCTTTGTAATACGAAAATACATTTTGGTTAAGAATTTCTAATTAAGAATATTTATACATAGATATTACAAAACATCTATTTATACCCTACACCACACTGTGGTACAGGGTATTATGACTTTGTGCATTTGTTTGTAACACCCAAAAGGAGAAGAGATAGATCCATTGTTTATTATACCGATCGACTTGTAATCACTTTCTGAGTCGATTTAGCTATGTCCGTCTGTCTGTCCGTCTGTCAGTCCGTCTGTCTGTCCGTCTGTCTGTCCGTCTGTCTGTCCGTCTGTCTGTCCGTCTGTCTGTCCGTCTGTCTGTAGATGTGTTCTTGTAATCAAAGTACAGGTCGCAATTAGGGCTATGTCTGTCTGTCTGTAGATGTATTCTTGTAATCAAAGTACAGATCGCAATTATGGCCCGATCTTGACGAAACTTTACACATACCTTTTTTTTGGCCCAAGGACGATCCCTATTTAATTTGGTTAAAATCGGTTCAGATTTGGATATAGCCCCCATATATATGTTAGCCCCGATTTGACATGTTAGCGCTGTAAAAACTTTATTTTATATCCGATCAGTATGAAATTCAGCAGAAGGAGGTCTCTTATTATATGAATGAACACTGTTAAATTTGGAAGAAATCGGCTCAGATTTAGATATAGCCCCCATATATACGTTACCCCCGATTTCACATGTAAGCGCCGTAAAAAAAATATTTTATAACCGATCAGTGTGAAATTTGGCAGAAAGAGGTGTCTCATTACATGAATTAACACTGCCAAATTTGAGGGAAATCGGTTCAGATTTAGATATAGCCCCCATATATATGTTACCCCCCATTTTAACATGTAAGCGCTGTAGAAACTGTATTTTATATCCGATCAGTGAAAAAATTGGCAGAAAGAGGTTTCTCATTACGTGAATTAACACTGCCAAATTTGAGGGAAATCAGTTCAGATTTAGATATAGCCCCCATATATGTATATGTTACCCCCGATTTGACATGTAAGCGCTCTAGAACAGTATTTTAAATCCAATCAGTAAAAAAAAATTGTCAGATGAGGTGTCTCATTACATGAATTAACACTGCCAAATTTGAGGGAAATCGGTTCAGATTTAGATATAGCCCCCATATATAAGTTACCCCCGATTTAACATGTAAGCGCTGTGCAATCTGTATTTTATATCCGATCAGTAAAAAAATCTACACAAAGAGGTTTCTTATTATATGAAGGGATACTTCCAAATTCAGAGAAAATTGGTTCAGATTTAGATATAGCCCCCATATATAAAGGGTGTCCCAAGAAGAGCGCAATTTTTTAATTTTAAATAAAACACAGATATTTAAGAAAAAATCGTGAAACTTTATTATATCGTAAAGTAGACAGAATGAGGTTATGTATGGAACAATATATCGTGCAGATGGCCGCCGCGGCTTTGCTGGCATGCACGCGATCTTTTAATGAAATTTTCAATGACCGTTTTGCATGAATGCTGCGGTATTTCATTAATGCAGCGTTCAATTTCGTCTTTTAAGGCTTGAGTCGTCGTCGGCTTATTCGCGTAAACCATCGACTTCAAAAAACCCCAAAGAAAAAAATCTAAAAAAAGCATTTATCGGCAAAATCAGCTTTTTAATGTTGTCTCTCCAATACCCAATTAACGAACTCCCTTCGCTGTCCATGGTCAGTTGGCTTCAGTTCCTGAGTCAATTGAACTTTGTATGCATGAAGATGCAAATCTTTCGTCAAAATTCGCTGCAAAGTGGATTTGGAGACACCAATTTGCTGAGCTCGGTGTCGAATTGAGGTGGATGGAGTTTGAGCGACATCATCACGTACAGCTGCGACATTTTCGGTCGATCGACCTGGTCGATGGCGCGTTGTTGTCTTTACATCACTAACAGACCCAGTTTCGGCAAATTTATCCATTAATCTCTTTACAGTTGACTCTTTTGGAGCATTATTGTGACCCCAAATTGATCGCAATTTGCGAACTGTAGCCGCAAAACTTTCACCATTTTGGTAAAACAATTTCACAATGAGAATGCGTTGTTCATTCGTGTAGCGCTCCATTTTTACTAACCTCGTACCTTCTACTAACAAACAATAACAATTATTCAAATGTCAAACAATGACACTTCGACTGTTGCGAGATTTAAAAATTGCGCTCTTCTTGGGACACCCTTTATGTTACCCCCGATTTGACATGTAAGTGCTGTAGAGATTGTATTTTATATCCGGTCAGTACGAAATTTGACAGAAAGAAGTTTCTTTTTCAATGAATGAGTATTCAAGGAAAATCCGTTCAGATTTATATATAACCTCCTCCTGATTTGGTACCAAAGCGCTATATTAGTTACTTCCGATCAAAATTTTCCAGAAAGATGTTCCTAATTTTTTTATATAAGCGCTATTTTAGAGACCTGAAAGGCTTCAGCGGAAATGAAAATTAAAGCATTACTTAAACCAATTATTCCAAGGTAGTACCAATTATTCCAAGGTAGTACCTACCTAACATACCCTGCATATATTACTTATATTGTGTACCACCAAAAATCGGACTATTTATTGTGTTAAGGCTAATAATAATAACCACAGTAAATGCAAATATGTGGAATATTATTATTAGTTCAATTTTTAATTCCACACATTATATTAAACTGCTCTTTGGAATAAGCCTTGAAGCCACAAAGCACTATAGAAGTTGTATTGTATATCCGATCATTACGATTTTGACGAAAGAAGATTATTAGCTCAGCTGACACTGCTAAGTATGGGGAAATCAGTTTAGATTTATGTATATACTAGCATTTAAATACCCGGCGATGCCCGGGTTGCCTTTGAAAACAGTGATCCAAACATTAGTATTATTTTTTATTTTGAATAAAAAATAAGGACCTAAAAACTAAAAACCAGTAAGGGAAGGCTAAAGTCGGGCGGGGCCGACTATATAATACCCTACACCACTCTCGTAATATTGAATAACTCTGAAATATAAATTTTGTAATTCATGTATAAATTGTTTACATAAATTTACTTTTGAGTCATTTTATACTTAAATAATACCCTGTACCACAGTGTGGTGTAGGGTATAAAAACGATTGGATGTAAAATACAGCTTCTACAGGACTAAAGAGCCAAATCGGATGAAACATATATATGGGAGCTATAGCTAAATCTTAACCGATTTTCTTCAAATTCGGCAATGTTGGTTCGTGGATCAAGAAACTCTACCATTCTAAATTTCAAAACGATTGGATGTAAAATACATCTTCTGTAGAACTAAAGGTCCAAATCGGACGAAACATATATATGGGAGCTATAGCTAAATCTTAACCGATTTTCTTCAAATTCGGTAGTGTTGGTTCATGGATCAAGAAACTCTACCATTCTAAATTTCAAAACGATTGGATGTAAAATACAGCTTCTATAGAACTAAAGAGCCAAATCGGACGAAACATATATATGGGAGCTATAGCTAATTCTTAACCGATTTTCTTCAAATTCGGTAGTGTTGGTTCATGGATCAATAAACTCTACCATTCTAAATTTCAAAAGGATTGGATGTAAAATACAGCTTCTATAGAAATAAAGGGTCAAATCGGACGAAACATATATATGGGAGCTATAGCTAATTCTTAACCGATTTTCTTCAAATTCGGTAGTGTTGGGTCATGGATACAGAAACTCTACCATTCTAAATTTCAACACGATTGGATGTAAAATACAGCTTTTATAGGACTAAAGGGCCAAATCGGACGAAACATATATATGGGAGCTATAGCTAATTCTTAACCGATTTTCTTCAAATTCGGTAGTGTTGGTTCATGGATCAATAAACTTTACCATTCTAAATTTCAAAAGGATTGGATGTAAAATACAGCTTCTATAGAACTAAAGGGCCAAATCGGACGAAACATATATATGGGAGCTATAGCTAATTCTTAACCGATTTTCTTCAAATTCGGTAGTGTTGGTTCATGGATCAAGAAACTCAACCATCCTCAATTTCAAAGTGATTGGACTAAAGTGCAAAATCGGACGAAACATATATGTGGGAGCTATAGCTAAATCTTAACCGATTTTCTTCAAATTCGGCAATGTTGGTTCATGGATCAAGAAACTCTACCATTCTAAATTTCAAAACGATTGGATGTAAAATACAGCTTTTATAGGACTAAATGGCCAAATCGGCCGAAACATATATATGGGAGCTATAGCTAAATCTTAACCGATTTTCTTCAAATTCGGCAATGGTGGTTCATGGATCAAGAAACTCTACCATTCTAAATTTCAAAACGATCGGATGTAAAATACAGCTTCTATAGGACTAAAGGGCCAAATCGGACGAAACATATATATGGGAGCTATAGCTAAATTTTAACCGATTTTCTTCAAATTCGGCAATGTTGGTTCATGGATCAAGAAACTCTACCATTCTAAATTTCAAAACGATTGGATGTAAAATACAGCTTCTATAGGACTAAAGGGCCAAATCGGACGATAGATATATATGGGAGCTATATCTAAATCTGAACCGATTTCAACCAAATTCAATAGCGATCTTAATAGCCGCGAAATACTCTAAACTGCAAAATTTCAGAACGATCGGAGTGAAATTGCGACCTGTAGTCGACGAACAACTATACATGGACAGACGGACGGACGGACAGACATCGTTAAATCGACTCAGCTAGTGATTCTGAGTCGATCGGTATACTTTAAGGTGGGTCTAGCTGTGTTATTTTCAGGTGTTACAAACATCTGCCGTGAAACAAACTTATAATACCCTGTACCACAGTGTGGTGTAGGGTATAAAAATGTTGGCTATAGCAAAATTTATGTAAAACCAGTAAGTAAAGGCTAAAGTCGGGCGGTGCCGACTATATAATACCCTACACCACTCTGGTAATATTGAATAACTCTGATATATAAATTTTGTAATTCATGTATAAATTGTTTACATAAATTTACTTTTGGGACATTTTATACTTAAATAATACCCTGTACCACAGTGTGGTGTAGGGTATAAAAACGATTGGATCTAAAGAGCCAAATCGGATGAAACATATATATGGGAGCTATAGCTAAATCTTAACCGATTTTCTTCAAATTCGGTAGTGTTGGTTCATGGATCAAGAAACTCTACCATTCTAAATTTCAAAACGATTGGATGTAAAATACAGCTTCTATAGAACTAAAGAGCCAAATCGGACGAAACATATATATGGGAGCTATAGCTAATTCTTAACCGATTTTCTTCAAATTCGGTAGTGTTGGTTCATGGATCAATAAACTCTACCATTCTAAATTTCAAAAGGATTGGATGTAAAATACAGCTTCTATAGAAATAAAGGGTCAAATCGGACGAAACATATATATGGGAGCTATAGCTAATTCTTAACCGATTTTCTTCAAATTCGGTAGTGTTGGGTCATGGATACAGAAACTCTACCATTCTAAATATCAACACGATTGGATGTAAAATACAGCTTTTATAGGACTAAAGGGCCAAATCGGACGAAACATATATATGGGAGCTATAGCTAATTCTTAACCGATTTTCTTCAAATTCGGTAGTGTTGGTTCATGGATCAATAAACTCTACCATTCTAAATTTCAACACGATTGGATGTAAAATACAGCTTCTATAGAACTAAAGGGCCAAATCGGACGAAACATATATATGGGAGCTATAGCTAATTCTTAACCGATTTTCTTCAAATTCGGTAGTGTTGGTTCATGGATCAAGAAACTCAACCATCCTCAATTTCAAAGTGATTGGACTAAAGTGCAAAATCGGACGAAACATATATATGGGAGCTATAGCTAAATCTTAACCGATTTTCTTCAAATTCGGCAATGTTGGTTCATGGATCAAGAAACTCTACCATTCTAAATTTCAAAACGATTGGATGTAAAATACAGCTTTTATAGGACTAAATGGCCAAATCGGACGAAACGTATATATGGGAGCTATAGCTAAATCTTAACCGATTTTCTTCAAATTCGGCAATGGTGGTTCATGGATCAAGAAACTCTACCATTCTAAATTTCAAAACGATCGGATGTAAAATACAGCTTCTATAGGACTAAAGGGCCAAATCGGACGAAACATATATATGGGAGCTATAGCTAAATTTTAACCGATTTTCTTCAAATTCGGCAATGTTGGTTCATGGATCAAGAAACTCTACCATTCTAAATTTCAAAACGATTGGATGTAAAATACAGCTTCTATAGGACTAAAGGGCCAAATCGGACGATAGATATATATGGGAGCCATATCTAAATCTGAACCGATTTCAACCAAATTCAATAGTGATCTTAATAGCCGCGAAATACTCTAAACTGCAAAATTTCAGAACGATCGGAGTGAAATTGCGACCTGTAGTCGACGAACAACTATACATGGACAGACGGACGGACGGACAGACATCGTTAAATCGACTCAGCTAGTGATTCTGAGTCGATCGGTATACTTTAAGGTGGGTCTAGCTGTGTTATTTTCAGGTGTTACAAACATCTGCCGTGAAACAAACTTATAATACCCTGTACCACAGTGTGGTGTAGGGTATAAAAATGTTGGCTATAGCAAAATTTATGTAAAACCAGTAAGTAAAGGCTAAAGTCGGGCGGTGCCGACTATATAATACCCTACACCACTCTGGTAATATTGAATAACTCTGATATATAAATTTTGTAATTCATGTATAAATTGTTTACATAAATTTACTTTTGGGACATTTTATACTTAAATAATACCCTGTACCACAGTGTGGTGTAGGGTATAAAAACGATTGGATCTAAAGAGCCAAATCGGATGAAACATATATATGGGAGCTATAGCTAAATCTTAACCGATTTTCTTCAAATTCGGTAGTGTTGGTTCATGGATCAAGAAACTCTACCATTCTAAATTTCAACACGATTGGATGTAAAATACAGCTTCTATAGGACTAAAGGGCCAAATCGGACGAAAGATATATATGGGAGCTATATCTAAATCTGCACCGATTTTCTTCAAATTCGGCAATGTTGGTTCATGGATCAAGAAACTCTACCATTCTAAATTTCAAAACGATCGGATGTAAAAATCAGCTTCTATAGGACTAAAGGGCCAAATCGGACGAAACATATATATGGGAGCTATAGCTAAATCTTAACCGATTTTCTTCAAATTCGGCAATGTTGGTTCATGGATCAAGAAACTCTACCATTCTAAATTTCAAAACGATCGGATGTAAAATACAGCTTCTATAGGACTAAAGGACCAAATCGGACGAAAGATATATATGGGAGCTATATCTAAATCTGAACCGATTTTCTTCAAATTCGGCAATGTTGGTTCATGGATCAAGAAACTCTACCATTCTAAATTTCAAAACGATCGGATGTAAAATACAGCTTCTATAGGACTAAAGGGCCAAATCGGACGAAAGATATATATGGGAGCTATATGTAAATCTGCACCGATTTTCTTCAAATTCGGCAATGTTGGTTCATCGATCAAGAAACTCTACCATTCTAAATTTCAAAACGATCGGATGTAAAATACAGCTTCTATAGGACTAAAGGGCCAAATCGGACGAAACATATATATGGGAGCTATATCTAAATCTGAACCGATTTTCTTCAAATTCGGCAATGTTGGTTCATGGATCAAGAAACTCTACCATTCTAAATTTCAAAACGATCGGATGTAAAATACAGCTTCTATAGGACTAAAGAGCCAAATCGGACGAAACATATATATGGGAGCTATAGCTAAATCTTAACTGATTTTCTTTAAATTCAGCAATGTTGGTTCATGGATCAAGAAACTCTACCATTCTAAATTTCAAAACGATCGGATGTAAAATACAGCTTCTATAGGACTAAAGGGCCAAATCGGACGAAAGATATATATGGGAGCTATATCTAAATCTGAACCGATTTCAACCAAATTCAATAGCGATCTTAACAGCCGCAAAATACTCTAAACTGCAAAATTTCAGAACGATCGGAGTGAAATTGCGACCTGTAGTCGACGAACAACTTTACATGGACAGACGGACGGACGGACGGACGGACAGACATCGTTAAATCAGCTAGTGATTCTGAGTCGATCGGTATACTTTAAGGTGGGTCTAGCTGTGTTATTTTAAGGTGTTACAAACATCTACCGTGAAACAAACCTGTACCACAGTGTGGTGTAGGGTATAAATACGTATTTAAAATCGTTGGTTTACAAATACCTTCGAATATTTGATCCTACGCCGATCATTAAAAATTTGTTTAACATCCAGGATCAGTCTCCTTGAAAGTCTATCAAACTCCAGATGCTCTCAAAAACTCAAACAAATTCACTGACAACAGTAAAAAATTCTGTAAATATGAAAGCACAACCTCAAATGTACGATATGTGTGCACACTTTCAAATTAATACTTTTATGGGGTCAGTGGTCAAGAGGTCACCAAATAAGTGGCTAAGAAACAAATGCATAATATGCTATGTATGTTACAAATTTCGATATACTCGTATGCATTTTGTGTTCAAATATTACCGGTGTATATAGCGAGCGATATATTTCGAAAATACTTTTAAACATTATGTCTCCGTTTTTGTGTACCTCTTGTCCTCAGGCCGGACGACGCATTTCCTTGAAGATCGTTTTATGCACATATGTTTATGTGCAGCTCCACAGATCGTTATGGGATTTTTATTGCAAGAATGAAAAAATCTTATAGAATTTTGAAATGTAGTGGAAGAATGAAAATTGCTTTGGTCACTACTGACAACAATCTTAGAATTCAAAATTGTTTTTTCCTGTGTATACTACATATTATTTTATCTTTGTATAATTTAAGCGCGAGAGTTGACCACTGGCCAAAAAACGACTATGTTAATAGTCCGTAGGCTATACCACACTGGAGTTTCTAGCTTTCTACCCGTTATATGAGCCGCAACGGTCAAGCGGCCAAAAGTCGCTTGATTTAGTATTAACATTGCCATTTTGGGCCCTTTTAAGTACAGAAAGAGTGGAAATTGCATTGGTCACTGCTACTCTGGCCACAGTCTGAGATTTGACCGAATTGACAACGTTATATATGTATATCTTACCACATTAAGTGGTGAGAGATATATGTTGATCAGGGGTTAGAAGTTTTACAATCTGATAAATAGTTAACATTGTTTTGGCCACTTCTTCACTGACCACAGTCAGAGAAGTCAAAATTATTATATTTACAAAGTTTTAGGGCCTGTTTCTGTAACTTATTTTCGTTCGTCTACGGCGAACGATCAAAAATCACTCAATTATTCCGAGAAATCTATAAGTCACAGCAGTTTATAATTCGGTGTGTCTATAGAAAAGCACGTAAAGAGCACGTACCTAAAATATTTTTAACCTGCGTTTTATAGAATTCAAGTAATAGTTGAGAGAACGAAAATAAGTTACAGAAACAGGCCCTTAACTTTGTGTCCTATAAGAGGCTTCAGAAAGGACAAAAACAATTGATAGCGCTATAACTGACCACTGGCCGAAAAATGTCTATGTGAGTAGCCCGTGGTTTATACAACACTCATGTCTATGAGAGTGAAATTTATGGGATTTTAAAGTGTGGAAATTGATTTGGTCACTGCTAAACTGACAACAGTCGGAGAAGTGACCGAATTGACAATGTTAGATAGGTTACCACATTAAGTGTTGAGCGATATATTTTGAAAAGCCTTTAAAAATTTTAAGACACGGTTTTATGTCCGGTTTGACCTCAGACTGGACACCGAATTGTTGTTTTCGCATCATTGAGATCAGTCTGTACATATAAATCATTGGCTCTTAAGGAGCCTTTAAAATCAGAGAAATAATGAAAATTGTTCGGGTCACAGTTAAATTGACCACATTCAGATAATTAAAAATAATTTTCCGGGCATATATTTGCGGTTTATAGTACTTTATATATACAAAGTTTTAACTTTGTATCTTATAAAAGGATTCCGAAACAACAAAAACAAAACGCGCGTTTTTGATAGCGCTACAACTGACCACTGGCCGAAATATCATTAAGCGAGTAGTCCGTAGTTTATACAACAGTCTAGTCTATGTGTGTGCAAAATTTCAGCTCTCTAGCTTTAACAGGAGCCTCTGTGGTCAAGTGGTCGAAAATCACTTGGTGGAAAATCGAAAATATAAGTAGCCTATGGCACTTCCCAGGCATTGGTCTATTTGTCCACCAAGTTTCAAGAATATCGGTTCAGCCGTTTACGCGTGATGCTGGAACAAACAAACGATTTTATAATATTAATAGGATATCCTCTATATACTTTACCTCTGATTTGGAATACATGTACGTAGTACAGAAGATTTATGTTACATTGTGTCATTGTAAAATGAAGCAAAGAGGAGTTTTTTTAACACAGAAATAAAGACTGCCAAGATTATTCTGTTCATATTTATAAAACTGCATATAAATTATTTTTTCCGATTTAGCAGTTAAGCGCTGCAGAAGTTGTACTTTACTTGGGTTCATTACAAAATTTGACAGAAAAAAGATTGTTAATTTAGAAACGAATATTTCTAAATATTGAGGAAAATCAATCAGAATTAGATATTGCACACCCAGTTTGATATGTAAGAGCTTTAGTAGATGTATTTTATATCCGATAATTACGAAATTGGGAAGAAAGATTTCTCGTTTTATATGAATTACTACGAGTCATATTATTGACATGTTTCAGAATAACAATTTTAAAATTTAGTCTATTCACATAACACATTAACAAATCTTAATTCGTTAAAGGATTTGACCTTGAGCAATCCATACCAGAACTTATTTTACGATTTCGGTGGCCTGTTTTCTAAGAGTATGCCAAATCCAGCCGAACTTTCGGTATTTATGTTATCTCTTTTTCTATACTTTTTTGGTTCGTTATTCGTAGAAGGCTTTTATTGCATGTACTGCAGCATACCTAGAATGATTTACGGCTTCTTTTTCCCGCGTCTTCTCCTCCTATTTTCCGCTCCCCATTGCTGGTCATTATTATTTTTAGGTTAGGGTGGCAGCCGTATTTTCTTACAAACTCACATAGACCAGTTTAGGTCCCTAGTGTTACCACGGGCTGAAATGCCCCTCATCGAAACCAACCTGCTTGATATATAAATTTATCGATAGTACGAATATCAGTACTGGAAAGATCTGTTGCTGCCTAAAAAGGCCGACCCCAGTATGTCCAGTCGTCGTTTACTCAAAGCGGGACAGTCGCAAAGCAAGTGCTCAATGCTCTCCACTTCTTCCTCATCTCCACAGCTTCGGCAGAAGTCATTGGAGTCAATACCCAATCTTTTGGCGTGTTCGCCGATCAAGCAGTGTCCCGTCAGAACCTGTACTAACGTAGACAATCGTTTCCTCTCTAGTGCGAGGAGATATTTTGACCTTCTCAGGTCATACCTTGGCCAGATTTGTCTAGCTACCCTGCAGGTGCCGATTTCTGTCTATCTTTCGTTGGACTGCCTGATTGCCTCTTGCCTAAGTCAAAGCTTGCACGTGGATAGTGGCGCACCAATATATGCAAATTCTTCGAGAATTTGTAACGTCGTCCCTTTCCTAGCAAGTTCATCGGCTTTGCAGTTCCCCGGGATATCCCTATGCCCAGGCACCCATATGAGGTGTATATTAAACTGCTCAGCCATCTCGTTAAGAGATCTGCGGCAGTCGAGGGCTGTTTGTGAATTTAGGGATGTTGCCTCCAGAGAATTGATGGCAGCATGGCTGTCCGAGTAAATGACAACGCCAGTGTTGGTTACTATGTTACGACTCAGCCACTTGGCGACTTCCCATATTGCCATTATTTCGGCTTGATAGACACTGCAGGTATCTGGTAGTCTGTGAGCTATATCCAGACTAAGTTCTTCACAGTGTACTCCGAAGCCAACCTTTTCATCAAGCTTCGAACCATCCGTGTAAAAGTGGAGACGGTTTCTATTACCTTGTATTCTGCCGACCCATTCATCTCTGGCGGGAATCATAGTGATGTAATTTCTCTCGAAGGTGTACACAGTTGGCATATAGTCCACTCGGTCGGTTACCATAGCACTACACTTTGATATCCTCATGCGACCATAGTTTATGTACCTCCACATTGATAGGCAGTTTAATCTTATTGCCGCTTTGGTTGCAACTTCTCTCGCCACAATATTAATCGGCAGTATATGGAGTACGGCTTGTAGAGACTCGGTCGCTGTAGTCCTTAAGGCTCCGCTTATGCTCAGGCAGGCAGTTCTCTGAACCTTTGTTAGTAGGTTGGTAATGGTTAGTTTATCAGTTGCAGTCCAACATACCACAATACCGTATAACAGTATTGGACGAACTACTGCTATATATATCCAGTGGACGATTTTAGGAGAGAGTCCCCACCGCGACCCTACAGCCTTTTTGCAGGAATATAAGGCGACGTTGGCCTGCCTTACACGTTCCAATACGTTAAGTTTAAATAACATTTTCCTATCTAGAATTATTCCTAAAAATTTTGCACTTTCAGAAAAGACTAAATCTGTTCCATTTATCTGAGGTGGAGGGTCCACATGTGGGACATTATTCATCCTAGTAAAGAGAACCAATTCTGTCTTGTTGGGGTTAACGCCCAAACCGCTGCTTCTGGCCCATCTAGCCAACTGTTCAGAGCCACCTGTAGGATGTCTCTGAGGACGTTTACGAATTTGCCACTCACTGCGATTGCCACGTCGTCCGCATATGCCACGACCTTGCAGCCACAACGTTCTAGATCTAGCAGGATTTCATTCACCGCTAGGTTCCAAATTAGTGGAGACAGTACTCCTCCTTGCGGGGTCTCTCTGTTTACATACCTTGTTAGAGTTGTGGACCCTAGACATGCTGTTATGGTGAGCAGACTTTGAATTAGTCTAATCAAACTAGTGTTAACTTTAAGATGGGAGAGTGCCGCAATTACCGCATCTGAGTTAATGTTGTTAAAAGCCCCTTCTATGTCAAGAAATGCCACCATGGTGAATTACTTGAAATGCAGGGACGATTCGATAGTGCTCACAAGTTCGTGCAGGGCTGATTCTGTAGACTTGCCCTTATTGTAAGCATGTTGGTTCCCCGACAGGAGTTTTGTATCCAGGTTTTCCCTAATGAAATGATCTAAAAGTCTTTCCAGGCCTTTCAATAAGAAGGAGGATAGGCTAATTGGTCTGAAGTCTTGTGGCCTAGTGTGTGATATCTTTCCCGCTTTAGGTATGAATACCACTTTGGTATCCCTCCATCGATTCGGGACGTATGAATGCCTGATACAGCCTACATAAATTTTCTCCAACCATGGGAAAATGTACTTTAACATTTTCTGCATTTCTGCTGGAGTGATGCCATCTGGTCCAGGTGACTTGAAGGTGACTTGAAGGGCTCAAAGGTGTTAATAGCCCAGCTTATTCTGGATCTCTCAGTCAAGAAGCTAGCGACGCTCGCAGTCCACTCGCATTCTTGTTGGTCCTGCTGATCCTCGGGTTCTGTTACAGAGTTCCCCGGGAAATGTGTGTCGAGCAGTACATTGAGCGACTGCTCACTGTTTTTGGTCCAGTTATTTGCCTCATCCTGTAAATATCCCACTGTACAGGGTGAAGCAGATAATATCTTCCTCAGCCTAGCGGCGTCAGAGACATTTTCCACTTCACCACAGAAGGTATACCAAGAGCGCCTTTGCGCCTTTCTAAGCTCCTTCTTATAGATCTTGAGTTGCTCTTTATAGGCATCCCAATCATTAGCGACCCCAGTAGATTTAGCCTTATTGAATAGCTTGTTGCAGGTCTTTTTCATAGCCGTTAGCTCAGAAGTACACCATTGGGGTTTAGTTTTACCCTTGTACCTTGTTTTTGGACAGGCTTCTTCAAGAGATCTATTGAATGATATGGTGATATGATCGACCAGATTATCCAGACCGACTTTGTCATTCGGTTCGTACAGAAGTTTAGAGTTAGGACTTTCTTGAAATTCTTCTCATACAGATGCCACTTTGTCTTCCTTACATTTCTGTGGACGGCGGGTTTAGGCGCTTTTCCGCGAGTTTGAACTCAATATAATGGTGATCTGAGAATGAGTGGTCGTCCAGTACATTCCACCCAATAATTTTGTCTGACAGCCGGTCAGTAGCAAACGTTACGTCGAGTACTTCTTGTCTTTCTTTAATTGTGAAGGTCGGTTTATTACCTATGTTACAAATACTAAGGTTGGTAGTTAGAATAAAGTCAAGTCATTATACTTCCTAGACATTTAAATTTTCGCACCTCTTCCAAGTTTTTATTATAATTGATAAGTGGTTGGTTTTTGTTAGCATTTAGTTTAATTACTTTCGTTTTTCTCAACATATATTTATCCGCTATTAGGTTCAGTTTTCTTTGCATATCGCTATGGCGGTTGGCAATGCGATAGTATCGGTATAGGCTGGTTTCCCCAGTCTCTGGTTAAGTTTCCAGTTATAACAACATGTCGTTGATTAGATAATTGAAGTATAACGTCTAAAACGGTCCTACAAATTACACTACGCAACAAAATTTTTGTCCAAGGGATGTGGATAACAGTTTCTGGTGCAATTAAGTGTCACAAACACGAAAAAAATATTAAAAACAATTTTTGTGGTATTTTTTTTTTAAATTCCAGCTTTTATAATTTTTCAAGTATAAGCCTGATTGAGCCGTGTTATGCCTCAAATTAAAGGGAATTATGAGGGCTACATATGCAGCAAATATCGCTTTCACGTAGAATCTTTGGATTAGTAACGGTCGTCAAAAATATGAGAAAACATGATATTTTTATACCCTACACCACACTGTGGTACAGGGTATTATAACTTTGTGCATTTGTTTGTAACACCCAAAAGGAGAAGAAATAGACCCATCGTTTATTATACCGATCGACTTAGAATCACTTTCTGAGTTGATTTAGCTATGTCCGCCTGTCTGTCTGTCCGTCTGTCTGTGCATGTATTCTTGTAATCAAAGTACAGGTCGCAATTATGGTCCGATCTCGACGAAACTTTACACATATCTTTTTTTTGGCTCAAGGACGATCCCTATAAATTTGGTTAAAATCGGTTCAGATTTGGATATAGCCCCCATATATATGTTAGCCCCGATTTGTCATGTAAGCGCTGTAAAAACTTTATTTTATATTCGATCAGTATAAAATTCAGCAGAAAGAGGTTTCTTATTATATGGATGAACACTATTAAATTTGGAAGCAATCGGTTCAGATTTAGATATAGCCCCCATATATACGTTGCCCCCGATTTGACATGTAAGCGCTGTAAAAAATTTATTTTATAACCGATCAGTAAAGGAATACTGCCAAATACGGAGAAAATCGGGTCAGATTTAGATATAGCCCCCATATATATGTTATCCCCGATTTCACACGTAAGCGCTGTAAAAAGTGTATTTTTAATCCGATCAGTACGAAATTCGGCTGAAAGAGGTTTTTTTTTACATGAAATAATTCTGCCAAATTTGAGGGAAATCGGTTGAGATTTAGATATATCCCACATATATATGTTACCCCCGATTTTACATGTAAGCGCTGTAAAAAGTGTATTTTTAATCCGATCAGTACGAAATTCGGCAGAAAGAGGTTTCTCATTACATGAATTAACACTGCAAAATTTGTGGGAAATCGGTTCAGATTTAGATATAGCCCCCATATATATGTTACCCCCGATTTGACAAGTAAATGCTGTAGAAACTGTATTTTATATCCGATCAGTGCGAAATTCGGCAGAAAGAGGTTTCTTATTACTCAAAGGAATACTGCCAAATTCGGAGAAAATCGGTTCAGATTTAGATATAGCCCCCATATATATGTTACCACCGATTTGACATGTAAACGCTGTAGAGACTTTATTTTATATCCGATCAGTACGAAATTCTACAGAAAGAGGTCTTTTTACATGAATGAGTATTCAGGGAAAATCGGTTCAGATTTATATATAACCTCCATATATATGTTCCTCCTGATTTGGTATCAAAGCGCTATAGAAGTTGTACTTTACTTCCGATCATTAATATTTTCCGGAAAGATGTTTCTCAATTTAGGAACAAATATTGCTTAATTAAGCGATTATAGGCTCAGAATTAGATAATATGTTGCTGCCGATTTTCAATTATTCCAAATTATTATCGCAATGACCTTTATCGCATTGTTAGGGAGGTGTAGGGTATTATATAGTCGGCCCCGCCCGACTTTCTGCCTTTCCTTACTGGTTTGTTTTAAAACACTTTTTCCTGGTACAAGAAAAAACCATAAAAGATAGAAAAAAATCGAAAAAAAATATTTTATCGCATTGTAAAAAAGCTCTTACCTCTACCAAAAGGGCTATAATTTCTACATTTATCCATAGATTTTTTCAAATACATAGGCATTATTTTTGGTTTTGATTTTATATAACAGTATGCCACAATCTATACAAAAAAATAATTTTTAGGACTAGCAAACAAAAATTTTTTTTTTGTTGCGTAGTGTTATCGTTGACAGGCTACAGCCCTTTTAGGTCCGCCTATTGAACTAAAAGGTTCGCTAAGCGCTCCATTGTGAAAAATGCTGCATTCAGAACCTTCGTACTTTTGTCACAAAATACTGACGATATTTTCGCGGATGCCACTTGATGATAATGCTTGCCATACGAAATATCATATCACAGCAAAAGCTTTTTCAAAGTCATGAACGTCACATAGAGTACTATGATATTCGACCACAAAGTTTGCAAGGAAATCATAGAGGTTAGTTATCTCGGCGGTGATTTTGAATCAGATATAATCAGATTTCGAGTTATTACATAGTTTTTGTATTTTTCTACTCATAGCAGAAAATATTTATTGATATTAGTTTTTGACTAACATTTTTTAAAATAATTTTTCGCTTAGTGTTTATTGAAATTGCAATGCTAACTAAGAGAACTTGCTAAATTATGAAACCTGTTGATTGTTCATAAATATATTGAAGGTATACCTATAGTATTTTTTGCGAGGAATATTTTTCTCAAATACACCAACAAAATGTTGTCGATTTGTACGACGTTTGACATATGATAAGATTTGATTGCAATTTTTTAGAGGTATGGGGGAGAGAAGCATTGGTGGCTGTTTTGAGAGAAATAATACTTTATTTCGTACATTGGACTGATGCCTGCATTCCGAAGTGTTCCACTTCAAAATCACCCCCGAGATAACTAGCCTCTCTGATTTCCTTGCAAAATTTGTGGCCGAATATCGCGAAAACAAGAGCTATCCTCTAAAAAATTGCTAGCACCACTGTATTCAGTAATATCGAAATAGGTATATCCATAGGGTCTCCTATCTGTTACATTTTGAAGTGTCCATTTCGAGCAAAGTCTGTTGATGTTGTCTATACAGGACCTATTGGCGCGAAAACAGGCTTGAGATGGATTTAGTTGACTTTCTAGATTACTAGTTATTCTCTTGAGGCATGAGATATAAGCCTTAGTAACATGGAAATTCATTTCCAGTTTCTTGTTTACAGGCGAGTCATAGCTATAGGTTCCGGTTTGAAGTATTCAGCTGGTATACCATAAATTTCGGCGGCATTTACAGTCCTCGAAGCATTTATAGAGTACAATATCTCCTCACAGTATGTCGGATTTCCATTTATGTTACCACTGTTATCATCGCTTGTCTCTACTACTATCTATGTATACTGTTTAATGTCACTTGTTTAAGATTATATTTTATACTTCCGATTCTAGATATAGGAAAGAAACTGCGCCTTTTAAGGTTATTGTTTCAGATCTAATTTATATCGAGCAACATATTCAACTCCTCCTTGGAATAAGCCACCACTAAAATGGAAAATATCATATATACATATATGTCACCTTCAAAGAATCTTCTTTGATACATAGATAACAGTGACAAAACACATTTTCCAAACAACTTGAATGAAGCTTCAATCTAAATTACTATCAGTGATTTTTCATTAATTGCTTGTTGCTGTCGTTGACAGGCAAGGTACTCAAAATATAACTAAATACCTGGTGCTGTCTAATTCCTTCAAATAATCTATTTAATTGAAATGTCAAGGACTTTAAATTGTCTTTCTTCAAATAAAGTTAAATGACTGTCATCTGTCTCGTTTCGAAAGCTATTAAACAAATTACACTGGGGATTAATTTTCCCACTTTCTTGTTTTATTCCTTACAAACCCTTCAGTTAATTGTATTTATGTTTCATATTCACATATGGTGCTGGTCTTTAATTGTTCATACCCCTTTGTACCCAAATATCGACCCCAAATTTAAGTGTTCTCCTTCAACTTCAGAAAGATTTTTTGGCCCTGATATGAAGGATGATTTGTTGCCTTTGTTCCACCAGTCCACATTTCGAATTCGGTCTCACATCAAATGCCATGCATGAAACGGCAGTACATCATTTTCCTCCGGTTAGTCCTGTATTACCGATGTTTTTTTTTCTCTCTCCAGAAATAATACTATTGAATGTTTCATTATGGATGTGTGTGTTTGAATGTGTTCGTGGAAATGGCATATGTTTCATTTTTTATTCAGTGCCATTTGTTCGATTTTTGTTTGCCTGTTGAGATGGGGGCAAATAAATCTAAATGTAAAATGACACATGTACACTGATACACGGGGACAGCGACAGTGGTAAAGGCCAAACATATGCTGGACTTACTATGTGTGTATAGTTGTATGTATGTACGGGTATGTTTGATAAGGACAAACACGCACACAACACACATCTCTGTGTGGGCTACATTTATGTCACATATGTTAAATGTATGAGTATACATTAGGGTGAGAGGTGGAATATTTATTATGCAGGTAGTTTATTTAATAAATATCTGAGCTGGTAATGGCGGGCTAAAAGATAAATTAAAAGAAAATTGAGATCAGATGACATAGAAAATGTTTTAAAAATTTTGATATAATACATTTTTAGAAACAAGCATTTAAACAAGCGGTGAAGGATAAAGGTCGGGTTGGTATAACTATGAAGTACCCTACATTTCTATCGCTTTACCCATATTTACAGCCATTTGGGACATACCAATTTTCTGCAGATTTGTAAACTTTTGATCTTTATTCAAGAAACTTCTGCGTACTTACTATTTATATATATATATCAAATGGACGGACGACCCAACAGATATACATGGTATACGGATTTAAGGTGGCTCTAATGAAAACATATTTATGTATTACCAGTACGCCCTAATGTCCGTTAACATTTCTGTCTGTGAATATGTGTTTGTGTGTGAGTAAACATCACGTATGCATAGTCACCAGTGTACTCGGTTCGGACTCCCAATAACTTTCTCATTTTGTTTGTTTGTCTCCATCCGTACAGTCTAACTTGTTATGACAGTCAAGGAAAACATATACAATTTATATTTTTTAGATTTGTTTTTTCCCCCTATTTTGATGTTATTTATACGCTCCAGAATAACTGTATATGAGACTGGACCGACAAGCCTTATATTTACATTTTCTGAGTTTGAACTCAATTTATTTTTACTTTAATAAAATCTATGCCAGGAGTAAAATGTTTACTGATCATGACTCAGTAGCAGTTTATATCATTTTGTGTGATGTAATAGAAATAAATTGAAAAAACTTCGGATCGGATCTTAGAATTGCAAATTTTTTCGATGATATAAATCTGCTGTTTCTTAAGCCAATATTTTGAACTCTATGGTTTATTTGGTCGCTAACAAATCTAGTAGAAACTGGCTTCTGACATATTTATAATAAAATAACATATCTACTATACACATAAACACATTTTCAAAATTCGCTCCGTTTGTTGGAAAATACTACTGAGTATTTGAGGAAGTAGGAAGCGAAGCCGACTCTGTTATACTCCACCTTATTATAGCAAAATAAGCGCAGCCATAGTTGCTCTAAATCTGAAGCGATTTTAATCTAACGCTCAGTTTTCATACTTGGATTAGCAAATTGATCTCGTTGATGTTCCATACAGCTTATTAAAAAATGTCACATTGTATACATTGCCGCGAGGTCTGGCACCAAAAACCTCATATATTCCAATTTTCATACTGATCCGATGTAAAGCACAGTTTCTATGGCGCTCATCGGAAAGAATATATAAATAATCGTATAAAAAGTCAACCCTAACTGCACAGAGTGTACCCTGCCGATAACCAAATGGGCTCTGACGTCCTAGGATTAAGTTAAGATTAGGTTGGCAGCAGTTTTTACGAGTTTACATAGATCAGTTTAGGTCCCTAGTGTTACAACAGGCTGCAACGCCCTCATCGAAAACAACCTGTGTGATACACAAAGTTATCGTAGTATCGGTACCGGAAAATCTGTAAGAAAGTTTAGAAAAGCCGACCTCAGTATGTCCAGACGTCGTTTACTCACAGCTGGACAGTCCTATAGCAAGTCCTTAATGCTCTTCACTTCTTTTTCATCTCCACTTTCTGCAGAAGTCATTGGAGTCAATATCCAATATTTAGATCGGATAATAACGCCAGAACTGATACTAACGCAGACAATCTTTTGCTCTCTAGTGCGAGGGGATATTTTGACCTTCTAAGGTCATTTCTTGGCCAGATATGTTTAGCCACCCTACAGGTGCCGATTTCTGTCCACCTTTCGCTGGACTTCCTAATTTCCTCTTTCTTAAGAGAAAGCTTGCATGTGGAAATATATGCAAATTCTTTGTGAATTTGTAATGTTGTTCTTTTCCTAGCAAGTTCATTGGTTTAGCAGTTCCCAGGAATATCCCTATGTGCAGAAACCAATATAAGGTGTTTTAAACTGCTCACCCATCTCGTTAAGTTATCTGCGGCATTAGAGGGCTGATTGTGAATTTAGGCATGTGGTTACTATATTGCGACTCAGCCACTTGGCGACTTCCCATATTGCCACTTTTCGGCTTGATAGACACTGCAGGTATCTGATAGTCTGTGAGCTATATCCACACTTAATTCTCTGCACTTTACACCTAAGCCAACCTTATCATCAAGCTTCGAACCATCTTTATAGAACTGGTTTATATTACATGTATTCTGCCAACCCATAGATCTCTGGCTGGTATCATAGTGATGTAGTTCCTTCCAAAGGTGTACACCATTAGTATATAGTCCACTGGGTCGGCTACCGTAGCAACACTTTGACATTTATTTTTTTATTATCTTAGCTAATAAAAAAATAATATGTAAACAAGTAGTAATTCCATAAAAATATATAGTAATAACAGGTGGCGCAAAAGTAATCCTCCTATCAGAAAATGCTATAAATTTTGCGATTCCCCTAATGTCAGTTCTGTTTTGACATTTGTGTAGTAAACACATGCGAAATACACGTTAATAAACAATGTTACGCTACACTGCTCCAGAACGCTTTTCTCCGAATTTGGCAGTATTCCTTCATGTAATAAGAAACCTCTTTCTGCCGAATTTCGCACTGATCGGATATAAAATACAGTTTTTACAGCGCTTACATGTAAAATCGGGGGTAACATATATATGGCAGTTATATCTAAATCTGAACTGATTTTCACCGAATTTGGCAGTATTCTTTCGAGTAATAAGAAACCTCTTTCTGCCGAATTTTGCACTGGTCGGATATAAAATACAATTTCTACAGCGCTTACAGGTCAAACCGAGTTTCTCCGAATTTGGCAGAAACGATTAAATAAACGGAGACTAATGAAAACCGTTGAAACAACCTGATGACGATTCATTCAAACAATGATACGACGGATACGATTTGGAATATGGAATGTACGATCGCTTCTGAATCCATCGATATTAGCCCAGCTCTGCAAAGAGATGAAGAACAACTATAAGCTGTATTTTACGGAATTGAGCGAAACCAGATGGTGGGAGACTGTGGAGTTTTAAACAACAGACGTATTCACCCACATATACTGGTTGAAGTCATCCATTTAACTTCTGCTGTACAAGGAAGCCATGAACGCCATTATTGATTGAAAGCCGAATTCGAAGAGGTTTCGAACAAGAGCTAGAAAGATGCGATGTGTGCAGAGTTATGCTCCAACCGACACCTCAGATTCATCACTTCACGGTAACATTGCCATTTCCAGAGCCTGGCGAAGCAGTCTGTTAGACGACCGAAGCATGGGAGGAATGGTACTATAAAAGCATTACACTGTACATAATTGCAAGTATTTGTATGCACTGTTATTACAGTAATAAGCTATTAATTTTTTGTGGGAGGTACCAAAAGGTGCGTGGCAGCCACGCCCACTTTTCTCTGGACTCTAGGTACTATAAAATCATTAAACTGTACAAAAATTCAAGTACTTTTATGAAATGATATCAAAGTTTGGTGCAAAATAGTCAATTTGTGTGGGAGGTACCAAAAGGAGCGTGGCAAATTCACCCATTTTTTCTCGAGGTCATAGCCGCTAATAAACTTATACTATTCGTGAAATTTAAGAAGATTCGAGTAAGTAGTATAGAAGTTATTAAAGAATCAATATTTCACTAAATGTTAACCCTTTGTGGGGGAGGTACTAGAAGGAGTGGACCAATATGGCCCATCTTCGAACTTAGCCGGAGATAGAGAAAAATATTGTCGCATACCAAATTGAAAGTCAATCGGTTACTCTTTTCAAGAGTTATCGTGCGCACCAGCCAGGAAGGACATCCCAGCAAAATTTCTCATTACCAAATAATCCGACGAGTAAGCAAAGTTCGATAATGGTAAGTACTTATTATTTAGCCACTTTTCTCATTATTTTAACATGGGGATGTCATTGGAGGGAAGTACTTCCCAAAAGCATACAATAAAGTAGCATAATAAGTACTTATTTGTAGCTTAGGCATACCACATAAATATGTGCTTACGTTTTCACGATTTTAAGTACTTGAATAATGCATTAACAATAAGTTACAAAATACGTAGTAGATATGGTAGATATGTAGAGATGGCCTTTTAAAGTAATTTTGTGCATATTGTCGCGCATATTTCGAATTTCTGAACCCAAACCACCATGTGAAAAATTCTTCAATGGTCTAACATCATACGATATACGTAAATATTTTTGGTATTTTCATTCAAAAACTGGAAAACTTGTTGAAAATAAATAAATCTTCTACAATAACCCACGTATAGCCAAAATTGCATTATACTCAAATTTGTCAAAAATTATTTTGATAAAAAATCACTTATTTCTGTTATTATTGGTAAGTCATTATTAATTAGCCGAAAGTAATTCAGCGAATATTGAGATGTCATTATTTGGTAATGCAGGGAATAATGGCAGGTACTTACCAAGATTTTGCTGGGATTACTCAAATGACTTCAAATAACCCAAAACGGATATCCACCGAACATACTTGGGGTCTTAGGTCACTCCTTCGATGTGTTACACTTTTAGTTCGTAGAAAATGATACACGGAGAAAAAAAACAGGAAACAAAATATGTTTGGGATCAAAATTTAAATAAAATATACTTTGGTGCAAATATTTTATATTTGCATACCGGAAGAAAAGTTTGAATATCTCTCTTATCCATGTTATTTTTTTCGGAGTTTTGGTGCAAATTACCTTTAAAAACTGGGAAATATTTAAATCGGCTACAGAATTTGTATTCCTACCTATAGGAAAAAAGTAATTTTTCGCAAATATAATATGTTTCCAGAAAATATACTACAGAAGCTATTTTTTTTCTTAGGGTATATACCCTCCTCTCTAAGGTGAGGGGATAACAAGTACGGAAAGACAAAAGTCGGACGGAGACGACTATATGATGCCCATATTGATAGAGCAGAATAAGCACACACATACTAGATCACTTTTTCTTAAATTGCATAAAAATAGTTTGGACAATTTAGCTTTGCCAATCCTTACATGCATAATTGCATTTTTAATTTTTAAATATTCCAAATTATATTCAGTCAAAATTTGGTGTTTAGCCGTCAACCCAATCAAAAGTTATTCACAAACCAGTACAGGTCATTCGATTTGCATTATAAAGGGATTCCACACAAATTTAAAAAATGCATCAAACTTTGATCGCCTTTGCACTTAGCATAGTTTGGAATGGAGGTATCGATATATGGGCGCTAGATATGAACCGATTTCAACTAAATTTAGTAGACTTTAATAATGGCTGAAGAGACTTTCCTCTGTCAATATGTACCTTGATCTGATGTAAAATACAGTTTCTATAGACCTTGGAACCCATATCGGAGGAATATATATATAGGCGCTATAAATAAATCTGAATCTATTTTCACCAATTTCAATAGGGATCGTCCCTGGGCCAAAACAGAGTGATGCGTTAGATTTCATTAAGATCGGTTTGTATTTGTGAGCTGGAAGTTGATCACAAGGATATATGATGAGACGGACGGTCGGAGGAATGGACATGTTAAATCTACTCAGAAAGTGATTCTGAGATGGTCGGTATAATAAACTATAGGTTTATCTTTTCTCCGTTTGGGCGTTACAAACAAATGAACAAACTCATAATACCCAGTACCATAGTACAATTGGTCCTCCCTAAAAAATTTACCAATTCATTCGGTAAACTTCATAAAATAATTGACAGAATGTCATAACTCATTCTGGCAATTATTGTTAAAAATTCTCTTTGGTAATATTTCGTATCCTAAATTTCTGAATATATCGATTAAGACGTTACCCTCTAGTTAATCCTTCATATCGTTCCGGTCTAATACGCTCCTATCTAGGAATGTATTTGTGCTTGCATAGGTATATGGATGGACGTACGTGTTGTTTCACTGCAAGCATACATCGTTTCTCTGGGATGAAATAGGAACCCAATTTCACGGTATTGGACAGGGGCTGAGAGTGTTATCCTCCGGCACATTAGTCTAAGTAGCATGAATATGTGACAAGATAAATACTGTTTACTTTAATACCCCGACTCTTAGTGCGAAAAAGAACCCAAGCAGGAGTTTAAGCAAACACCATACACATACGAACAAACTCAACTAACAAGATTCCACAGATTGTTCCAAAGTGTGAGTACATATACCATGGGTAACAATGGATCAATGTGGAAGAGGACGAATTTCAATTGATTTTATGCAAGAATATAGCATGAATTAACAGTATACATATTCATATACCCTGCAGCGAAGCGTACCAGTTCAAAAATAGTTCTGGACTGCTACCGGAAAATATATGAGCTAGTTCTATATTATATCTTAATAATATATATTGTCCAGCAATCAACTGTTTCTTTTCACATGGGCATGTCCTAAGATGAATCAATTGTCCCCAGCTTCATTCCAAACGAATGCAGGTGGAGACAATTGGTTTTTCCTAGGACATGCCTATGTAAAAAGGAACAGTTGCTTGCTGGGAAAAATATATTATGTACAATTAGTTCATGCTCTTGTGGTTGGGGAACAGTCTAGAACTACTTCTCAGCTTTCATTTATTATGAAAAAAAATGTTAGAAAAAAAATCGGCGGCGAGCTATGTTGCGTCTAATACAATGAAAACCATAATTCGAGCCTGTACATTTACGCTGCTTCGTGTAATTAGCTCACTTCAAATACATTATTAATGAGTTCTATTAAATACAATGGGAATATCTGAGGTGTAATAATGCAAAAGCCGATATGCAGCGACATCAGTATTTGAACAAGTCTCATTAACATCAGAAAGTATCAGCTGTACCCAGTGCTGCACATAAATCACTCTAAATATTACGCTTTCTATTCTGTTTAGTTTTCAATATCGCGTTGTATAGGCGCAGCTACTTTCACTATGTATCTTTATCGGATAAGCATTCACACCAAATTTGAAGAGTAACCGGAACTTTTGGTATCAATTTTCCAAAATGAGGTTATAATGTCACGGCCTTGTTTACTGGCACGATCTAGCGTATCGTTTCCTTGCCCGCAAATATCATTTCCAATAATTGTCATGCACATTTTCAATCTGTCCCTGCAATTATATTCGAAGTGTTTATGTTTTACATTTCGTTTTGTACGGGTGTCACACATTTTTATATATTAAGCACTATAACTGAGTTATAACGCATATACCGAATATGCATTTTTTATTGGGCGGTCCCACACAAATTTGTCTAATCATGAATTTTTCCTTCTCGAGTCCTTCATTGGACAATACAAATTCATCATATTAAAAATGGTTAAATCAAACGATCATTCTCGAGATATGAATGGGCTTGAGTGGGCGATGCCATGACCATTGACCAATTATAAATTTTGCTCCATAGTGTCGATCATTGGGCAAATACGTATTCATCAAACCCAAAACTGTGAAACCCGAATGATACGTTTTCGATCTCTGAGGTGCATGGGCGGTGCCTCGCCTCTTTGCAGATCATAAAATGTCCACCACAGTGTCCTTCCTTGCGCCAAAACTAATCCGCCAAAAGCGTGAAAATCGAATGATATGTTCTCGACTTATGTGGTTGTATATACGGACCGCGGTCTATTGACCAATCATACATTTTTCTCCAGAGTGTCCTGCATTGGACAGATACGAATTCATAAAGCCCAAAATTATAAAATGATTGATCGAATGATTGATTCGAATGTTCTCGAGTTATGAGATTGTATGGATGGTGCCACGCTCCTTTGACCAATCATAAATCGTCCTCCACTATATATGTACTTCTTGGCCCGATATACGAATACATCAAGCAAAAATATCGTGTAAATCGAACGATCCGTTCTCTTTTTATGAGGTTATGAGTAGGTGAAAAGGTAAATTGTCAGTTCAGACGATTGCATGAAACATAACAAATTCATATATTTACAATATATTTTGTAACTATGTATAGGCAGGATGGCCAATAAAAATATTTTATAGACAGTGTTGCCAATACAATTTTTTTTCTGACAATGGCGCCATTGACAGATGCATAAACTTCACACATCTTACAATGTCATTCAATACGAGTATACTGACGATGACTTTTCTGCCAAAGTTGCAAGACAATAATTTTAAGTTCACACGGTTGTAAGTTCGCACGTTTGAATTTTTCTGACAACATTGTAAGATCTGACCACTGTGTGCATGTACATTAGATAGGGTCATAAAAAAAAGTTGCGTTTGTCACCCCCTAGATTTGAAGATTATTCGAAGACAATTTCAGAAAAAATTTTTTTAATTTTTTTGGTGCACCCTACATACCGCCCTTTTAGTTTTCTTTATCCTGTGTTGCTATTTGAAGTCCGATCGTAACGGGATGTATACCGTTGTTTACGTTTTGGAAAGGGCTATATTTCGTCCAATGGCCATTTTTGACTCCGAGGTCAAATTCGATAATTGACCTCTGTTATCTCTTTTTCTACCCCCCTTATTTGGACTTATTTTGAAACTATAATAAAGGCATTTAAAAATAATTAAACTTTCGTCTTTAAAGTACTCAGTTTTATTCATAAACAAAAAAGTTACATAGGGTTCAAAATTGTAAAATATATGCTGAGGTCAAATTCGACTAGTTTCTTTTGGTCTCGTTTCTGTCTCACTCTCTCTCGCAGACACATGAATAACCCAATGCCTCAAACACACAACGACTATGGCGGTTCTTTACAGCATCAACAAATTAAATTTGCGGGATTCTCTAACAAATTTTGAATCTTTTTTAAGGAAGAATATAAGAATACATTCACTTTGTTTTCCCATTCACCCTACACTCCACCAAAATAGTATTTTTTCCACTAATTCCTGATTTAATCTAGTATGATATTTTTGTATGATACGTCGATGATCATCTCTTGACAACGACAACACTTCTTCCTTACTTCAGTTTTGAATCCGAAGTAAATTTTTACTAGTGACTTCAGTTATTTGATTTTCAACCCCCGTAAATAACGGCGCAGTGAAATAATCCCCAAGTGAAATAACACCCAAGCCGAAAATGAAATAACACCCAAAAAAAAGATTGAAAATTGGGTTTGGGTGAAATTTCATTAACTTTGGGTTTCATTTCATTTTTTCAAGTTTTTTTAAATTTTTGTTACTAAGACCAAATTGAAATAAAACCCAAAATAAAATGAATTTGGGATTTATTTCATTCATTTTGGGTTTTGGGGATTTTTTCATTGTTTGGGATTTATTTCATTTTCATCGAAATCTAATTTTTCTTGGGCCGTATTTCATTTTATTTGGGGATTATTTCATTGACATTCAAAATGAAATTTAGGAAAGTTTTTAATAATAAAATTGTTAGATATCGCTTCCTTGTCGTTAGGCGGTTAGAATCGAATGAACATATTGAACGGGGTAATTTTAGGGTGGGCCTTGAGAGTAGTAATCAGTTCTTAATAGTGCTTCAGAGAAGAAAATTTACAAATTTTAAATTATAACAAATAGGAAAATTTAAGTTTTAGGGCCATGGATAGCAGATTACAGAAAACATACCAGATGGTACGATTGCATTATATCATGAAATTAATAAGCTTTAAATGTTTGGAAATGGTAAGTAAAATAAGATTTGCGACTATTTTGCCAGAGAGGCGATCAGTAACGGAACTGATTGGGTTTGTTCCCTTTTAATAATTTAAGAATGAATACTACTGTAAGAGAAAAATTGAAGAAAAGATAAAGCAAGTGAAACAGAGAGACAAAAACCGCGGCGATTTTTGGCATATTTGTCGTCTGCTTTACTATTTCTTCATGTCAGAAAATGTTATGGAAATATGTTGGAAGAGAAAACACGAATAGGAATTAACGGAGACGAAAAATAGGTAAAAAATCGCCGCGATTTTTAACCTATTTTTCGTCTCCATTAATTCCTATTCGTATTTTCTCTTCCAACATATTTCACACACGAAGTTTCAGTTCTCTTCCAACAGTTTTTGAACATGAAGAAATAGTAATGTAGATGAAAAATGGGTTAAAAAATCGCCGCGATTTTTAACCTATTTTTCGTCTCCATTAATTCCTATTCGTATTTTCTCTTCCAACATATTTCACACACGAAGTTTCAGTTCTCTTCCAACAGTTTTTGAACATGAAGAAATAGTAATGTAGATGAAAAATGGGTTAAAAAATCGCCGCGATTTTTTTACCTATTTTTCGTCTGCATTACTATTTCTTCATGTTCAAAAACTGTTGGAAGAGAACTGAAATTCATATGTGAAATAGTTTGGAAGAGAATTCTCTTCCAAAAGATTTCATGTATTATATTCCAGAAGTTTTCAAACGTCAAGAAATAGCAATGCATTACCAAAAATAGTTCAGAAACATTTTTTTTTAATTTTTAGTCAGGATTACTATTTTCTTATGTTTTCTGTTCCAACATTCAGTTGCAAAGCATAAAAACTATTGCAAAGCACAAACAAATATTTGTCTAGACGAATAAATTTAATTTGGAGTTTATTTCATTTGTTTGGGGTTTTTTTCATTGGGGGTTATTTCACTTTTTTTTGGGGGAATTATTTTTTTTAATTTATCTAATATTTTTTGGGGGTTGTTTCATTTATTATTTGGCTTTTTTTTCATTTAATTTGGATTTTATTTCACATTTAATCTTTGGGCGTTATTTCATTTCATTTGGGTCATATTTCATTGGGGGTTATTTCATTTTCGGCTTGGGTGTTATTTCACTTGGGGGTTATTTCGTGGCGCCGTAAATAACACTTATTTTGAAACGCATGGGAAGGCATTTGTATTTAAGTTAACTATGGTGTTCAAACAAATTAATCATGTCTATAACATTTTATTAATAATTCTCTATAACTTATTTGCTTATGAATACATTTATAATTTGAATCATCTATAAAAAAAATGTACTGATAGTTTTTTCGAATTTCTGTTTTTTTGTGGAAATGTTGAACTTTTTCATTTAATAATGCAACACAAAATCATTCATATGACTACCAAGACTGGCTCGGCAGTACCTCATCCGCTCATCCCAATTTTTCAGGACATATTCTATTGCTTCGAGTCGAATCTCTTCAATGGCAACTTATGGTGATTTCGTTTCTGAAAAATAATATCAAAACATCATGTTGCTACATTTTAAAAGTTCCCCCTGCACATACTGCTAATTTCGAATTTTGCATGCGAACAATCGAACAAAAATCGTGCGGTGAGTAAAACCAATTCCTACATTGTAGCGCAACCATTTGATAGTGCATTAAGCATGTACGCTTTCAATTAGGCTTGGTTCTGAAGTTTGGTTTTTGACGGTGCAACACTCCACATCGTGGACTGGGCTGAGTGTGGAAAATAGATATTTTCGCATTTGCGGAGTGTAATAATTTTACAAACTAACCTAAAAATGCGGTTTTAGTGTAAAATGTAGAAAAATTTTAAAATTTTTTTACACAAACGAAATCATCATTAGTTTTCATGTTTCAACGCTTCAATTGTCTTTGGATGCTTTGCATAGCATTTATCCTTAATGGGTTCCCACCGAAAATAATCCAATGGACTCAAATCACAATGCAAGGTAATCGGTAATTCAAATTTTAAATGGCCCACCCTTTATAGTGAAAGTACAAAATCTGGTAAAAAATCCAAAGTGACGTATGGAAGAAAAGTAGACCTTATAGAGATGATCCACGAGGTATCATACGTAAAGATAGGATAATAAATATGGAGTCAGTGGCAAAAATACTATTTTAGTGGAGTGTAGGGTGAATGTGAAAACAAAGTGATTTTATTCTTCCTTAAAAAGCTTCAACATTTGCTAGAGAATCCCGCAAATTTAATTTGTTGATGCTGGACCGAACTGCCATAGTGATTGTGCGTTTGTGGCATTGGGTTATTCATGTGTGTGTGAGAGAGAGACAGAAAACGAGGTCAAAAGAAACTAGTCGAATTTGACTCCAGCATATATTTTACAATTTTAAACCCTATGTATCTTTTTTGTTTATGAATAAAACTGAGTACTTTAAAGACAAAAGTTTAATTATTTTTAATTGCCTTTATTATCGTTTCAAAATAAGTCCAAAACAAGGGGGGTAGAAAACGAGATAATAGAGGTCAATTATCGAATTTGACCTCGGAGTCAAAAATGGCCATTGGACGAAATATAGCCCTTTCCAAAACGTGAACAACGGTATACATCCCGTTACGATCGGACTTCAAATAGCAACACAGGATAAAGAAAACTAAAAGGGCGGTATGTAGGGTGCACCAATTTTTTTTCTGAAATTGTCTTTGAATAATCTTCAAATCTAGGGGGTGACAAACGCAACTTATTTTTCTTGGTTGGGCATCGACCCTATCTAATGTACATAGCTTTAGAATTATTTCAATGCAAACAAAAAACACAAACGAATGTTCACGCTGTACAAAAGCAAACTAAAAGCAGCGCTGCCTAGACAGATTTCACTGGATTGTCTTGTGTGATTTTGCGCTCAACTGTTTCTCGCTATATTCCTTTTGCTCTAGTTTGGATCTAGTCCGATTTGGACCAGCTCAGAATCCGTTCTTTTCCGGGACTGTTTCCAATTTCTCTGCATGGTATATATATAAATTATTTATTTTTTTTTTATTTATTTATATGAATTACAATACAAAGTAAATTTATATTCTAATTATAAGGTCCAGGGAAAGGCCGGGTTACAAAGACCATATGGCTAAATTTTTGCAGCGACAGACCAGAGCCTCTGGTGGGAATCGAACCCACGACCCCCAAACTCATAGGCGAGTACGCTACCAACTCACCTACTGGGGCGCTCCATATATATATACATATATGTATACATATATGTCTATATGTATATATGTATACATATATGTCTATATGTTTATGTTTACATATCCAACAATCATCAAGGGAATCGATAAGGTCAAGTTTGTTGGTTTTTCTGTTTGTTTGTGATTTCTTATCGTTATTTATTCTTAAGGTTAAGGCTATGCGGAATATATAAATTAGAAGTGAAATCTAAATAAATTTCCTGTTTCCTAGAAACAGGAAATGAGTGTCTTGGTTATGTTAAAGAACTATTAATTCAGGTGCAAAAGTTAAATATGAACGTTTGTCTTAAATTTTCTTATTAAAGACAAAGAAATATTTTGCTTGAGTATGAAATAATGAAAAAGAGTCAATTGTTGTTATAGCTATAGACCAGTAAGAAAATACAGATAGTCGGTCGGGGCCGACTATATAATACCCCAAACCTCCCTAACAATGCAAAAAGTAGATGTGACTATAAATAATCTAAACAAATCTTCAAAAACTTGGATCAAAAAACTAGCGCTAGAATACTAAGAAGGCAGGAACATATATATGGGAGCTATATCTAAATCTGGAGCGATTTCCCGCAAATGTACCAGTATTCGTTCCTAAATTAAGAAACTTCTTTTTGCCTGATTTTTTAATGATCGGAAACTTCTACAGCGCTTTCATACCAAATCGGGAGGAACATATACATATATGGTTGATATATCTAAATCTGAACCTATTTTCCCCGAATTGGGCAGTGATCATTCAAGTAATAAGAAACCTCTTTCTGCCGAATTTCGGACTGTTCACATATAAAATACAGTTTCTACAGCTATTACATTTTAAATCGGTTTTAACGTATATATGAGACCTTTCTGTTGAATTTCGTACTGATCGGGTATAAAATACCGTTTCTACAGTGCTTACATATCTAATCGGGGGTAATGTATATATGGGGGCTATATCTAAATCTTAACCGATTTTCCCCAAATTTGGCAGTGTTCGCTCATGTAATAAGAAACCTCTTTCTGGCAAATTTCGTACAGCGCTTACATGTCAAATCGGAGGTAACATTTATTTGAGGGCTGTATCCAAATCTGAACCGATTTTCTTCAAATTTGGCACTGTTCATTCACTTAATAAGAAACCTCTTTCTGACAAATTTCGTACTGATCGGATATAAAATACAGTTTATACAGCGCTTACATGTCAAATCTGGGGTATCATTTATACGATATGGGGCCTATATCCAAATCTATATTTCATAGACTACCAGATAACTGTAGTGTCTATCAAGCCGAAATAATGACAAGATGAGAACTCGCCAAGTGGCTAAATAGCAATATAGTGAGTAAAATGTAGTCCAACAGCCAAACTTTTTCTGGAATGAACATCCCTAAATTCAAGCAGCCGTAGTCTGCCGCAAATCTTTTAATGAGATGGCTGAGCAGTAACATATACGAGTACATCTCTGATCCATGCTTCGAGGGGTTACAAACAGAGTGATAAAATGAGAATATACCCCATCCTATCGTTGAGAGTAAAATAATTCTTCTATAATGATTAAATGCGAAATCGGATTACGTAAGATATGTATACGTAAATGCAAAGAAATGTCTTCAAACCTTTTGGTATTAATTTCCGTATCTGGAGTGACCGAGCATGGACTGACGAACTCGTCTTAATCGATTCAGAAAGTGATTCTAGGTCGATCGGTATTTTAAATCGGTATCCTTCCTTAATCGAATTATTGTTGAAGGAATTCTTCTTGTTTTTTAAGAATCTCATCCATGTGTTTTTCCTTTTTGAATTAAATGTTTTACATATTTTGAATCTAGTGGGTCCACATGTGGGTAATTCCAAAGGAAACCGACCCACTCTGAATATTTATGAATTTAGGGCCTGTTTTTGTAACTTCGTTTTTGCCACTTCGCACGTCAAATGGCAAGCGAATGAAATTTTTGGTTTTTGCACACTTTGTTTTTGGATATAAACAAAGAAGTTTTCAATTATCGCCAACATTTTGATTCTTATAAGACAACAACGAACGAAATGAAATGTCAAATCAGACGATCAGAAAAATTCATTTGTGTTGGTTATCTTTGCCGTCCTTTGGAAAGATAAAGTGAAAATTGTTGGGAAAATGAATAAAAAATGGATAAATGAACCAAACAACATCAACATGTATCTTTTGCTGAAGTATCCACCATAATTTCAAAAAACCTCTGTTTATTAGTGTATATAGAATGTATTGAAATCCTACAACTACATTGTTGCTTTTTAAATTGTTTCATAATACCTTAAATTAAGTGACCCAAACAATCGTTTATTATACGTATCGACCTTTCTGAATTGGTTTGGTTTTGTCCGTCCGTCTGTTTGTAAATGTATTCTTGATACCAAATACAGGTCACAATTATGCTCAGATAACTGTCAAATTTAGCAAGAACTTTCTTTTTATGACTTACTGAAATGGGTACGGAAGGTTTCCGATTTAGATATAGCCCCTATATATAGATATATATGATCAATCAAGCAAACAATTGTATTTATTTTCGGTTGCTTGATTATTTCTCATTGTCTAGAATCAGCTGTTGCTACTTTTACAGCTGTTGGATAGGGTTGCCTCCGTTCTGATATTTTCGTGTGGAAAAAGCTTTAAGAAATGTCAATAACAACATGTAGGTAATATTGGTATTTGACAGAAAGACGATGAAGAAAAGAGCTTTCTTACCCGAACGATAAGTGGCAATGAACCAAATTAAAAACATGATCGCTTGGTTGAGAATAAGAAGAAGAAAATTATTGCTTGGGTAGCTATCGCACGTCTGCGTTTTGTTATATTTAGCTGAACAGGCTGTTAGATTTGGATGATATCTTGCACGCGTATACTACAAGACAATGCGGAATTATGTTCTTTTACCATTTGTCCAAATTCATAGCGGTTTAGGTTTTATATGGTACCAGATAGGTCATCTACAGGGTTGTCCATATTCGACGGACCCATCTGGCAACGCCATAACTTTTGACAGAGATGTCAGATCGCTTAATGACATACCGCGTTTGAAGCGTCAGTCCAAGCAGATTTTTACCATGGAACAATACACGCCACGCGAGCGCTCTGAAATAGTTGAAATTTACATTCAACAGAAGAAGTCAAGTCAACGTGCTTTTAAAATATTAAAAAATGTGAGAAGTGCGCCTTCTAAGAACACCATTAAGCGTTTATACGAAAAATTTTCGACTGGTGAGGCTCTTTCTAATCCGAAGAGGCCAAATAAAAGTCGACCAAGGCGATCGACCGAGAATATCGCTGCCGTACGAGCCAGTGTTGAGAGGTCCCCAAGAACATCCCAAAAACGCCGTTCTCAGCAGTTGGGCATGGCTCGGTCCACTTTACAACGGATTATTCGCGTTGATTTGCATTTGTTCCCGTACAAAATTCAATTGACGCAAAGATTGTTGCCTGCGGACAAGCCTCGTCGATTGGAATGGGCCCAACGAGTCCCTGGGTCCGTCGAATATGGGCAACCCTGTACAACATTTTTTTTTAAAAATTTGTCTATTTTGATAAGCAACCATATCGGCCTACTCTTTGTAGTACCTCGCACAAATGGTTTAAAAACTCTTGCAACTGTTAAAACTCTTGTAACTTCTATACCACTTATGGGAATCCTGTAAAATTGCATACATAGTAATCATTTTACCGTCTCTATAAGCTGAACAAAATTAGGCGAAAATTCCATGCCCCTTTTGGTACCTCCCACACAAAGGAACAAATCTGTAAAAAAAGTTAACAGCTTATAACATTATTAATACCAGTGCATACGAATAATTGAAATTATGTGCAGTGTAATGTATCAGTCTTGTAGTAGAAATCGAAAGGGTCAAATATTCAAATTGTAATTTTTGGGTAATTTTACTTTGGAATTACCCATGTATAGTAGTAACTCAAATGATAATAATTTATAACTACATACATAACAACATATACAAACACATTTAAATATACCATTTAATTTGCTGTAAAAGTGAAATATAGAACAAATAACTTTTAATAAAAAAGTTTTCTTAATTTTGCTGTGTAAAACCAGTAAGGTAAGACAGAAATCCGGGCGGGGCCGACTATATAATACCTTACACCTCCCTAAAAATGCAAAAAAGGGGATTGCGATAAGAAATTGGCAGAATTTGTTACTGATCGGATATAAAAAACGGTTTCTACAGCGTTTACATGTCAAATCGGGTGAAACATATATATGGGGGGCTATATCTAAATCTGAACCGATTTTCTCCGAATTTGGTAGTTTCCTTTTATATAATATGAAAACTTTCTCTGAAGAATATCGTACTTATCGGATATAAAATAAATTTTTTCTGCGTTTACATGTAAAATCGGGTGTAATATATATATGGGTGCTATGTTTAAATCTGAACCGATTTTCCCCGAATTTGCCAGTGTTTATACATTTAATAAGAAAACTCTCCTTGTTAAATTTCCTACTCGGGGGTAACATATATTGGGACTATGTTTAAATCTGAACCCATTTTCCCCGAATTTGGCGGTATTAATACCTGTTATAAGAAAACTCTCTCTGTTAAATTTCGTACTGATCTGATAGAAAATACGGTTTCTACAGTGCCTACATGTCAAATCGGGTGTAACATAAATATGGGGCTATATTTAAATCTGAACCGATTTTGACCAATTTCAATAGGGATCGTCTTTGGGCCATAAAAGAGCACAGTGCTAAATTTAATCACAATCGGACCATAAATACGACCGGCACTTTGATTACAAGAATACATTGACAGACGGACGTGGCTAAATCGACTCAGATAGTGATTCCAAGTCGATTGGTATAATAAACGATCTATTCCCTTTTTGGGCGTTACAAACAAATGCACAAAGTCATAAAACCCTGTACCACAGTGTGGTGCAGGGTATAACATCTAAAAATAAATACTTTTTCTGAGTAAACAATACAATTTAACTGATAATATTCCAACGTTTAGTATTTAATTGATTTTCCAGTTAAACGATAATGTAACAGACAATCACCTTAATTAGTTAAACTTAACCGAAAACATAAATGTCCAAAAGAATTAAGTGAATAATTCTAACAGGATTTATGAAAAACAATTCAATCCATGAAGTGAAATTAATGATTTACGGAAAAAAGAATACAATTTTAGTATAACGACAGAACACACAATCCCTTTTCGGACGCCTTCTCTGCATGTGTCCGCTACTTTTATCAAATGACAGAGAAAATATGGTACAAATAATCTCTCAAGTTCATTCATATTTATTACAGTTTTTTTCGTTTTTGGTGAATGTGTAAGTAAGTTGGAAATTTTGTTGAGTGTACTCCGTGGCAAACATTCCAAATTTACTAAAGTTATATCATGTTTCACATAAAGCCATGACCTGTTGTTGTCATCACACTATACGCTCACGGGTATACCGACACATCAAGAACGCCAGAGAACAGTAGAGGATAAGCCACAGTGGACGTAATCCAAGGGCGGTGTTGAATGGTTATATGAACATGGAAAAATGTGCGAACCTAGTAGCACGCGGTAACTACTGTGTTCTCCTTGTCAGAGCAGATAACATGACAAAGCTTTACTTTTGTCATTCCTAAAGCGCACAGTCTAACGATATCAAATAGAAAGTGAAAAAATTAAAACGGGTTATTCTACTTCCTACTATTGCCACACCAATAATTAAGGAAATTAATTTCCACAAACATGTCAATAGGGGTAAGGAGCATTTTCCTTCAAACACGTTGTTAATGCCACTGCATTAAATTTTCTTATGGGGTAATAACACAGAAATCTCGATGGTTATTGGGACTGCGTTAATAGCTCAATGCAGGGTTTTTTACGATCTCCAAACGCAAAATGACATTGCAGGCCTAGAACTTGACAAAAATATTATCGCATTTATCAACACAGCACCCAAATATAAAAACAACCTTCAGCAACTATACCGATCGAAGGTTGTTGAACACAGTAACTCCAATTACAGTACTGGGACAACTGATGAGCGGCGATTATTTTGTTTTTCTCTCTAGAAAAAGTAAGTAAAAGTTATATTTGTTCTACTACATTTATGCAATAGACAGTATGTAAGTGAAACATATTGTCTCCAACCAAAATCAATTCTGACTGAATAACAAAAAAAGACCGACAATAAAAGACAACATCCAATACAATACGGTGATAAAACTACATTTGTTTTAGTGGCTCGTGAATCGAACGCCAGCAAAAAAAAAACAAAAATATACTGGTATGCGCGTTTCATTATGTGCACTTAGTTCGACGATATACGGTTTTGGTTAGTATTTCTTGTTAAATCTAATATACTGCTATACTGCATAAGTATTTCAAGCTTAATTAAGTTGAAGACATACAATCATTATTGCTTTGAGTTCTGATAATTATAGAGTGGTATCTATCGCAACTGAGCAGTCAATTCTACCCAGCAATTTTTGCAACTCGCTACCATTTTTGTATTTGTTTCTATATATTACATTTTTGCAATAGATAGAATGTAAATGAAACATATTCTCTTAAGCCAGGAGAATATCCAAGTGACAAATCAATATCGATTTAAAGACCGAAATAAAAACAAACGAAAATATAATAACTAATCCCACTGACACGGCGCAACTTATGTTGGGTTTAACCAAACATCAAACACAGACATATATGCGGCTCGATGAGCTGCATACTCGTATGTGTTCAACATTGTACATAACGAAACTCAATTTGTTTCTTGTACAGGCGGTTCACGTGATTTTTTTTGTTTTGTAATAACAGAAGTGAGGTAATAATTCGTATTCGTTTGGAAGAAGCTATGCTCTTAGAGCAGGATTTTTGATCGAATAATCACAGCTGGACCTCGTTGAATGATCGGAGTAGCATCCGTGAAATAGCTATACGAGGATCTGAGCTGTCAAGTAATTGTATTTGTTTCACCGTTTTTTAAAAACTTTGCATTCTATAATAAATAATAGAGGCAAAGACGGCCTTATGCCAGGAGAATATCCTAGTGACAAATCAATAACGATTTAAAGACCAAAATAAAAACAAACGAAAATACAATTATTAAATGCTATAGCTAAATTAAGTGACAAGTTGATTCTAAGTCGACCGTTATATTAAACTGTGAATTTATTTCTTCTCTTTTAGGGGTTTACAGACAAATGCCACTGTGCGTTAGTTTCATTGTCCTTCATCTGCATACAGAACTGTTGTTGATACCTATATTGACATATTGTGACTCTGCCGCACACCTTTAAAATGATATTGTGTCCCAGGAAAACTTATCAACATAGCGGCCATAATAAAATGTACAAGTCAAAATACAACATCATATACAAAAGACTGCAGAAGGAACGAAAACAAAATCGAAAACGGGAAAGTTGAATCAACAAGAACAACTAGGTACATACGGGTAACACCAAAAGTGTGGCAACTGACAGAAAACTTAATAAAGCATGAGCGCAAGGACGCCTCGGGCGACAAAGTATAAACTCTGAAGGGCAGGAAAAAGGATTTGTGAGTTGTTGACACTGTATGTATGTGTGTAACTGCGAAGGAGGTCTTTCTTTGGGGCTTACGGAGGTTTAGAACGTTACGCAAGCGTAGGGTGACAACATAAGTTCACCTGACATTTTTTTGACAACCGTCATATTAAAGTTTGTACCAAATGACAGATAAATAAATACATCAAAGGTAACAAAATCGGAAGCAAATAAGATGAACACAGATGTAATGAACACAGAGTGTATTGTAAAATTATTTGATATTGAAATGATCACGTTAAATGATTTAGCCCATTTTATGGCAGATACTCGGGAGTAGGACTGCGGGTGCCTTGAATATACTCGCTAGCAATCGGCTTGGGGGTTCGCCCCCTTTCCTTTCCTTCTAAAGGCAATTTTAACATTCCAATAACATTATATGGACTCCCTATTTATTTATGGCTAAACAAACAAAATGGAACACCGTTACCATGAACAAACAAAAAATAAACCCCTGAAATTGGTAACGATATTTGAAATATACTAATTTAATATGCATCTCCAAGCTGACATCTGGAGAGCATCGCCTCATGACCCTCCCTATACATTGTTCTACTGGCGGAAATTTGTTAATTTAGAACTCCTAATGCAAACGTTCAGATTCTGCTATTTCATTCTCGCCATCGTCATTTTAAGAAAACTCAATTTTTAATTCAATAATCCATGCTGGACTTAACTAATACATATTTCATTAAATTCTGTTAAATATTTCATAGCAAATCGAATTCGCTTATGAGAAATAATGTCTCTTATCATCTTAAAAGGTAAATTTTTTAACGATTAAATATGTAGTAGTATTAAAAAAAATATGGGGAATTTGTACATAAAACACGATATGGGTATATAACTATCTAAAATGTATACATTATACATTAAAATGTATACTACACATTATCACTCTCATAATTTGCCTCTTATAATTATATCAGTGTCCAAATATACTCTCACTCACTCAATTATCATTGATATGCAAAACATTTTTTAAACACTTACCAACACATCCTGTGAAGCTTGAAGATGCTTTTTCTACTATTCAACAATGCATGGTGTAGAAATGATTTAATTTTGATATGTCTTGGCTTTTTTGTATGAGAGGTACAAAAACGGGTGTGGTCATAACTGCCATTTTTAGCAGGACTGTAGGAATTTTAAAAGCTGTACACTGTGCAAAAATGTTGAGTATATATATGTATTGATATTCACGATATAAGCTGTTAGCTTTTTGTACAAAATGGTACCTTTGTGTGGGAGGTGTCAAAAGGGGCGTGATTATAACGCCAATTTTTCGACAGACTGTACGTAGGTACTATAAAAACATTACTCTGTACAAAATTTAAGTATTTGTAGGTACTAGTATTAAAGTTATAAGCTGTAAACTTTTCGTACAAAATGGTACCTTCGTGAGGTAGCTACCATAGGGGCATGCCTATAACGCCTATTTTCCACTGGATTGTAGGTATTACAAAACCATTACACTGTACAAAATGTCAAGTCTTTGTATGTACTGGTATTCAAGTTATAAGCTGTTAACTTTTGGTAAAAAAATAGTCATTCTGTGTTGGAGGTACCAAAAGGGGCGTGCTAATTACTCCCACTTTTCACTGAACTGTAGGCAGTATAAAAGTATTACACTGTACAAAATCTCTAGTATTTGCATGAAGTGGTATTAAAGATATACGCAGCTAACTTTTGTTGCGAAATGGTCCATTTGTGTGGCAAGTACCAAAAGGAGCGTGGCAACATCGCCCACTTTTCTCGAGGTGATAGTGACTTATAAACTAATACTATGTGTAGAATTTTGGAAGATTCAAATACGTATTATGGGAGTTATTAAATAATAAATAATTCACTAAATATTAACCCTTTGTGGGGGAGATACTAGAAGGAGTGGACCAATACGGCCCATCTTCGAACTTAGCCGGAGATGGAAACAAATATTACCACATACGAAATTTGGAGTCAATCGGTTACTCTTTTCGAGAGTTATCGTGCGCACCAGAAGCAGACAGACAGACGGACGGACATTGCTCATTCGACTTAAAATGACCCAAAATGGATATCCGCCAAACATACTTAGGGTCTTAGGTCACTACTTCAATGTTTTACACTTTTGGCCCGTTGCAAATGATACATTCCCTCGTATCACTAAAGTGAGGATATAATTAGGTAATGATCATATGGTTTTCATATCCTATGACTTAAAAAATTCTTAATTTATGTTGGAAAAATGGAAATAAATACTGAACTACGTATAAAATAATACTTTAGAAATATTTGTTATGCATTCTTAAAATAAAAATATAAAAAACAATTTATTCAGTCATTAATTAGTAATAACAAAAAAACTCTATACATATATGAAGTCTCAATTCAGAAAGGTTACACTCTGTATAAACTTGAATGATTTTTAACTGTGTAATCAATATTTATATTCAAATTTATTTAATCGTTAAAACAAATATTATTCCATTTTGAATAATTTTTTTCTGCACTTTTGTTATCACTATTTAGGTCAGAATAATTCACTTCTCTTTTACCTTATTTTATTTTAATTCTCGATTTGACATCAGCTTAAAAGTCCAGCAACTATACGGTACACCTTGAAATACTATTATTTTCTTTTTTTTTAATTTATGTACTTTACTTATAATTGAAAATTCATTTGATTTAATTTATAAAACTATTAACTTTGGGAGCCCACGTTTTCAGTGGTGGTAATTTTTCTTCTCTAGGTGAGATACTGACGGTGGTTTCGTTTTTTAACAACAGAGATCAAATGACTATTGAGATGATATTTGAACGATGATGATTCCACGTGTCTCTGCGTTACGAAAGCGGAGTTTGGTAATAACGTGGACAGCTTGTTAGTGGACAAAGAAAATGCCTGTAAAGTGACTTCAGTCGAAATGTACGTCACTCAACGAATTTGATGTGATGTGTTTTATATTTGAGACTTTGGGTCAAGCAATTCGCATTAAATCTTAGCAATATTTTATAATACTTTTATGACTGTGTTTGTGTGGTGGTAGTGGCTATTTCCATCAGTGATGGAATGAGGTGAGAAGTAGAACAGAGTGAAATTGGGAAGAGAGTAATTATCGATTGTTGTCGTTATATGCTAAAAATTGTATTTGCCGGGAGGAGGACTTCAATTAGCGACATCATGGTTTCTTAGTTTAGCATCATAATCACTGGTCTACTTCGCGATTCAAAGGAATGTGGCTAAATAATCATTATGGAATCACGTACGTCATTATTTGTTGGCTGAATGTAATGCAGAGGGTAATAAGATGTCATTACTAGGTAATGCAAGTGATAATGACATGTACTGACAAAGATTTTGCTGGGCAGAATCATGGATTAGCTTGTCGATATTGAAATGTAGAAAAATGTCATTAGTTAAGATCGAATCGTACATATCGAATCGTACATGCACACTGAAAAAAAGTTGAAGAACTAAAAACAATACCGTCTCTAAAGCAATGAAATTGTTGCCTTTACTCCATAAACAATAGTCAGTAAAATAATGAAAATTTACTTGATTTCAACGAAATAATAAATAAAGTATTCTATCTTTTGAATGAGCTTCTGTTGTCAAGTGGTTGAAAATTACGTGGCGGAAAATAAAAGTAGCCTCCGATGCTTTCCACATATTGGCCTATCTGTCCACCAAGTTTTATGAAAATCGGAATACGTCGTATAGGCATCAACATTTCTTGTGGGCCAAGATACTTTTCTCTACCAAATTTCATATTTATCGGATGGAAATAAGAATTAATAACTTCACCTTGAATTTTACATAATGATCGGATTTTAATACAACATGTACTTTAGTGCCACATGAAAGTCAAATTCATAAAGTTAGGATAATTTCATTAATTTTCAGTACGCTTGTTTCTTTGTGCAATCTGTACTTTCAGTAGAAGCACAACGATCACTTTTTACCGCTGAAGTGAGACTATAAATCTCATATATATTTGAAGAATATTCTCAAGACTAATATGATACAAGCATATCAATTAACAGGTATTCCCTGAATGCAAACTTTTGTCAAATCCCACGGAAAATACCAATTCACATGAGTCTGTTCGTTAAATCACTAAAAATATTTCGAGAATGTCCAGTCTTTATGACGTAGAAGGCTATAAAAGTGAGATTTAAGAGTAATATGCCGAAACTTATGTTCTACCAAGAAAACTCAAATTTGGCAGTGTATTAAGGTCATTATATTAAATTGTACGCAGTGCACAATAACGTTTTACAATTGTTATTATAACCTGCTATATTTTCCATCCTTTAGACGTCTCGAGTTTTGAAATAAATTGTGGTATTTTTGTTCTCTGCCATCCTCGACATTGTCTTGTGCGGCAAAGATAAAGTGATTCTGCTACCGTCTTCTGCGAATTCATGTACAATTTCGGATTAAATTATCTTAAAGATTGGTGTTGATTTTTAACTTGACACATACGCATTTTTATGCTGTGGCATATTGATAAGATTTAAGAGATTTGCAACTAAGTCAGGCACACAAATGTTAACGACCTCGTTTTATTTGTGTCACTAGAGGATTTAGGAAAAATCAATGTTTTTTTTTTCACGAGAACTGTTAAAAGTTCACGAGAACTTGTTTTATTGGAAAGGTTGAACATTATCATTTAATAATGGAACACAATATCATTCATATTACTACCACAACTGGCTCGGCTGTTCGATTATTTTGGGTCGAATCTCTTCAATGGCAACTTCGATTTCATGTTTCATCGCTTCAATTGTCTCTGTATGCTTTGCATTTATTCTTAATAACTCCCACAGAAAATAATCCAAAAAGAAATAATCCAAAAGGTAATCGGTAATTCAAATTTAAAATTTTAAATGGCCCACATTGCAAGGGGTGATCCATTTCGAGGTTCCCTACTTTTTTAAAGAAAAAAAAACACAGAAAATTCAAATTGAATGGGGAATGTTTATTATTATTTGAAGGAACATTCTTTGGCATTTATTTTTTGAAGATTATGTATATCAAATGTTGGCCGCGGCTACGTCTCAGATGGTCCATCCGTTGAGTCCAATTTTCGATGACTCGTTCGAGCATGTCGACTGGTAACTGGCGAATGACACGCGTAAACTTTGTTCAGGCGTAAGTCTTTCCATTTGTTCAGGCGTAAGTTTTCCATGAAATGCCAAACAATACTTAATAAAAATAACATGACAGATGACACGACTCACACGTGATCTGTCAAAAAAGGCTATTGAAAAAGTATCTGTATTTGGATAACCCGTTATAACATTACACTAATTAATCTGTCAATTTGTTATCAAAACGTTGTTCAGGCGTAAGTCTTTCCATGATGAAATGCCAAACAATACCTAACAAAAATAACATGACACGACCCACACGTGATGTGTCAAAGAAGGCTATTGAAAAAAGTATCTCTACTTGTATCACTTTATATTTACAGATACATTTTCCGATTTTACATGATTTCTTTTATTTGTAGGGAAAAACATTATCAAATCAACTAAAATCTAAAAGAATATAGATTTTAAAAGTGTTTGAAAATGGTTATCAATAAAAGCATACGAGATCCCATATTTTCGCCTATTCATGGGGAACACCATTTCAAAATCAACTGGAATCAAAAATCATATCAATTTTAAAACACGACTAAAGGTTAGCTCATATAGTTACAAAGTTAGTTGTAATTCAAAATTGAATTTTTAAAATGTTCGCCTACCCTGTCCTAGTATTTGGTGAATATCTGATCAGAATGTACACCGATTTTCTTTACATCAACCTTTCTGAATTTGCAGCATATAGCTATACGATGAAAAAAAAATAGATCTGGTATAACACATAAGACACAATTTATGACCATTTAAAATGACATTTTCAAAAAATAAGATTTTTTGACTTTTTTGGGAAAAAGGTAATTTATAAAATAAGTTATTTAAAAAAAGTATTTATATTTATATTCGTCTTAAAGGAAACTTGAGTGTTTTCGAAGATAGAACGGGTCAAATATAATCACTTGAATTGTTGCCAAGCTACTCTAATTTAAAAATTTTCTCTCGTACACCACATATTCATTTTAGTACTCCGTTGGTGACACCTCTAAATACACTACGCAACAAAAAAATTTTTTTTGTGTGCTAGACCTAAAATTTTTTTTGTATAGAGTGTGGCCTGCTGTTATATAAAATCAAAAATTTTTTTATGGATAATTTTTTTTTTTAAAAATTTTTTTATTGAAATTACTATTTTCGTCGAACGTACCCTTAGTATTTGCACTATAATTTTTGGAGTATATGCCCGATCAGGTGGACTTATACGTTAAATTTAAGCTATTTATGTGGGCTACCAATGGTGGAAATATCTCTTTCACATAGAAACAGTGGTTTAGTAACAGTCATTAAACAAATGGGAAAAAGCAGATTTTTTTCAAAAAAAAAAATCCTGGGACAAAAAAAACCAGTAAGGAAAGGCAGAAACTCGGACGGGGCCGACTATATAATACCCTACACCTCCCTAAATATGCGATAAGGGTGATTGCGATAATAATTTGGAATAATTGGTAAATGGGTAAGAACATATATATGTGGATATACCTAATTCTGAACCGATAACACTATGCAACAAATGAACACTTTTTGAAAAATACACGAACCTGACTGTATAGCTTCGATTCTACTACCAAATGGTAGTATAACCCTATACTTAGTTTCGCGAGATTGGTGACCAATTTTTTTTTATGGGCCTCGAAAGATTCGGAATATCAGTGGACCCCTTGAAAAAAGGTGTCATCGGTTTTTGAGCAACAGCTACTTCAGACTTGGTGATAGCGCTTAACTATATTTGGCAATAATGTAGCTAAGAACACGTTGAACAAAGCCTGTTAACATTTCATGCCAAAAAAATTTTGTTTTCATGATCTTTTTTTCCAAAAACATAGGATTAAATTTGCTTTTTTTCACTTTTTTCGGCAGAACTCTAAGGGATCGCTGATTTTTTACTAACAATATTTGGCAATATTGTAGCCACGGTAAATCTGAAAAAAGTGAAAAAAAATAAATTTAATCCCATGTTTTTCGAAAAAAAGTGCAGGAAAACAAAAATTTTTTGGCATGAAATGTTAACAGACTTGTTCAACGTGTTCTTAGCTACATTATTGCCAAATATAGTTAAGCGCTATCACCAAGTCTGAAGTAGCTGTTGCTCAAAAACCGATGACACCTTTTTCAAGGGGTCCACTGATTTTCCGAATCTTTCGAGGCCCATAAAAAGAAATTGGTCACCAATCTCGCCAAGGTTTAGGTTAGGGTGGCAGCCGTATTTTTTTACAAGCTCACATAGACCAGTTTAGGTCCCTAGTGTTACCACGGGCTGAAATGCCCCTCATCGAAACCAACCTGTTTGATATATAAATTTATCGATAGTACGAATATCAGTACTGGAAAGATCTGTTAGGCTGCCTAAAAAGGCCGACCCCAGTATATCCAGTCGTCGTTTACTCAAAGCGGGACAGTCGCAAAGCAAGTGCTCAATGCTCTCCACTTCTTCCTCATCTCCACAGCTTCGGCAGAAGTCATTGGAGTCAATACCCAATCTTTTGGCGTGTTCGCCGATCAAGCAGTGTCCCGTCAGAACCTGTACTAACGTAGACAATCGTTTCCTCTCTAGTGCGAGGAGATATTTTGACCTTCTCAGGTCATACCTTGGCCAGATTTGTCTAGCTACCCTGCAGGTGCCGATTTCTGTCCATCTATCGTTGGACTGCCTGATTGCCTCTTGCCTAAGCCAAAGCTTGCACGTGGATAGTGGCGCACCAATATATGCAAATTCTTCGAGAATTTGTAATGTCGTCCCTTTCCTAGCAAGTTCATCGGCTTTGCAGTTCCCCGGGATATCCCTATGCCCAGGCACCCATATGAGGTGTATATTAAACTGCTCAGCCATCTCGTTAAGAGATCTGCGGCAGTCGAGGGCTGTTTGTGAATTTAGGGATGTTGCCTCCAGAGAATTGATGGCAGCCTGGCTGTCCGAGTAAATGACAACGCCATTGTTGGTTACTATGTTGCGACTCAGCCACTTGGCGACTTCCCATATTGCCATTATTTCGGCTTGATAGACACTGCAGGTATCTGGTAGTCTGTGAGCTATATCCAGACTAAGTTCTTCACAGTGTACTCCGAAGCCAACCTTTTCATCAAGCTTCGAACCATCCGTGTAAAAGTGGAGATGGTTTATATTACCTGGTATTCTGCCGACCCATTCATCTCTGGCGGGAATCATAGTGATGTAATTTCTCTCGAAGGTGTACACTGTTGGTATATAGTCCACTCGGTCGGTTACCATAGCACTACACTTTGATATCCTCATGTGACCATAGTTCTTGTACCTCCACATTGATAGGCAGTTTAATCTTATTGCCGCTTTGGTTGCAACTTCTCTCGCCACAATATTAATCGGCAGTATATGGAGTAGGGCTTGTAGAGACTCGGTCGCTGTAGTCCTTAAGGCTCCGCTTATGCTCAGGCAGGCAGTCCTCTGAACCTTTGTTAGTAGGTTGGTAATGGTTAGTTTGTCAGTTGCCGTCCACCATACCACAATACCGTATAACAGTATTGGACGAACTACTGCTATATATATCCAGTGGACGATTTTAGGAGAGAGTCCCCACCGCGACCCTACAGCCTTTTTGCAGGAACATAAGGCGACGTTGGCCTTCCTTACACGTTCCAATACGTTAAGTCTAAATAACATTTTCCTATCTAGAATTATTCCTAAAAATTTTGCACTTTCAGAAAAGACTAGATCTGTTCTATTTATCCGAGGTGGAGGGTCCACATGTGGGACATTATTCATCCTAGTAAAGAGAACCAATTCTGTCTTGTTGGGGTTAACGCCCAAACCGCTGCTTCTGGCCCATCTAGCCAACTTGTTCAGAGCCACCTGTAGGATGTCTCTGAGGACGTTTACGAATTTGCCACTCACTGCGATTGCCACGTCGTCCGCATATGCCACGACCTTGCAGCCACAACGTTCTAGATCTAGCAGGATTTCATTCACCGCTAGGTTCCAAATTAGTGGAGACAATACTCCTCCTTGCGGGGTCCCTCTGTTTACATACCTTGTTAGAGTTGTGGACCCTAGACATGCTGTTATGCGTCTTCTGGTGAGCAGACTTTGAATTAGTCTAATCAAACTAGTGTTAACTTTTAGATGTGAGAGTGCCGCAATTACCGCATCGGAATGAATGTTGTTAAAAGCCCCTTCTATGTCAAGAAATGCCACCATGGTGAATTCCTTGAAATGAAGGGACGATTCGATAGTGCTCACAAGTTCGTGCAGGGCTGATTCAGTAGACTTGCCCTTGTTGTAAGCATGTTGGTTCCCCGACAGGAGTTTTGTATCCAGGTTTTCCCTAATGAAATGATCTAAAAGTCTTTCCAGACCTTTCAATAAGAACGAGGATAGGCTAATTGGTCTGAAGTCTTTTGGCCTAGTGTGTGATATCTTTCCCGCTTTAGGTATGAATACCACTTTGGTATCCCTCCATCGATTCGGGACGTATGAAAGCCTGATACAGCCTACATAAATTTTCTCCAGCCAGGGGATAATGTACTTTAACATTTTCTGCATTTCTGCTGGAGTGATTCCATCTGGTCCAGGTGACTTGAAGGGCTCAAAGCTGTTAATAGCCCAGCTTATTCTGGATCTCTCAGTCAAGAAGCTAGCGACGCTCGCAGTCCACTCGCACTCTTGTTGGTCCTGCTGATCCTCGGGTTCTGTTATAGAGTTCCCCGGGAAATGTGTGTAGAGCAGTACATTGAGCGACTGCTCGCTGTTTTTGGTCCAGTTATTTGCCTCATCCTGTAAATATCCCACTGTACAGGGTGAAGCAGATAATATCTTCCTCAGCCTAGCGGCGTCGGAGACCTTTTCCACTTCACCACAGAAGGTATACCAAGAGCGCCTTTGCGCCTTTCTAAGCTCCTTCTTATAGATCTTGAGTTGCTCTTTATAGGCATCCCAATCATTAGCGACCCCAGTAGATTTAGCCTTATTGAATAGCTTGTTGCAGGTCTTTTTCATAGCCGTTAGCTCAGAAGTCCACCATTGGGGTTTAGTTTTACCCTTGTACCTTGTTTTTGGACAGGCTTCTTCAAGGGATCTATTGAATGATATGGTGATATGATCGACCAGATTATCCAAACCGGCTTTGTCATTCGGTTCGTACGGAAGTTTAGAGTTGAGGACTTTCTTGAAATTCTTCTCATACAGATGCCACTTTGTCTTCCTTACATTTCTGTGGACGGCGGGTTTAGGCGCTTTTTCCGCGAGTTTCAACTCAATATAATGATGATCTGAGAATGAGTGGTCGTCCAGTACATTCCAGCCAATAATTTTGTCTGACATCCGGTCAGTAGCAAACGTTACGTCGAGTACCTCTTGTCTGTCTTTAATTGTGAAGGTCGGTTTATTACCTATGTTACAAATACTAAGATTGGTAGTTAGAATAAAGTCAAGAAGCGAATCACCCCTATTGTTTATATCCGTACTACCCCAGATAGTATGATGAGCGTTCGTGTCTGCGCCAATAATCAGCTCGAGCTCGTCAGACGTTGCTTCTTCTACTACTTCTCTGAATAGAGCAGTCGGTACTACAGATTCATAAGGCAAGTAGCTGGAGACCACCCAATATACGCGATTACCGACCTCCAGGCTAGCAGCTGTTTGGTCTTTACCACTTAAATTAGTCAGGAGAAAGATACTTAGATCTTTCCTTGCCAAAATGCAGGTTCTTGGAGTGCCTTCACAGTTGGCCACAAGCAGTTTAAAGTTGGGTGTCCTAATACCGCACACCCTTCCTCCCACTACGTAGGGCTCCTGTATCAGGACGATGTCTACTGCGCCTGTGGACAGGCGCAGCAATAGAGCCGCTGAGGCTGCTTTAGCGTGATGGAGGTTAATCTGTAGAATTCTTACCATCATTGGTAATTGACAGATTAACATCCACCCCAACAAGGGTGTTATCGAACTCTTCGTCCGTATCGTCGAGAAGCATGTCCCCGCCAGATGCGTCAAAGAGTCCGGAGACTCCCCTCAGCCCCTCTGTGTCAGAAGTAGAGCTTTCGTCCTCAGAGTAGGACGTTACAGATCTTCTGTTAGAGTTGGAGTCACCAGAAATAATAGGCGTGGCTACCTCCGCACTTACAGAAAGTGCCACGGTGGACGACTCACCTTCTGCAGTGGGAGCTATATCCTGCTTGTATATCTTCAAGATTATAGTCTCGAAGCCATATTGTAGGGTTGCACTCGCACTTTGTATATGGGAGGTGGATTCAGCGTTTAGGATAAGATTGACCTGCCGCTTTTTACCATCCGCCTCACCCACCTTGCTGATTCTCCAATTATGGGCCGGCAGACCAGGATTGGAATCTTTTATTATTTCTAAGATGTCAGCCGGGTTGGAGGGCTCTTCTGTAACCCAGGTGATGGCTCTAGGGTGACTAGGGATGTTGTTTTTTTCGACAACATCCAACTGGGCACCCGGCCACACCTCACCCGCTCGACTCAGAGCAGCCTTATAAAGGTCTACTGATCTGGCATCACCGAAATATAAGAGCTTTACTCTCCCCTGATGCCATCCTGCATCGTTGCAGATTGGTGGTTTGCCCGGCATTTCTCTACGGACATCGAGGTAATGAGCCATAATGGCTGATTGTACATGACTCCATTTGTCCTTGAGGATGGATCCATCCTCACTACTTCTGTCTATAACAGCCATCACTAGACTCTCCTTCGCCACTTCATTGAAGGGCTTGGTGAGTGTCCTGTTGATGGTGACATTAGGGCCTCTTGCCTTTTTCGAAGGCAGGGGTTCATCAGGTGATCTGATTCGTTTTACTTTATTAGCCGTTAACACAGCTGAATTTGTGGCTCTTTCAGCCGACTCATTGGCCTTAGATGCATCTATGACGCCTTTAGCCCAGGTAAGTGACTCTTTTTGTTTTTCGGTAAGAGCCGAAACCTCAACAGCCTCCAACTTCGTCAAAACTCTGAGCGCTACACGATGCTCATTGTGCTTCCGTTTTGACGGTCGGACATGACGTTTCCCCCTCACCGCACCACCTGTTGTGGGTACTTGGGGGAGATTTTCACCATTTTTGGTGTGGTCGGCTTTGGCCAAGACCAACGGACGGACAGTCGGACGATTGGGGAACCGCGCTCCATCGGAACACGAAGGCATCCCCGTCAAGAGAATTTATTTTAATTTTGTCTGTATTAGACCGTAATAGGTACTACGATGTAGGCCTTACAGACTTTGTACAGATTTTTGCTATTGCGTAATAGGTACTGGTAACTATCCGCTATGTGATAAACACGTCCGTTCACTGCGACTGATCAGCAACGAATCCCAAACTGAGTATAGGGTTATACTACCATTTGGCAGTAGAATCGAACCTATACCGTCAAATCCGTGTATTTTTTTCACTGTTGCACAGTGTAATCGCTAAATTAATCATTATTCGTTCCCAAATTGAGAAACATCATTCTGGAGACTTTTGTAATGATCGGAAGTAAAGTACAACTTCTATAGCGCTTTGTAACCAAATCAAGAGGAACATATATATGGAGGTTATATATAAATCTGAATCGATTTTCCCTGAATACGCATTCATGTAAAATAGAAACCTCTTTCTGTCGAATTTCGTACTGATCGGATATAAAATACAGTCTCTACAGCGCTTATATGTCAAATCGGGGGTAACATATATATGGGGGCTATATCTAAATCCGAACCGCTTTTCTCCGAATTTAGCAGTATTCCTTCATGTAATAAGAAACCTCTTTCTGCCGAATTTCACACTGATCGGATATAAAATACAGTTTTTACAGCGCTTACATGTCAAATCGGGGGTAACATATATATGAGGGCTATATCTAAATCTGAACCGATTTCTTCCAAATTTAACATTGTTCATTCATATAATAAGAAACCTCTTTCTGCCAAATTTCATACTGATCGGATATAAAATAAAGTTTTTACAGCGCTTACATGTCAAATCGGGGCTAACATATATATGGGGGCTATATCTAAATCTGAACCGATTTTAACCAATTTCGTCCTTTGGCCAAAAAAAAGATATGTGTAAAGTTTCGTCGAGATCGGACCATAATTGCGACCTGTTCTTTGATTACAAAAATACATGCACAGACAGACAGACGGACAGACAGACGGACATAGCTAAATCAACTCAGAAAGTGATTCTAAGTCGATCGGTATAATAAACGATGGGTCTATTTCTTCTCCTTTTGGGTGTAACAAACAAATGCACAAAGTTATAATACCCTGTACCACAGGGTGGTGTAGGATATAAACATAAAAAATAGAAAAAAATCGAAAAAATATTTCATTTTATTTTTTAAAACTTTGCATCCTAGCGATGAAAATAATGCCTAAAAAATCTATGGAAAAATTTAGAAATTATAGCCCTTTTGGTAGAGGTAAGAGAATTTCAAAAAATCTTTTTTTTTAATTTCAGTTTAAATAGCGATTTTATTTATTACTTATATTTATTATGTACATTTGAGTTTATTAAATTAACAAGTTTCATTAGAAGTAATTGTGAGTTCTTTGTTGACGTTTGTAGATTTCGGAATCGGTTTCTCTAATGAGGAACCAAATATAATCTCCCATTATTCTTTCATCGCAGTGCCCTTGGTAACGCCCTCGATGGACTTCAATTCTTGGTGAAACCTTTCGCCATGTTCGTCACTTACGTCGCCAAGATTCTCGGGGAAAAAGTTTAAATGAGAATGCAAGAAATGAATTTTGATAGACATATTTACACCAGTTGGAATACAAAAAGCGAAAAATAAGTTGGAAGAATACATACATATGTGTTATATACATAAATATAATAACATAAATATCGGCTATCCCAGAGGCATTACATACCAACTACTTTTAAATCGCAACAAATTTTCCAGTTATGTTCATATTTTATGTATTTTATCAATTTGGCCATTGTTTCGTATGATTCCTTAGTGTTGACAGCATGAGCAATGGGAATCGACGGTTTCTGATTTCCGTTGTGTAAAAGTACTGCTTTCAAACTTTCTTTACTGCTGTCAACAAGTAACCGTCATTTCTTTAAATTGTATGTTTGATTAAGTTCCTCGAACAATCCGGGCATGTCCTTGCAAAAGCATCTGTTATCCACAGTTGTATAAAATTGTTTGTAAGGTATATCATGGACTCTATAATATGATATGTTAAAATCTGGGGCCAAAATATTTTTCTGTTTCATTCGAGATGCAAGTACTTCTGCCTTATCTTTGGTCAGTTCCAAATCTCTCACTAGATCAATGAGTTGAAACTGAGTTAAAAGCGATGACTTCTGACTCAAACTTGAATCGCTCAGAGTTGAGTACTTAGTTGAACTTGATGATGTTTCCGTAATTAGGCTGTTAGCTATACTTGAACACTAGGGAATTGGTATTGTTTCCGAATGTGCAACTGGCAAAGTGACACATTTTACTTCAGCGTAATTCCAGCGAATGCTCCTTCCTACTCCAATCGGTTTACTTCGACAAAAATAGCAGTCCGTATCGTGAATGAATGGTTGTCTCCAAATCATTGGCATTCCAAATTACACGTGATGTCTAAAATGAAAACATTTTATTCCACAAAACATTGTAATACATTAATTGTAAAGTACTTACCACATGCTTCCACTACTCCATCGAGTAAGATTTACATGGCACGAATTACTCAAAATACTAGGTGTCCTTGGTTCGTTCATATTTTTCACTCTTATACCAAAGTATTTCACATATAATTCTTCTATTATTTTACTAAACGCACGTCGATTTTTTTAATTACATATTTTCCGCAGACTTAGCAGAAATTGTCGGGATCCTTTACACATTGAAAATTTTTTTGTATTTTACTCATACTTCGAAATATAACTTTATACGAGTAACATTTTTCAGAAAATCGACTTATCTCTTTAAGGCGCTGAATTACACTAATTTATTAATAAGAAATTTCATTCATAAATTCCGGGTTTAAGGTTCATAAGTTGCAGTGCCAGTAGCTGACATATAGTTTGCTTCGAACTTAGAAACCCAATATTTTCAGGACTGCCGCGTACTACTTTGTATTGCGACTGGGATGTCCATGCACCTAAAAGGCGTAACTGAATGGAAACCTCATAAATAAAAAACCACAAATATTGCTGAATGACCCTTTACCTGAGCGGATCTCATCCAATATAGCTCTAACATTGCATATAATGTTTTATGGAGGGTTACGAACGGCCATAAAACCTCGTCCTCTCTATAATTTTATTTAATTTAATGTCTGACATCAATCCTCATAAAATAAAATGCAAGTACAATATCTCTTATATGTTTCTCACACATATGGCGAATTAAATATAAGCAAAAACATAATTTAAAAACAAAAAATATGAAACAAGATTTTTTGGAATTTCCTTAACATTTACAAAATGGCTCATTACTTTTACATATATCCATAGATTTTTTTTTCAAATAGACAGTGTTTTCTTGGTTAGCATGCTGGATTTTTAATTTTTTTTTTCGATTTTTTCTGTTTTTTTTTGTACCAGGAAAGAGTGTTTTAAAAAAAAAATATTTTTTTTTCTCATATTTTTGACGACTGTTACTAAACCAAAGATCCAAAGAGCGATATTTGCAGCATACGTAGCCCTCAAAATTCCCTTTAATTTGAGGCTTAACACGGCTCAATCAGGCTTATACTAAAATTATGGTCCAAATACTGAATGTACTTTCCATGAAAGAGTTGAGGCTCGCTTTTTAAGGTCTTGACTAGAGTGATCAAAACCGGTTTAAAATAAACCGGCCCACCGGTTTTTTGCTTCCACCGTCCCCGGTTTTTCTCAAAATCATGAATTTCGGACAACCGGTGCAACCGGTTTTTTTTCGTTTGTTTCCACCGGTTTTCCGGTTTTTTTATTATCACTAAAATATTAAAAATTATTTACAACTTTATATACAAAATATCAAAAAGTAAGATAATAATATGAAAGATCTCCTTATATGGCCTAAAAAGACTCGGCAACTTTGCTGGAATACGAAGCCATTCACCAATTTCTACACAAATTACAAAAATTTAAAGGAAATAAATGATTCATACGCGCAGAAGTTATGTGAAAAGTAAACGCATTCTCCCACTCCCACTCCCAAACCGAAACAAAAACAAAAAACAAAAACCGACTAGTGTATACTCTTATATATGTATATACTCGTATATACCCACCTGCACTAAAGTGTGTATATAAAATATATATGTAAAAAGATTTAGTACCTCTATTAAATATCCCGAAATATTAATATTTTCTTGACTGAACTACATAAGGAAATTTCATGTCAAGTGGGTTAATTTTTAAAAGGGATGTCTTCTATCGGGATGAAAATTGCACCAAGTAGCCCTATCAGATAGTAGTTATGAGACACAATTCCAACGAGATCGGTTAAGGACTTTCCGCGTTGGAGGGTGTCAAATATAGACATTTTTGTCAAACGGTTGTTTTTTTCCATCTGAAATGCTAAAATGTTTGGTTGAACGTTAATTTTTTTTCAGAGGTTTATATTTATTTTGATAGATCAACAGGTCCCATCCCATTAATAGGTCACAAAGCTTTTAAAGGAAATTTTCTAAGCTTTCTTTTGAGCAAAAAAATCAAAAATTAAAACATAGGTTTTTACCAAAATTTCAAAAAAGTTTAATTTTACAAAAAAGTTATGAAAATATATTTGCTAATTTTTTAAAAGGTTGAAGAAAGACTATCGATAACACTTTTGGAAAATGTTTCTAAATACAATAGCTAATTAGTTATAAGCATGAGATAAAAGGACCGTTTGACTCAAATCACAATATTCATCACAATCCAACTCATAACTACTATCCAACAGGACTAAATTTGGTGCAAGATTCCTGATCAGAAGACATCGCTTTTAAAAATGTAATATTAAAAAATCGCCTTTTTTGTTATTAAAAAGGAAAATGTTTTTCAAACGGCAACTTTCATACTGTTTTGTTATGCAGAAAAAAACCGGTTAAACCGGTTTCCCCGGTTTTTTACGAAGAAAAAAACCGTCCACCGGGTTTTTTATAACTTAAATAAACCATCCACCGGTTTTTTATTTTTTCAAAAAAAACCGGTTTTTTGATCACTCTAGTCTTGACCTGTACTTTCAACTGCATATTTCAATGACGGTTAGATTGACGTTTATAAATGCATCAGCTGCATATGCTACTTTATTTTGCATCCTGTATATCAATGACACCAACCTAAAATTCTGAGAAAAATATAGACAAGAAGCCCCATTTGTCTTAAACTGACCCCACGAATTTCAAGATGGTGTTCAGCCTCGTTCTTTTTTAAAAAAATATTTAGTAAAAAGTGCCAATGATTTTCTTGTATAAATTATGATAAATATTGAAATCGCAAAATAGACAGCATGATTCCAATAAAAAACAATTTCGATTTCTGACATTTTTAAGAAAAATTTATATTGCATAGAAACGGAAGAAAACACAAGATTAAGATTTACAGGATCAGCTCAGATTAGATAGGACTATATTTCTACATATAATTCAAAAGTCTATGTTGGTGTTTTTCTGGTTCAGTATGCAAATTAAATTAAAGAGGAAAAATATATAACATATCTACATAGGATGTCCTAGTTAAGACCTTAAAGAAAATCTCTAATTTGTATAAATACACAAACGCGTTTTTAAAATATAACATATCGTCATCAGAAAAGACAACGGGTGTATCATCATATTTGAAAATTTTACATGAGAAGCACAAAATTAAATAAAATGAAAAATAAGTCGTATGAAAAACGGTGTTTTCAGGATAATTCCTAAACATAATGATGTATATATAAATTTGCACAAACATGATTTATAACTTGTTTGTAAAAACTACGTGAAATAAGAATTTTAAACTATGAAAAAGGACATGTCAAAAACTGAATTTCCATTTTTCTTGTTGTTGCGCCCTTTTTCGTTTCTGATGACGATATGCAATATTCACATCTCAGGAATTCTTTAATAAATATTTTTTAAAATTACGGGGCAGAACACCATCTTAAAATTTTCAGCGTTCGTTTAGAATATATGGGCCTACATAACTATATGTATTTTTCACAGAATTTTAAGTTGGTGTCATTGAGGTTCAACATGCAAATTAAATTTGCAGATGTATTTAAAACCGTTAAGGGCGCGAAAATGAAACTGCTATATAAAGAACAACTTACGACCTTTATAATTAGTCTTCATTTGTAATAATCCGGCCATGCGTTCCGAAAATGCATAACTCGAAACGTACGCCTTTTGAGAATATTTTCCTCTTTTCTTAGATTTCAGATGCTAATAACATCTGAACAAAATTTTGGTATTTTTCGCCAACTATAAGATGATTTATTTTGAACAGAGAATCGTTATGAACATTTATTTTGAAATCGGGTATGGTGACCCAAAAAAGGTGTTCGGTTTGACATGGAATGAACGATATACGAGTATGTCCTTGTATTAAAGCCTGAAACTTCAGAAGTTATTGGTGCAAATGGCTCCGCACTTACAGACGGCTCGGTGGTAATCGCGGTTTATACCTGACCATTATTTATAGTAGGGGCTACATCCTGCTTCTATACTATTGCTCCGAAATCATATCACAGGGTTCCATTTGCCTATTGTAAGTAAATTCAGCATTAAGGATCAAGTGGATCAATTCTCCAATTATAGATGGGCATATCTTAACAGCGCGATAATGCCAGCCGAGTCGAACGTTTCTTTTTAGCCCATATTAGGGATCTGGGCGAATAGGGATGTCGGTTTTCTCGGCAACATCCAACTTGACCACTGGCCAGTCTTCACCCACTCGACTCAGAGGAGCCGTATACAGGTGCTGCTGAGATTTGCTCTCCCTTCATGCCACCTTGCATTGTTATAGATTATTGGTGAAGCTGGCATCTCTGCAAGAAATGTAAGGCATTGTGCCATAGTGCTCTTAGGGATGGTGCCATCCACAATTCTTCTGTCTACAAAGGCCACCACTAGACTATCCTTCACCACTTCACTGAAGGGATTTTTGAGTATCCTGTTGACGTTGATGTTATGGCCTCTAGCCTTTTTCGAAGCAATAGGATCATCAGGTGACCCGATAATTCGGCATTATTGGCAGGCGTTAACAACCGGTTATTGCCAATGCCAAAGTCCAGCGGATCCCTACTTGTAAGGCGTGTGTAACCCTCAAAATTTAGTAGTTCTCGGGCCAGGATCTTTGGCTGGTTTATTAGATTGGTCACGAATGACCAACAATATCCCTATATTTACTCTTTCACAGTTGGGATGTTGAGGTCCTTATATATGTTTTCTTTTCTTATATACCAAGGTGCACCTGCAATTGAACGAAGAACATTTGATTATATTCTTTGTAGTTTGCATACGCTAGAAGCGCACACTGTTCCCCAGAGGTGGATACTATGTATATGTCAAAATGGGTTTTAATACCGTTTTGTATAAATTAACTTTATACTCTTTATCTAGGGCAGATCTTTGACATATAACCCACTGAAGTTGATTAGTTTTGAGTTTTATTTGAGTTACTTTTTGTGTTTCAGTTACTTTACTATGTGGTTTAATAAGTTGTTGAATTAATTATACGGTAGATACGTTTCCACCACAGCATTGACCCCGGTATTGTGGAAAAGACTGGGTGGCAGAACAACTACTACTCTCTGGGTATAAGCAAGGCTCCGTACAAATATAGTCGATTACACCTAACTGCAAACCATACACCGATGGGCACGAGGTTACATTACACCATGGTGTAAAGGGTGTTCGTTCAAAGTAGAACTCGCAGTGCACTATTCTGAACCGGTCTACCTAAGGTAAGGTAATACTTAAGTCAGACCGGACGGACTTTCTAATTATATACTACCATATAGCAAGCAATACACCTAGCATGTGTATAAGGTTGTACCTATTTATATGTGATAAATTAAACCGATATTATTAGGAATGGTTATAAGTCCAAAACAAAATCTGCTGGACAAAACAAAGAAGTAATATCATAAATTTGAGCCAGTTTAGATGAAAGATGTATTCTCTATAAGATCAAGAAACCAAATTAGACGATAACACAGTGCGACAAAATAAACTTAAGTTGAGAAGCAAATGACGCGATATTATTTTTTTCTGTATGTCTTGTCGAGTAAAACACGATTTTTTTTTTGGAATTTCCCGGACAACCCCAAAATCCGGATTTACGGGTAAAAAGCCGATTTTCTTGATATTTTTCAATTGAACGCCTTCAACTTTGTTAACTATCAACCGATTTTTAATCTCTAAACGAATTTGGAAATTATACCTTTCGAACGATATATATTTTGTTAATGAAACGTTAATAACTCTGCAATTGCAAACGGATTTTTAAGAGACTGTTTGCCTTTTTTTCCTTATAAAATATACTATATCTGTACTTAAATTAATCGTACGGCTATCTCACAAAATAATTGGTAAAAACATTGCTTAAACTAGAAAATGACGAAGTTTATTTTGTCGCCCTGTGATATCGTTTGATTTGGTTTCTTCACAAAGTTACAGGCGTTCAAGTGAAAAAAGGCAAGAAAATCGATTTTTTATTCGTAAATCCGGATTTTGGGGGTGTCCGAACAAACGTTGTTTTACTCGCCAAGACCTACAAGCAAAATAATATCGCGGTTTTTGGTAAAAACCTCATCAGTATTTGCCAGGTAATGCTCAGAGGTATATATAGGTGCAATTTCAAACAATAATTACTAGGAATACGAGTAGAGTACAGATTTCTACATTCCAGGGACATTAGTTAAAAAATCGACGCGCCTATCGGACAAATGGTAACAATGAATGGTAATGGAGAAATTTAAAAGTACTGTCAATAAATACAGCCAGATTTTTTGTTTACACTTATACAGTAAGACGCCAAAACTGAAGGTGCTTTCATATGGGGATTTTTATTATAAACTACCGACAAAAAAATTGGGCTTATACCACTCTCTTTGTCAAATACTTCGTTATCTTATCTTTAAATTGTAACACACATTTTCATCTTATTCAAATTATGCATACTATCCACAATGGACGGTTTTTTTATAAAAGCTATGTTTGAATTAAAATTTTTGTAATTTACAATGGAAATTTTTAAATATACATAAATATTAAAAAAATCTTAAAGTCATATTACAAATCATGACCCTTCGTCTCCATTCTTTTTTTTGCTAAAAATTAACCATATACGAGTATAAAACTCTGAATCAGAAAAACGTTTTAAATTGGTACAAGCTTTTCAAAGAAGGTCGAGAAGATGTGAATTCATCCTGGAAGATCCGTCACATCAAAAACCGATGAAAATGTTGATAAAGTGAAGAAAATTGATATGGAGAATCACTATTAGAGAAGTTGCAGAGGAGTCGGCATATCGGATGGACATGAAGCGTGTGGCAGCGAAGTTCGTTCGGCACGTAGCCCGAGAAATTTCAAAATTCATATTTTCTTTTGAACAGACCTCGTATGACATACATTTACTTTGCATTGTAATTCATATAAATAAATAAATATCTTTATCAGAATCGATTTTGTCCTTTAAATATATTATTTCAAATATTGCATGTATGCGTTACAAACGTGAATTTTCTAACCGATCATTCTGAAAATTGAAATAAACCCGTTTATTCATCAAAGTGCGAACACAACGAGTTTCTAGTTAATCACTTCAGATTGGTTGGTCATTTACGCTAAGCCATGTAATTTCGAAATAGTAAACATAAATCAATATTTCACTTAAAATCATAGTGACCGAGTCTAGCATTCCCCAATTCCTCAAATAGACTCTACACAAACAAATTCAATAAAAATAAAAAATTTCATTTAAAATTAGTTTGACAAAAACTAATAAATTAGAATATGGTATATCCGCACAATAGCACACATTTGTGATACAGGCAGAAGCGCAAATACTCCTATATCGCAGGTATAAAACATAAAGTGTACAAGTCCATTTCGATAAATGATTTTAATTTAAATTTATATTGATACTAGCTGAGCCCGGTGCGCTTCGCTGCCCATGTCAAAATTCGCGCTGTAGAAACTGTATTTTATATCCGATCAGTACGAAATTCGGCAGAAAGAGGTTTGTTATTACATGAAGGAATACTGCCAAATTCGGAGAAAATCGGTTCAGATTTAGATATAGTCTCCATATATATGTTACCGCCGATTTGAAATTCAAGCGCTGTAGAAACTGTATTTTATATCCGATCAGTAAGATATTCGGCAGAAAGAAGTTTCTTATTACATGAAGGAATGCCGCAAAATTCGGAAAAAATCAGTTCAGATTTAGATATAGCCCCCATATATATATGTTACCCCCAATTTGACATGTAAGCGCTGTAGAGACTGTGTTTTATATCCGATCAGTACGAAATTCGACAGAAACAGGTTTCTATTTTACATGAATGAGTATTCTAGGAAAATCGATTCAGATTTATATATAACCTCCATATATATGTTCCTCCAGATTTGGTTACAAAGCGCTATAGAAGTTGTACTTTACTTCCGATCATTACAAAGTTCTCCAGAAAGATTTTTCTCAATTTAGGAACGAATATTGCTTAATTTTGCGATTATCGGTTCAAAATACATTTACCAATTATTCCAAATTATTATCGCAATGACCCTTATCGCATTGTTAGGGAGGTGTAGGGAGGCGGGGCCGACTTTCTGCCTTTCCTTACTGGTATTAGTAATAAATTCACTGAATGAAAAAATACCGAATTCAGTGGAAAGTCCAGAAAATAGAAATGTATACTTATAAAATTTCCAAATTCTTGTTTCATTGATATTGCATCACATTATCATATTGCGATTGTATTGGAGTGAGCAGCTGTAATTATCGCATACCGAGCATTTTTGTTCATGTATTTCCTATATAATACTTGCAAGATATATCAAAATATGGGCTGGGCCACGCCCACTGGTCCTATTCCGCCCATTTGAAAGCCAATCACGTAGACTGCTACCAGATACATATACGCAAAATTTCAACACTCTCGCTAACAAAATGAGCAAGATAATTCAATTTCAATTGGCTTATATGGGCGGTGGCCCGCCCATTGGTCAGATCCCGCCAATTTTTGGACCAATCACGTGGACTGTCACCAGATACATATCTACAACATGACAGCACTCTAGATAAAAAATTGTGCAAGTTATATCAATTTCAAAATTTGGCTTATAAGGACGGGGCCACGCCCATTGGTCCGATCCCGCCCATTTTCTGACCAATTACGTAGAATGCCACCAGATACATATACACAACATTGCAGCACTCCCGATAGCAAATTGTGCAAGATATAACAATTTCAAAATTTGGTCATTGTGGGCGGGGCCACGCCTATTGGTCCGAACCCGCCCATTTTTGGACCAATCACGTAGATCGCCAACGGATATATATACACAAAATTCCAGGTCTCTCGCTAACAAATTGTGCAAGATATCACATTTTTTAAATTTGGCTTATATGGGCGGTGCCACGCCCATTGGTTCGATCCCGCCCGTTTTTGGATCAATCACGTAGACTGCCACCGTTTACATATACACAAAATTCCAGCACTCTCGCTAACAAATTGTGCAAAATATCTCAATTTCAAAATTTGGCTTATATGGGCGGGGCCACGCCCATTGGTCCGATTCCGCCCATTTTTGGAAAATTCACATAATCTGCCATTAAATGCATACAAACAAAATTTCAGCACTATACCTATAATAGGAGCAGAAATATCGGATTTTTAACCTGCGATTTGTATGGGAGGTACAACGCCCCTTTGTCCAATTAATTTTTTTTTTTCTATATAAACCATCTCGTGAAAATTTAGAATCGAATAAAAAAAAAATCATCCAAATCGCTCCAGCCGTTCTGACGTGATGCCATTACACAGATGGACCGTTTCATTTTTATATATATAGACTAGCTGAGCCCGGTGCGCTTCGCTGCCCATGTCAAAATTCGCGCTGTAGAAACTGTATTTTATATCCGATCAGTACGAAATTCGGCAGAAAGAGGTTTGTTATTACATGAAGGAATACTGCCAAATTCGGAGAAAATCGGTTCAGATTTAGATATAGTCCCCATATATATGTTACCCCCGATTTGAAATTCAAGCGCTGTAGAAACTGTATTTTATATCCGATCAGTAAGAAATTCGGCAGAAAGAGGTTTCTTATTACATGAAGGAATGCCGCAAAATTCGGAGAAAATCAGTTCAGATTTAGATATAGCCCCCATATATATATGTTACCCCCAATTTGACATGTAAGCGCTGTAGAGACTGTGTTTTATATCCGATCAGTACGAAATTCGACAGAAACAGGTTTCTATTTTACATGAATGAGTATTCTAGGAAAATCGATTCAGATTTATATATAACCTCCATATATATGTTCCTCCAGATTTGGTTACAAAGCGCTATATATATAAATCCAGAAAGATTTTTCTCAATTTAGGAACGAATATTTCTTAATTTTGCGATTATCGGTTCAAAATACATTTACCAATTATTCCAAATTATTATCGCAATGACCCTTATCGCATTGTTAGGGAGGTGTAGGGTATTATATAGTCGGCCCCGCCCGACTTTCTGCCTTTCCTTACTGGTATTAGTAATAAATTCACTGAATGAAAAAATACCGAATTCAGTGGAAAGTCCAGAAAATAGAAATGTATACTTATAAAATTTCCAAATTCTTGTTTCATTGATATTGCATCACATTATCATATTGCGATTGTATTGGAGTGAGCAGCTGTAATTATCGCATACCGAGCATTTTTGTTCATGTATTTCCTATATAATACTTGCAAGATATATCAAAATATGGGCTGGGCCACGCCCACTGGTCCTATTCCACCCATTTGAAAGCCAATCACGTAGACTGCTACCAGATACATATACGCAAAATTTCAACACTCTCGCTAACAAAATGAGCAAGATAATTCAATTTCAAAATTTGGCTTATATGGGCGGTGGCCCGCCCATTGGTCAGATCCCGCCAATTTTTGGACCAATCACGTGGACTGTCACCAGATACATATCTACAACATGACAGCACTCTAGATAAAAAATTGTGCAAGTTATATCAATTTCAAAATTTGGCTTATAAGGGCGGGGCCACGCCCATTGGTCCGATCCCGCCCATTTTCTGACCAATTACGTAGAATGCCACCAGATACATATACACAACATTGCAGCACTCCCGATAGCAAATTGTGCAAAATATAAAAATTTCAAAATTTGGTCATTGTGGGCGGGGCCACGCCTATTGGTCCGAACCCGCCCATTTTTGGACCAATCACGTAGATCGCCAACGGATATATATACACAAAATTCCAGGTCTCTCGCTAACAAATTGTGCAAGATATCACATTTTTTAAATTTGGCTTATATGGGCGGTGCCACGCCCATTGGTTCGATCCCGCCCGTTTTTGGATCAATCACGTAGACTGCCACCGTTTACATATACACAAAATTCCAGCACTCTCGCTAACAAATTGTGCAAAATATCTCAATTTCAAAATTTGGCTTATATGGGCGGGGCCACGCCCATTGGTCCGGTCCCGCCCATTTTTTCACCAATTACGTAGAATGCCACCAGATACATATACGCAACATTGCAGCACTCCCGCTAACAAATTGTGCAAGATATCAAAATTTTGTCTATGTGGGCGGGGCCACGCCCATTGGTACGATCCCGCCCATTTTTGGACCAATCACGTAGACTGCCACCGTTTACATATACACAAAATTCCAGCACTCTCGCTAACAAATTGTGCAAAATATCTCAATTTCAAAATTTGGCTTATATGGGCGGGGCCACGCCCGTTGGTCCGAATCCGCCCATTTTTGGAAAATTCACATAATCTGCCATTAAATGCATACAAACAAAATTTCAGCACTATACCTATAATAGGAGCAGAAATATCGGATTTTTAACCTGCGATTTGTATGGGAGGTACCACGCCCCTTTGTCCAATTAATTTTTTTTTTCTATATAAACCATCTCGTGAAAATTTAGAATCGAATAAAAAAAAAATCATCCAAATCGCTCCAGCCGTTCTGACGTGATGCCATTACACAGATGGACCGTTTCATTTTTATATATATAGATTATTATAGTTTGTAAAATTTTTATTTTATTGCAATCCAAAAAGAAATATGTTCTTCAATATAAATGTTATTATCTAAAATTTTTAAATTTCTTTAAAAATATGCATTTAAGCACTTAGTTTATACTGTTTTCGAACGATATGCGAACACCAGTATTTTTATTTTCAACGCTTGTTTATTTGAGATAATTGAATTGCCAAAACTTAAAATGTTAGCATACAGCCATGAATAGTCCCACGGGGAGAGATCATGTCCGCATTGTTGTTATGCATAGGAAAGATAAACAAAAATATAAAATTCACATTTTTCCTAAAACAGATATGAACGAAAGCAAATAAAAACATATAACTTTCATTACATCCTGCCTCACGTTTCGCACATAGTGGGTATCTAACCACTCATTGAAAACATGTACCAAACATGTTGGAAATGAGGACGTTCGGAGATGAAAATTTATCTGACATGATTGTGCACAAATCGACAGGAACGTGGACGATTTGACGACGTAGTTTCTACTCCCAAATCAATCAAAAACAAGTAAGGAAGAGCTAAATGTATGTGCTTTATTAACTCTGAAACCATATTCAAATTGTGTCTTTGTTTCAAAGCTATTTATTAAGAAATGTAGTTGGAAAAATATTATTTTGGAAAACGTGGACGTTGCATTATTTAAAATTCAAATATCTTAGAAAGTGTTGATCCTAGAAAAACCAAATTTGAGAGTTAGTAGAGTTATTATCTGAAATATCAATAAAATTTTGTAGGATTGGATAAGTGGGTGTGGCAAAAGTAGGCTTAGAGTTAGTTAAACATTTATTTTCTCTGAAACGGTTGACGTAGAATAACGAAATTTGTATTATAAGTTATTGGAGTCAATGCTGGCCATTTCACCAAAAGTGGGCGAGATAGAATAAGTGAGCGTGGCATTATATAAAATTCGTTCTGCAAATTGCGGGGACACGCAAATAACCAAACAAGAAGTGTAGGAATGTATTAAGGTTGAGAAATACTGTCTGCAATGGTTTGGAGATATGATACTTTGAAAGCAGTTCTCAATTATTTCATATTGAGCTGCTCTCATATTGTGCCAATTATTGACAGAGTATTTGCCAAAGGTGCCGATGAGGTTGCTTGGTAGCTTCCGAAACAATATCGTCTACCAACCAGTTGCCACCCTTAATACATTTCACACATTGCTTATTCTTCGTTTTCAAAGAAGGTTTGCTTTTCTGTTTCACAGAAAACAAAAACAACGATCTACAACTCAATAGTCAAAAATAAAAATATGAAAATTCGAATATTTCAGAATGTGTTGATCGTAGAAGAACGAAATTTGGAACACACACGCAAATAGTATCTTGTTAAAAATTAACCATATACGAGTATAAAACCAACTAATATGTTTCCAACTAGAAGTTTAGTAAAATTTCAGATAACTTACTACTAAAACATATGACACCAAATTGACTTTCGACCTTTTTCTCATTCATCGAATTTTTCATAGTTTACAATTTTCTCCCCACCCTCATTTCGAATTCCAACCAAAATATTCTAAATGATGTAATCATATAGCTGTCAAAATTTTTGCTTAGTTGCTTTATTTTCCATTCAATTGAAGAGGTGGTGGATTCGAAGAGGAAATTGATTTATCTCATGTTTTTTATCTCATCACTTTTAAGCGCCGAACCGAAATGTTTCTATATGATTAATGATCTCTGCAAAATTGTGGTAACGATTTTGCATTATTTCTGGGTGGCGAAGGCGTCATTGGTAGTCACGAACAAAGGATATATTTGAAGGAAACTCACATACAGACTCATATTCATTTGGCACGTATGTGTATGTGTAGTGGCTATTACAGTCAAGATTATGAACTGGGGATGTTACGAAAGTGACTTTAGCGAAAGCGAATATTGAAATATATTTCTTGCGAAAGCGAATAATAGTTTGACCCTTTAGTACACGGGGCAAAATCGACTTTTTTGATATGTTTGAATCGAAAGAAAATATATTTGGAACACATATTCTTAAATATTATATATTTCTGAGCAAATAAATTCTATTTGAAAATCAATAAAATATATTTGGAACGAATATATTAATATATTACAACAAAATATATTTGCAAACTAAATTTCTCAAATAAAGTATATGTTTAAGTACAAATAAAATTATTCTTTAGGAATTTCTCCAAATATATTTTATTTAAAAAATAATTTCAAATCTTGTGCTGACTTTTTCGAATTTCATTTTTAATTTTTTCTTGGTTCCTAATTGTACCTCCCAGTTATGATACCTTATGCAGCATTGACTTTTGTTTCAAATCAATCATTTTAAATTTAAGTATTCCAAGCCATCATTAGTTGTCAATCCACCGAAAAATTTATTTTGATCCAAAATTATAGAATTTCAGTTATTATTTATTATTTTTACGAACATTAAAAATTTCCAAAAAAAATTATTTTGAATTACTGAGCAATATAAGGCAATTTAGGTACTTTCTGAATACTTAAGTGCAAATTTTTAATTTGTTTCGAAAAATAATAGTCCCGAACAAAAAAAATTGAAGTAAACAAAGATTTGTTTAGAACAACATCTTCCCAAATATATAACCTTTGTGTGTACCAAATATTATATATTTAGAGTGTACCCTAAACATTTATATGTTTCAAGCCGAATATGTTTGGGACAATATACTACAGGAGCGATTTTTTTTCAGCGTGTACCAACAAATTTAAGGAACTGAATTGATACTTTTCCAGGATATTCAAGTATAAGAATGTTGTCCATATTTTTACCTTCAGTTACCACAATGACAAACATATTTTTTCAACTGTTTTGAAGAGAAGTGATAAACGTTTTCATTGGTATTAATATCTTCGAATTGTGTGAAGGGAGTAAGGAGATTTAACACTTTGGAAATGGAAGCGAATACTGAAATATATTTTTGCGAAAGCGAATAATCCAAATATGGTTTTTGCGAATGCGAAAGTGAATGTTAAAATGATGCGTTCGCATATGCGAATGCGAATATTCGTTACATCCCTATTATAAACACGCACACACACACACAGACACAGTCAAACGGACAGTATAAGGAGTAATAATAACAACTACAATAACGATTCATGACCGGAAATGGAAGTAGCACCCACGAGCATTCAGACATTCATTTACTCAATCATCCAAGTCGCCAACATTGTACTAAAATGAGACACTGGATGCGTAAGCCTATATTCTCTATACTTTTTAAAAACAACTAACGTAAAAAGTCAATAAGTTCAAGGGACAGTATAAAATGTTTTTTTTTGTAAGTTTATTTCGTTAGTATTATCACATTTATATGCGGCATAAAATTGCGAAAAATTTATATTCACATTTTAATAAACCGCCAAACGACACTCCTTAACTAAAATGGGCGTGCCAATAACGAAATGATCCATTTGGGTTGGGAGGTACCAAAAGGGACGTGCCAATAACGCCCACTTTTCGCTGGAATCTAGGTGCTGTAACAGCACTACTCTGCACAAACTTGTAAGTATTTATATGCTCTGGTATTACACAGATAAGCAGTTAAATTTTTGTACAAAAATGTTCACTTTATATGGGTGGTACCAAAAGGGGTCGCGACAATTAGCCAATTTTTCTCAAGTATCGGAAAGAACAAATAGATGACTCTGTACATTATCTAAACAAATGTTCATCAACTTGGATCAAAAACCTCATTTTTGCCAAATTATATAAAGATCGGACGTAAAATGCAATAGCGCTTAAATCCTAAGAAACATCATTATAACAATTTTGCAATGATCGGAAGTAAAGTACAATTTCTATAGCGCTTTGATACAGAATAGGAAGGAAATATATATGAGGTATATATCTAAACATGAACCAATTTTCCCCGAATTTCGTACTGAGCGGATACAAAATTTCCCTACAGAGCTTACATGTCAAATCGGGTGTAACATATATAGTATGGGGTATATATCTAAACCTGAACCGATTTTCTCTAAATGTGACAGTGTTCATTAATGTACTCGTTATAAGAAACATCTTTCGTACTAATCGGAAAGAAATGTTCAAAGTTTCGTTGAAATCGGGTCATAATTGCGACCTGTACTTCGATTGAAAGAATGCATTCCCAGACAGAACTCAGAAACTGATTCTAAGTCGATCGGTACAATAAACGATGAGTCCATCTCATCTCCTTTTGGGTGTTACAAACAAATGCCCAAACCTGTACCAAATTGTGGTGTAGGGCATACATATTACACTACGCAACAAAAAAACATTTTTTTGTGTCCTAGACCTAAAAATTATTTTTTTTATAGATTGGGGCATACTGTTGTATAAAATCAAAACAAAAATTTTGTTTTAAAAAATTGTTATTAAAAATTATATTATCGTCGAAGGTAGCCTTAGTATTTGCACTATAATTTTTGGAGTATATGCCCGATCAGGTCGACTTATACGTTAAATTGAAGCTATTAATGTGGGCTACCAATGTTGGAAATATCTCTTTCACAGTGGTTTAGTAACAGTCATTAAACATATTGGAAAAAGTAGATTTTTTTCAAAGCAAAAAAAATCCTGGGACAATAAAAAAATAAAAAAATAGAAAAAAATCGAAAAAAAATATTTTATTTTATTTTTTAAAAGTTTGCATCCTAGCGAATAAAATAATGCCTATTTGAAAAAAATCTATGGATAAATGTACAAATTATAGCTCTTTTGGTAGAGGTAAGAGAATTTCAAAAAATCTTTTTATTTTTAAATATCTGTTTAAATAGCGATTTTATTTATTACTTTTATTTATATTATGTACATTTGAGTTTATTTACATGAACAAGTTTCATTAGAAGTAATTGTGAGTTCTGTGTTGACGTTTGTAGATTTCGGAATCGGTTTCTTTAATGAGGATCCAAATATAATCTCCCATCATTCTTTCATTCCAGTGCCCTTGGTAACGCCGCTCAATGGACTTCAATTCTTGGTGAAACCTTTCGCCATGTTCGTCACTTACGTCGCCAAGATTATCGGAGAGACATATTTCCGCCTGTTGGAATACATAAAGCGAAAAATAAGTTGGAACAATACATACATATGTGTTATATACATAAATATAAAAAATATATTTCTAAAAAATTTTTTCATAATTTTTTAACAAATCATTAATCATCGTTTCATATTGCGGGCTTTTATTGGATCCAAGGAAATTTGAAACTACAAACTTAAACGACCTCCAATTGCTGCAATTTCATCCGACGTCAAATATGATTCGAAATGCACATCTTTCATCAGTTTCCTTATTTTAGGCCCATCAAAAACTCCTTCTTCGATTTTTTGAGAAGAAAGACTTTTAATTAAACTTTTTAAATATAAGAGTGCCATCTTTCCTTAAGGCTTTTACAATTTTTTTAAAGAGCCCCAGCTTAATATGCAGTGGTGGCAAAATATCGGCTATCCCAGAGGCATAACATACCAACTACTTTTAAATCGCAACAAGTTTTCCAGTCATTTCATATTTTATGTATTTTATCAATTTAGCCATTGTTTCGTATGATTCCTTAGTGTTGAGCATGAGCATGAGCAACGGGAATCGACGGTTTCTGATTTCCGTTGTGTAAAAGTACTGCTTTCAAACTTTCTTTACTGCTGTCAACAAATAACCGCCATTCCTTTGAATTGTATGTTTGATTAAGTTCCTCGAACAATCCGGGAATGTCCTTGCAAAAGCATCTGTTATCTATCCACAGTTGTATAAAATTGTTTGTAAGGTATATCACGGACTCTATAATATGATATGTTAACATCTGGGGCCAAAATATTGTACTGTTTCATCCTAGATGCAAGTAGTTCTGCCTTATCTTTTGTCAGTTCCAAATCTCTCACTAGATCAATGAGTTGAAACTGAGTTAATAGCGATGACTTCTGACTCAAACTTGAATCGCTCAGAGTTGAGTACTCAGTTGAACTTGATGATGTTTCCGTAATTAGGCTTTTAGCTATACTTGGACACTTCCTACTACAATCTATTAACTTAGACAAAGATAGCAGTCCGTATCGTGAATGAATGGTTGTCTCCAAATCATTGGCATTCCAATTCATATTTTTAATTCGTATACCAAAATGATACACATATATTTCTTCTATTATTTTCGATTCGATCGATTTTTTTAATTACATATTTTCCGCAGATATAGCAGAAATTGTCGGGATCATTTACACATTGAAAAGTTCTTTGCCTTTTACTCATACTTCGAAATATAACTTTGTAGTATTTTTCAGAAAATCGACTTATCTCTTTAAGTCGATGAATTACACTAATTTATTAATCAGAAATTTCATTCATAACTTCCGGGTTTAAGGTTCATAAGTTGCAGTACCTATAGCTGACGTATAGTTTGCTTCGAAAGTAGACACCCACTATTTTCAAGACTGCCGCGTTCTACTTTGTATTGCGTACATATAATTTTACTACCTGTATATATGTACGACTGGGATGTCCATGCCCCTAAAAGGCGCAACTGAATGGAAACCTCATAAATAAAAAAAACCACATATATTCTTGACCCTCTATCTGAGCGGCTCTCATCCTATATAGCTCTCACGTTGCATATCATGTTTTATGGAGGTTTACGAACTGCCATAAAACCTCGTCCTCTCTATAATTTTATAATGTCTGCCATAAATCCTCATAAAATAAAATGCAAGTGCAATGTCTCTTATATGTCTTTCTCACATATGGCGAATTCAATGTAAGCAAAAACATAATTTAAAACCGAAAAAATATGAAACAAGATTTTTTTGAATTTCACTAACATTTACAAAATGGCTCATAACTTTTACATCTATCAATAGATTCAAATAGACAGAGTTTTCTTCGTTAGCTTGCTGGCTTTTTAAAAATGTGATAAAATATTTTTTTCGATTTTTTTCTATTTTTATGGTTTTTTTGTACCGGGAAAAAGTGTTTCTAAAAAAAATCATTTTCTCATATTGTTGACGACTGTTACTAAACCAATGATTCTACGTGAAAGCGATATTTGCAGCATATGTAGCCCTCATAATTCCCTTTAATTTGAAGCATAACACGGCTCAATTAGGCTTATACTTGAAAAATTGTGGTCCAAATACTGAATGTACTTTCCTTGAAAGTTGGAATATTAAAAAAATGTTTTAAAAAAAATTACCATAAAAAATTGTTTTTATATTTTTTTCGTGTTTGTGACACCTAATTGCACCAAAAACTGTTATCCACATCCCTTGGACAAACATTTTTTTGCATAGTGTTAGATATTAAATATACTAAGTATAAGCCAGTAAGGGAAGGCAAAAGTCGGGCGGAGACGACTAAATGATACCCAAAACCACTGTATTAGAACAGAAATATTTCTCTGAATCTGAAAATTTTGTTGTTAAAAAATGTGTTTCTTAAAGGCTATTTTCAATATATTCATTATGAAGATTAATGTTCCTTATATAAATGTGAAATGATTTTCTCAAAATTTCGCTGTGTTCGTTAATGCATCTATGAACTATTCTCTGACAAGGAATATATATGGAGGAAAATGAAAAGTGAGTCTGATTTTCTAAAATTAAATATAATATTTTCAATGATTATATATAATATTTATATATTATAAATGGGTAAAAATAAACAAGTGTGTCAAAATTTTTTGGAAGGTTAAGATTTTTTTGAAATTGTTAATAATCTGGTTGAGAATTTGAAAATAATAAAACAATTTGAACCTTTTGATTTTTTCGCTTGATATGACCTATTTAATTTTTCCAAGTGTGTTTAGAAAACTGCAATTTTCTCTGGAAATATTGAACGGATTCGACTGAAATTTTTGCAGTTAGGTCCGAAACACTTCCTCAAATCTAAATATATGATGAACTTTATTTACCAACTGACTATATGAAAAATATTGCAAAATATTTTTTGCTTATGCGAATAATTTCACTTTCTGGAGCCTTGATTTGAAATATTTTATATTTAGAATGCGTCCTATTTCGACGTACACCAGAATCATAAAAAACATTTTGGTAGATCACGCTTTGTAAAAAGTTGCAGCAAATTTACGGACACTACCTTATTGAAAATATTTTTGGTTCATGATTGCAGGACCTCAAGGACCTTTCCAATTTTGTCAAAATTTACACAATAGCTAAATCAATTCGGCGGATCAAGTACTCAGTATCGCGAGCCTCCAAACTGTGGATATATAATTTGCAATATCTCCGTCAATTCCTAATCAATCTGACCAAAATCAACGACAAAAGAGACGTGAGAAAAGTCACTTTCATATCTTGTTTCGTAAAATATGTTTTTCAATTTTTTCAACTTTTTATGTTAAATGCAATGATTTTGGAAAATGCGTTATTGACTGGACTGTTCGTGTGGTGGAAGTATAAATTTGCGATTCTATTAATACAATCAACACCTTAAGCTTTATTTCAGGGTACAAACCTTTAAAAACCACTATAAAATTCAGCATATTGCCTCTACAACTTTTGCCATACATTGAAACTAAAATTATGTTAAAAATTCTAAAATCAATTCTGTATTATTTCATTGCCAAATAATACAATTTTGTATGGTTTGCAATAAAATAGTAATATTTTATGTTCTTAAGAGAAACAGTGGTCATATAATACATTGAAATAAAGCCTTCTTAGGTGTTGTATGTACGCACCGCACGAACAGTTTAGTCAATAACGCATTTTCCAAAATAATTGCATTTAACACAAAAAGTTAAAAAAATAGCTCTAAGTGGGTTAAGAAAACATATATTAAGAAACGCGGTATGAAAGTGACTTTTCTTACGTCTCTTTTGTCGTTGATTTTGTAAAGATTGATTAAAAATTGACGGAGATATTGTAAATTATATATCCTTAGTTTGGAGGATCGCGATACTGAGAACTTGATCCGCCGAAAAAAATAATTTGTTTTTGGACTCACAGCTAATGGATTTAGCTATTGTGTAAATTTGGACAAAATTGCTAAGGTCATTGAAATCCTGTAATCATGAACCAAAAATATTTTCAAAATGGTAGTGTCCGTAAATTTGCTGTAACTTTTTACAAAGCGCGATCAACCAAAATGTTTTTTCTGACTCTGGTGGACGTCAAAATAGGACGCATTCTAAACATAAAATATTTCAAATCACTGCTCCAGAAAGTGAAATTATTCGCATATGCAAACAATATTTTGCAATATTTTTCATATGATCAGTTGGCAATTAAAGTCCATGATATATTTAGATTTTAGGAAGTGTTTCAGACCAAACTGTAAGAATTTCAGTCGAATCCGTTCAATATTTCCGGGGAAAATTGCAGTTTTCTAAATACACTCGGAAAAATTTAATAGGCCATATCTGGCGAAAAAAAAACAAATTTTGCTAAACGTTTCAAATTGTTTTGTTTTTTCAAATTCTCAACCAGATTATTAAATACATATGAAAATATGGACCACTATAGCTCATATTTACTGGAAATGATTACACGTAAAATTAATTAATTGATTTTCGTTAAGATCGATTCAAATATTCGAGCTGAACTTTTATTACAACGTATATGAACAGACAGACGGACATCGGAAAATCGCCCCAGAATGTTGTTCTGAGGCTAAACATTATGGATCTATATTTTATCATTTTGGGCGACTTAAACAAATGCAAATCGTCCCAGAAAGTTATTCTGAGGCTATATCAACCCTCAACCCTGTTAAAGTCCTGCAAATGTACGGACAATGACAGATTGTTAGACAAAGGTGAATTGACAGTTCAGACAATTGCAAGAAAACCATACAATTACATATATTTACAATATATTTTGTAAATATTTATATGCAGGATTGCCAATAAAATGTTTTTCTGACAATGGCACCGTTGTCACATGCATAAACTTCGCACATCTAAAAATCTGCAATTTTTTTCGCAATGAATTTTCTGCTAACGCTGCAAAGCAAAAAATGTATGTTCACACGGTTGTAAATTTATAGGTTTGCATTTTTCCGCCATTTTTCTGGCAATATTGTCCGATCTGCAAATCGTGTGTACTTAGCTTAACACCACATTTTTGTGCAGAGTATAAACAGTGTCAATATATGAAACGTTTTGAACATTTCCATAGCAGTTGAGAGTATTCTTAATGTTGATTCTGCATACAACTCCTTCCCCATAAGTACTCAGTACAATTAATTTGTTATTGATCAGTAAAGCTTAGAATAACATCTCAGAAAAATATAAATTTTTGTGGAATGTTACTATTCTTCGGACTCAAACTGAGTTTACTAAAATTATTACTTTATATATAAATTGAGGTCATCCGATCCAGCCGTTCGTACAAAACGCACATACTCGTATAACAAATAACCAAGAACAGATTTCTCCCAAACAAGTGAAGGAACTCAGGGTAAATACTTTAACAAAAAAGTTTTCTGCTGTAGCCACTGTTACCACTGTGGATTGTTTGAATTGTAATGGTCGTGTCCCACTCCATGGATTTTGATTTATGACCATTAGAGGAAAGTTTATACAATACACATTTACTCAAACAAATCACATCCACATTCGTATGTAAGTATTTCCTAATCTTTATTCGAGTTGAATTGCTCCAAATTTAAAATGTCGAGTTGGAAGTCCATTAATTTCCCTCTTCCACTAGTGCTGTTTTCTTTTTTGCTTTTTTCTTTGTTCTTTAAATACTTAACACACACAATGAACTGACTAATTCATGGTGTTTATAAAGCTTTTCTCGACACTTCAGTCTAAAAATTGCTACTTTCTGTTTTGCGTGCTTTTGTGTGGGTTGATTGCAGGGGTCTCATGCATATTGTTCATTTCATTCGTAGTAATAAAATGCAGTTGTTTTATTTCAACAAGAAAGCAGTTTAATGTTTAAGGATTCAAAAGAACTCAAGGAAGTAATCAAGATTCGAGCATACAATTAGAATTTCACATACAACGACGCTAAACATATCCATGTACACGCAGATGAATGCAATAAGGTGGCTCTATGAAATGGAAATTCAATCTGTCACTTTTAAAACCCTCTTGCTGTGTGATTCAGGAAAGTAAAGATCATACCCAGCAAAATTTCCCATTACCAAATAACCTGACGGGTAAGCTAAATTCAAATCTAGTAACTGCTTATAATTTGGCCTCCCTTCGAATTATTTTTACACATGCACGTCATTGGAGGAAAGTGCTTCCACTCAAGCATACCAGAAGCTGAAAAATAACCACTTACCCTCACGCTTACAATTATTAAAAAGTAAGCGTGGACGTAAGTAATACTTTTATGAGTGTGTTTGTGGGTCGTAGATATTTCTGAGTTGCTACTGCTTGTTCACCACCATCAGTGGTGGCATGCGGTGAGAAAGTAGAAGAGCGTAAAATTGGGAAGAGCGTAACATTGGGATGAGCGCAACATTGGGTAGAGCGTATAACTGGGAGGGAGTAGTCATCGATTGTTGTCGTCATATGACGAAAAATTTCATTTGCCGTGAGGTGGGATTGAACTCGCGACCTCCTGGTTTCGTAGTTTAGCATCACAACCACTGGCCTACCTCGCGATTCGTAGACAAATCGCTTAATAATCAAGTACAAAAATATAACCCATCAAAATCTTGGTATGTAAATGTCGTTACCACTTGCGTTACCAGGTAATGATATCTCAATATCGCCAGCATTACTTTCGGTAAATAAATAACGACTAACTAAATTAAAACAAAAATAAGTTATTATTAGTAAACTAACTTAGAGAATCTAATTTGAACTTATAAACTTTTCTTTAAATGATTTAACTGAATACCAACTACAACGTATATACGTAAATCTATTATGTAAAAATCATTTAACGAAAAGTTTATAAATAAAAATAAGATTTTCTAAATTAGATTACTAGCAATAACTTATTTTTGTCATTATTTTGTTAGTCGTTATTTATTTACCGAAAGTAATGCTGGATATAATTAGATATCATTACCTGGTAATGCAGGTGGTAATGACATGTATTTACCAAGATTTTGCTGGGTATTGATGTTTACATCTGAACTGCCCATGTTGTTTTCACAGCATCAGTCGACTCTGTATTTATTACTCATTCACTAATACCAAATTATCATGCCAAGTAATTATGTTTACCACTACGTCAAAATGATCAAACATTATTAGCAAAACTATTATTTGTTAGTGCAGGGTGGGGCAGAATGATCTATGTGGTTTAAATGGTTTATTTATTTATGCGATTATTATAATTTTTTTTAAATACAGTATATTGTTGGGGATTTTTTTTAAATTAGCTTTATAAAATGATATCCCATAAGTGATGACCGATTCATAACACTGTGCTTGAAATGGACACTTTAAAAATACAACAGAAATGATACCTTATGGATATACCTTAGACCGTTTATAGCACATGATGCAAAAAGTGAAAGTTGCTGCCATCTTTGATTTCCGGACCGAAAAAGTTTCCATTTGGCCTACAAGACTTCCATCAAAATTTTTGTGCCGATCTGATAACCCTAGGGTCTGCCCAAAATTTAGAACACACTTTATAGGGGAAATATTTTTTTATTCAAAAATCGTACGTTTAAATAAGTAAAATTACATTTCTTTGTATTATTAATTAATAAATAGTTTTTAAATATTAAGATCGGTGAAAAAAACAAAAAATACAATTAATTCAATATTATATTCGATCTGACTTGTTATGTGAGGGACATTTTCTACGATATTCTTCAATGCACTGTAATATAAATTGATTTTGTTCTTCGTCTTTCGTAAGTATTCTGTTGTAATCATTCATAAATTGTACACCGCGTTCAGCAGTGTACTCAATCAGTACTCAAATTCAGTACTCAATCCAAAAGCACCGAAAAATGTTTGGTTTTGTATGAGACGAAATCGCTCAAATTATTACACAGCAATAGTTTCGGGACGAGAATTTTCGATCGTTTTCCAGATTTACGACGGGCTCTGTTGATTGCAGATGCCTAACCATTTTTCGTTTCTCTTCGAGTAAAACATCCAAATCGAAAAATACCAAAGCCATTGATTCTAGGGCCAAATACCACAAATGATTTTTCTATTTCTTCATAACCGCTTCAGACACATCTCGGTCGATTTCTGCGTATGCGATGGAGTCTTTCAACAAGTGTATATCTTGATTTGGTGCTCGTATGGCATTTTGCATATAAACCACGCTTTGACATACAGCCGCACGAGAAAAATACATATATCACTCGTAGCCCACTCGTTTTGTCAATGCAAACTGCTCTCGAAATAGGTATAGTTTTAAGGCATAAATGCCTTTTCCCATGAACCTTGCGTGGGATGTTGGACCAGGTGTTCGGAAGTTATCGCCGACACCACCAATAAACATTATTGTTAATTGTAATAGTTCCTTGTAGTCAGCTCGGATTTGTGTTTCATTTAGCTGTTTAACGCAGAATTTCTTAATGACTTCGCAGTCAGCATTACTTATTTTTGAGCGCACAGTTGGATCTTCGAGTCCGTTTTTAAACGATTTGTGGTCGAGACTTACCCAAACGGCAGCAAAACGATTAAAAATAGTCAGGACGACAAGTCACCGGAGTTTAACCTCAAACACATGTTTCAATACTATCTCCATTATGTGATGACGACATGGGAACTTGATTAATTTTCGATCTAATTTGTTCTGCAACAAAATGCACGATCCTGTGTTTTGAACTGTATTTGATGAGTATATCATGAACGACTTTGGCCATATTTTCTCCAGTACCAGCCGGGATTTTGGGAGCGCCCAAAAACTTTGATGTGAAGAACGATTAATCACAAGCTCACCAACAGAGGTCAGAGGCGTCGCAGCATTAAACATTACAGTTATCACATTATGAAATATCTGTCTATTTGACGGCAGTTTGGCTCCAGATATTGTATGTGATACATGCCCAACTGATTCTACGGTGCGAAATTTATCACTGGATCTAGTAACCATTTTGGATGTGGTCGGTCTGGAGACAAATAAGAATATGACTAAAATTAAATTTTGTGCCAAGCTGTCCTTTTCTCAATTCACTTAGGGTGGTTCTGTAAACGACCCTGTTGCATGGCCGTATATCGCGCTGCAAAGTTCTGCTTATGTTTTCTTATTTGACCAGTAGAAAAATGTCAGACTGATGCGAAAAATCAACTATCATGCAAATCCGTTGGTTCTTTTCATGCAAGCACAAGCATGATCTATTTTTTATTGTGATTGCTCTTACGTCTACATAGGTTCATAGAGGCCATGTCGGTGTGCGTGCATGCCCTGTCATGACGTAAAATTCAAATGAAAACTGCTGTAACTTTTTCATTTGTTCATGTAAAGTGAGTTTTGTGTTTTCAAACAACTTTGGGCAGACCTTAGCGGTATCCAATCGGCACCAAATTTTTAATTGGAAGTTTGTAGGTCAAATGGAAACTTTTTCTGCCCGGAAATCAGTACCGAAAAAATAATAAATGGTCTAATATACCTATTTCGACATTGCTGAATCCAGTGGTGTTACCAGTTTTTCTAGGTTAGCTCTTGTTTTTTGATATTGGACCACAAAGTTTGCAAGGAAATCATAGAGGTTAGTTGTCTCGGAGGTGATTTTAAAGTGGAAGGCTACGGAATACACGCTTCATTTCAAAGAACGAAATAAAGCGAACCCTTCTAGAATTATTTCTCTCAAAATCGCCGTCCACGCTTCTTATCCCCTTACCCCTGAAAATTGGAATCAAATCTTACCATCTGTCAAACGTCATACAAATCATCAACATTTTTAGATAGAGTCTTTGAGAAAATATTCTTCGCAAAAAATTACTATGATTTTCCTTACAATATATTTATGAACAATTAACAGGATTAGTAATTTAGCAGGTTTTGTTGGCTATCTCTAAAATTTCCATTGACACGAACCAAAAAATAATGTACAAAAATTTAAAACGAAAAATGTTATTACAAATATTTTCTGCTATGAGCAGAAAAATACACAAATTATGTAGATAATAACTACTGCTTAATAACTGCTTAATTATGATAAAAAAAATGAGAAAGGACTTATATAGGGTCCACCATCTAACGTTTTTTTTCAACTAGTGCTTATTTCGTGAATGGTAACACTTAGCTCATGTCTAATTTGACAGATAATTAGTTTTATCCATCCGCTGAAAGAATATGTGTATATTGCGAATATTGTAAATCATGTTAATGTTGCAGAATGTGTGCGAAAATTGCGTACGGATTTTGGAAGAAGGGAAGCACCGTCAGCTCCGTTATGAAAATAGTGAAAAAAACTGGCATCCTCATCGATAAACCAAAGCGTGAAAAGCCAAAAACAGTGCGTACACCCGAGAATATTGCTGCTGTGGCAGAAAGTGTGCGTGAAGCGCCATCAACATCAATTCACCGTCGTTCTCAACAATTGAACATTTCGTAGACATCATTGAGACGAATTTTGCATAAAGACCTTGGTATGACGCCTTGGCATGAGGCCAATTGGTTCAGGAGTTGAAGCCAACTGACCATCCAATGCTTTTTCAGTAGTTTTTTTATATCATTTTAAAAAAAAGTTATTTGGCGGATTCTCAACGATGCCTACTAAAAATGTCGACGATATATATGATTTTTAACATATGATGAGATTTCATTGCACTTTTTCAGTGGTAAGGGGGTGAGAAACGTTGACGACTGTTTTGATAGAAAAAATTATCCAAATGTTCCCTTTATTTCGATCTTTGGACTGAAGCATATATTCCGAAGTCTTCCACTTCAAAATCACCAAAGAGATAGGTAACCTCTCTGATTTCTCAACAAATTTAGTGGTCGAATATCGCGAAAACAAGAGCTAACATAGACCAGTAAGGAAAGGCTAAAGTCGGGCGGGGCCGACTATATAATACCCTACACCACTCTCGTAATATTGAATAACTCTGAAATATAAATTTTGTAATTCATGTATAAATTGTTTACATAAATTTACTTTTGAGTCATTTTATACTTAAATAATACCCTGTACCACAGTGTGGTGTAGGGTATAAAAACGATTGGATGTAAAATACAGCTTCTACAGGACTAAAGAGCCAAATCGTATGAAACATATATATGGGAGCTATAGCTAAATCTTAACCGATTTTCTTCAAATTCGGCAATGTTGGTTCGTGGATCAAGAAACTCTACCATTCTAAATTTCAAAACGATTGGATGTAAAATACAGCTTCTGTAGAACTAAAGGGCCAAATCGGACGAAACATATATATGGGAGCTATAGCTAAATCTTATTGGATTGGATGTAAAATACAGCTTCTATAGAACTAAAGGGCCAAATCGGACGAAACATATATATTAGATGTAAAATACAGCTTCTATAGAACTAAAGGGCCAAATCGGACAAAACATATATATGGGAGCTATAGCTAATTATTAACCGATTTTCTTCAAATTCGGTAGTGTTGGTTCATGGATCAATAAACTCTACCATTCTAAATTTCAAAAGGATTGGATGTAAAATACAGCTTCTATAGAACTAAAGGGCCAAATCGGACGAAACATATATATGGGAGCTATAGCTAATTCTTAACCGATTTTCTTCAAATTCGGTAGTGTTGGTCCATGGATCCAGAAACTCTACCATTCTAAATTTCAAAGTGATTGGACTAAAGTGCAAAATCGGACGAAACATATATATGGGAGCTATAGCTAAATCTTAACCGATTTTCTTCAAATTCGGCAATGTTGGTTCATGGATCAAGAAACTCTACCATTCTAAATTTCAAAACGATTGGATGTAAAATACAGCTTTTATAGGACTAAATGGCCAAATCGGACGAAACATATATATGGGACCTATAGCTAAATCTTAACCGATTTTCTTCAAATTCGGTAGTGTTGGTTCATGGATCAAGAAACTCTACCATTCTAAATTTCAAAATGATTGGATGTAAAATACAGCTTCTACAGGACTGAAGAGCAAAATCGGACGAAACTTATATATGGGAGCTATAGCAAAATCTTAACCGATTTTCTTCAAATTCGGCAATGTTGGTTCATGGATCAAGAAACTCTACCATTGTAAATTTCAAAACGATCGGATGTAAAATACAGCTTCTATAGGACTAAAGGGCCAAATCGGACGAAGCTATAGGTAAATTTTAACCGATTTTCTTCAAATTCGGCAATGTTGGTTCATGGATCAAGAAACTTTACCATTCTAAATTTCAAAACGATTGGATGTAAAATACAGCTTCTATAGGACTAAAGGGCCAAATCGGACGATAGATATATATGGGAGCTATATCTAAATCTGAACCGATTTCAACCAAATTCAATAGCGATCTTAACAGCCGCGAAGTACTCTAAACTGCAAAATTTCAGAACGATCGGAGTGAAATTGCGACCTGTAGTCGACGAACAACTATACATGGACAGACGGACGGACGGACGGACAGACATCGTTAAATCGACTCAGCTAGTGATTCTGAGTCGATCGGTATACTTTAGGGTGGGTCTAGCTGTGTTATTTTCAGGTGTTACAAACATCTGCCGTGAAACAAACTTATAATACCCTGTACCACAGTGTGGTGTAGGGTATAAAAAACGGGTAATGCCACTGGATTCAGCATGGCCGAAATAGGTTTATCCATAGGGTCTCCTTTCTGTTACATTTTTGGACTAGCACAGTGTAATTAATTCCCCAAGACTCCTTTACAAAATGCTAAAAAAAAAAAAGAAATAATAATAATTAAAAAAGTTATAAAGAATTCAAACATTAGGCTAAATATTGTATTATATTGGCTGATACCCACTATGAGTATATAATCCAGTCCATCATAGGCTATTGAACTTATTTATAAACATTCGATGGTTTTCTGGGATACTAAAACCACTTTAGTGCACAATCACTAAAAGCAGTGCCCTGACAATCCCACACTTACTCGTTCGTAAAACAGAAACAAAAGCTGAAATACAAAATAACGTTATGCATGGCCATAAACGTTTTACAAAATTACAAGCCATTACTTACCTCAACTTTACCGTTATACTCGTACTAAAACTAGCTGAAGTACTGAACAGCCAGGAGGGATGTTTACTACACCATAAAAGCTTAAAGGATATACATGCTACCAAGTGTAGAAGTTGTAAATGAATGGCTCGAATGCCAAACGATTAACTCCATAAAAATATAGTTGAGAAAAATAAGGTTTTTTTTTGGCATCTAACAAGTGCTTCGACATTAAAACTTCGAAAAAAGTGGGTTTAATCAATTTGGCATTTGAGCCATTCAAATGATACTGTATGTCTATCTGTATAATTGTATATACTCGTACCTATCTATACCCTTGCCTCACTGAGAGGAGGGCATTTACATATCAATACCGCCATTCTAAAACATGCTAAGTCGACATAATATGTTTTTAGGGAGCTTGCATTTTTAATTTCGGAATATTCCAAATTATACTCAATCAAAATATGGTGCTTATGCGTCAACCCAATAAAAAATTATTCACAAAACTGTAGAGGTCTTTGATTTTAACTATAAAGTAATATCACACAAATTAAGAAATTCATCGAACTTTGATCGCTTCTCCTGAAAAACTACCTTTTTGCACTTAGCATAGTTTAGAATGAAGGTATCGGTATATGGTTTTCAACGGAGTGAATTTTTGAAAATTTAATAACCATTTCTGTTGATTTGATCTGTATACGTTAGGGCGGGTCAATTTGTATGGAGCCGAAAAAATGCATAAGAGCGTATCGCAATTCTTGTTCTCTGGGTCATTTCAAGAAACTTTGCCAAAGAAACCTTGGGCCAAAAATTAATATTAAAATTATTATTTTCCCCTTATTATACTTTCACATATGTCCCTGTGGTAACACATTGAACTGTATAGTCCAATCTGTTTTACATGCTGCCACTCTTAACCAAACATAATCTAACCTATACCAAATGGTCTCTTTGTATAGCAGGTATCAATGTGGAATTGGCAACTGCACGCATTTTTATACCCTACACATACTATTGTATTTCGTGGCCTAATTTTTGGTCCATCTTTATGCTGAATTCGACCCTAAAATTAAAGACATGATTTTTTTCTAATATACAAACTGAAAATTATGAGGATTTTATTTATGATTCCACCAAAAATAATTAAACCAGTAAGGAAATACAGAAAGTCGGGCGGGGCATTGCGATAAGAATTTGCCATAGTTCATACATGTAATATGAAAACTTCCTGTACCGAATTTCTTACTGATCGGATATAAAACACGGTTTCTACAGCGCTTACATGTTAAATCGGGTAAAACATATAAATGGGGGCTATATCTAGTTCTGAACTGAAAATCCCCAAATTTGGTACTTCTCATTCATGTATTAAAAAAACTCTCTCTCCCGAATTTCGTTCTTATCGGATATAAAATACGGTTTCTACAGCCCTTACATGTCAAATTGGGTGTAACATATATATGGGGGCTATATCTAAATCTGAACCGATGTTAACCAATTTCAATAGGGATCGTCCTTGTGCTAGAAAAGAGTACAGTGCTAAATTTTATCACAATCGGACCATAAAAACGACCTGCACTTTGGTTACAAGAAAACATGGACAGACAGACGGAAATGGCTACATCGACTCAGAAAGTGATTCCAAGTCGATCGGTATAATAAACGAAAGGTCTAACTCTTCTCCTTTTGGGCGTTACAAACAAATGCACAAAGTCATAACAGGGTTGACAGAAAAAAATTGCTGTTGTCCCCAAATAAGCACAGGAAAATCACCAATATAACCCCAATTTTAACTAATTTTATTTAAACTATTCAATTAAACTAATCAATATCTATATATATAAAATTGTTACGTGACTGGCTGAATGACTGACTGGCTGACTGACTGTCTGATTGACTGACTGATCATCACCCAGGCCAAACGGCTGAAGCTAGAATCATAAAATTTGGTGGGAGGGTAGTCCTTGGGACGTAGACGAGCAATAAGGCGGGATTTTTCGAAATTCGTACTATTAGCCGCAAAATGGGCCAAAAAGGGATAAATATGGTACCACCGCCAAATCTAAACGAAATGAGCTAGAATCTTGAAATTTGGTATGAAGGCAGCCCTTAGGAGGTAGACTCTGAAATTGACAGGATTTTTTGAAATTCGAACATTTACGTACACAGTGGGGTAAAAAGGGAAAAATGTGGTACAACAGCCAAATCCAAATGGCAACACCTAGAATCGTGAAATTTGGTGTGAGAGTAGCTCTTGGGACGTAAACAAGAACAAGAGGCACATTGGGACAGAAAGGTATAAATATGGTACCACCGCCAAATTTAACGCCTTATATTAGAATGGTGAAAATTGAAGCGAGGGGTGTCTTTATGACAACTGATAGGGGTATTAAGCTTTTTTTTTGTATTCGTAGTTTTCGGGGCACAGTGGGGCGAAATGTGTAAAATATAGTACAGTGGCTTAAAAATATCAACAATGGATCAATGGTTCCAGGGTAACTTTTGGAACATAAATTAGAGATTGGAAGTGATTTTTAGTAATTCTAACTTTAAGAGGCACAGTGGGACACGACGGGTTCATTATGGAGCATGGGGAAAAAAGGAACAATCTGCCAAAATTGGAACATAAACATGAGATATGAAGAGTTTATATGGTTTTAGGAGCACTGTGGTCAAAAACGGTTAAATAGTGGAGTGGAGAAAATATGATTAAACATGTTACAGTCGGGGAAAAAGGTTTAAGTACGCTAGCGTGGAGACACATTTTAAATACGCGTACGGTACAGTGAGACAAAAATTTGTTAAATATGGTACAGTGGGTCAAAATTTTGTACAGTGATATAATAGAGTTCAATGGGGCTCAGTTGTGCAAAAAGGGTTAACTATGGTACAGTGGGGTAAAAATAGGTTTATGTATCTGGTAAAGTGGGACAAATGGGTTAAAAATGGTACAGTGGGGCAAAAAGCGTTAACTATTGAACAGTGGGGCAAAAATGTATTTACTATGATACAGTGGGGCAAAAAGGGTTAAATGTGTGACAAAAATGGGTAACTATACAGTACAGTGGGGCATAACTGTGTTATATATTGTACAGTGGAGCACAGAGGGTTGAATATGGTACAGTGGGACAAAAACTGTTAAATATGGTACAATAAGACAAAGCGTTTTATATGACATAGTGGGGCAAAAAGGGTTAAATATGGTACATGGTAACGTGGAACAAAATGGGTTAAATATGGTACAGTGAGACAAAGCGTTTAATATGACACAGTGGAGCAAAATGGGTTAACTATGGTACATGGTAACGTGGGACAAAATGGGTTAAATATGGTACAGTGGGGCAAAAAGCTTTAACTATGGAACAGTGGGAAAAAATGTGTTCGCTATGTTACAGTGGGACACAAATGGTTAAATATGGTACAGTATGACAAAAATGGTTACAGTGGGCACAAAAAGTAAAATATGGTAACGTGTAACAAAATGGGTTAAAAATGGCACAGTGGGGCAAAAAGCGTTAACTATGGAACAGTGGGGCAAACATTTATTTACTATGACACAGTGGGGCAAAAAGTGTTAAATATGGTACAGTGTGACAAAAATGGTTAACTATACAGTACAGTGGGGCATAACTGTTTTAAATATTGTACAGTGGAGCAAAGAGGTTTAAATATGGTACTGTGGGGCAAAAACTGTTAAACATGGTATAGTGAAACAAAGGGTTCAATATGACACAGTGGGGCAAAAAGGGTTAACTATAGTACAGTGGGGCACAATTAGCTGAATATGGTAACGTGGGACAAAATGGGTTAAATATGGTACAGTGGGGCAAAAATCTTTAACTATGGAACAGTGGGGAAAAAATGTGTTAGAATGGTACAGTGGGACACAAATGGTTAATTATGGAACGGTATGACAAAAATGGTTACAGTGGGCACAAATAGTAAAATATGGTAACGTGGAACAAAATGGGTTAAGTATGGTACAGTGGGGCAAAAAGCGTTTACTATGGAACAGTGGGGCAAAAATGTGTTAAGTATGGTACAGTGGGGCAAAAATGGTTAAATATAGTGTACAAAATATAGTAGGACAAAAAGGTGTTAATTTTGATTCAGTGGACCCAAAATGTTAAATATAGCACAGTGGGTCAAAAAGCGTACATTTAGTACTGTTGAACCCAGTTCAACCTCTCATACACTCATGAATTCCAAGAAACTGAATTATTTCATATTAGCAGTAGTATAACCTAGCATTAAGTAAAATGAATTAAACTGTCACTCACATTAAATCCCCTGTATCTTTCCCTTTCATTTAGATGGCAACTCTTTATCCATTTCCCTGCCATGAAGGCGAAAGCTCTTACTCAAATGGATAAAGGGCTGTCATCTTCTCTCTCTGTTCCAATGGATTTACTGTATTCTACAAATCTTAGCTCCTTTTCTGTTTGCTCTGCACCGCGATTTTCACTTTTGCAACTGAAGCGGTAAGCAGCAGCGAAATAAGTCTGTATCACACTGAATCTAACCTGTGCCTTTTTATTCCATGTTTCTTGCTACTTTACAAATTTCTGGGAGTTCAACTGATTAACTATTTCTAATACAGTCCACTCCGCAGCTCGAAGGAACTTCTAAATTTGTTCAAGTACAGTGGGTAAAAATATGGATGCAGGGAGAGAGGGTAAGTTAAATATGAAATAAGAATGTTTTTTTTTTTAAATGTATGCTTTTAGTAGCACTGTGGTGCAAAAAGGTTAAAATTATGATGCACTGAAATTATGTAGCACTGTGGTGCAAAATGGTTGAAATTATGATGCAGTTGGGGCAAGCAAAAATTGTTCAACAAGTTACAGAGGGGAAAAAATGTGTTAGATATGGTTTAGTGGAGCAAAAAGGGTTAAATATGGTACGGTGAAGCAAAAAAGTTAAATACGGTAAAATGGTTAAATGTGGTAAGTGGGGGAAAAAAAGGGAACAAAATAGTCCCAGATATGTATAAAAATTCGTACTTTAGAAGCACAGTTTAATAAAAAGTGTTTAATATGGAACAGTGGTGCAAAAGGTGTTGAATGTGGTCCCTGAGTGCAAAGGTAGCTCTTACCAAATAAACCAAAGCTAATAAATTGTTTTTTCCAAATAGGTTCTTCTACTTAAACCGTGGGGAAAAAGTTAAATAAATGGCACAGATAGGGGACAAAAATGTTGAAATACGGCCTAAGCTTGCGAATTTGGATCTTGAAATATCAATTATCATTTTAAAATATTGTACAATCGTGCAAAGTGGTTAATTATGACACACTAAAGGTTAAATGTGGTACAATGGAGCGATTTACTTTAGATTTTTAAATTCGTACCTTTATAGACACAGTGGGACAAACATGGTTTTATATTGTACCAGGGTGTGAATGTAGGTATTGGAACATAAACAAGGGGAAAGTTGCTAACATATGAACAAAAAAAAAATAGTTTTTCAACGTGGGAAAAGGGATAAATATTGTACCATGATGTCAGGGTAACTCTTGGAACATAAACTAGAAATGAAGTTATCAAATCTTCTTCATTTTGCACCATATGTAATAATCATGTCATTTTGAAAGAAAGAGGTATTGCTATTTTTCAGTACCCTAAACAGAAAATAGATAAAAGATGGGGGCTGCGAAGCGCACCGGGTAAGCTAGTTATATACATATAACTAAAAATATCATAAAAATCTAGATATAGGATAATTCCAGTCGCAACTACTCTTGCCTCGTGTCATTCTGGACGTATTTTGAAGATGTTAATAACCCTGAGTCATAATACACCGTACCACAGTGTGGTGGGTACCACAGTGTGGTGGGTACCACAGAGTGTAAAGAGGTATGTATATCGTAGCGTATACGTATTAATTTTAGTTCTAAACCATGTACATTTCGTTTACGTCAAACAATTTATGATTTTGAGGTATAAATATTTATAGGATTCAACATTTTGTATGGAGTTAATCGATTTGGCATTTAAGCCATTCATTTATCAATATGACACATCTATGCTAGGAGGATTTAATTTTTTGTAACTTTTTCTAATGTAGAACTATATACTCGTACGTCTCACACAGTATGTTATTTCATAAAACCCACATGTAAAAAAATCACTGGGGCCTTTTTTTCGAATTATTTTGCCTATTTTACTTACAAAACGAAAAAACTCTATTTTTCCTGCTGGTATTTTTATTGTAATTTTCAACCACAACTTTTATTTTCAGAAGATTCATAGAACACTTGTATTGAACTACCATTATATAGTAAGCTATCTTATATATCTGATTACCACAGGTGGTCTTTATTATGTAGTCGTGCTTTAACTTCTTATGATAAATATGACACATCTATGCTAGGAGGGAATACTTTTTTGTAACTTTTTCTAATGTATAACTATATACTCGTACGTCTCACACAGTATGTTATTTCATAAAACCCACATATAAACAAATCACTGGGGCCTTTTCTTCGAAATTTTTTGCCTATTTTACTTACAAATCGAAAAAACTCTATTTTTCCTGCTGGTATTTCTATTGTAATTTTCAACCACAACTTTTATTTTCAGACGATTCATAGAACACTTGTATTGAACTACCATTACATAGTAAGCTATCTTATATATCTGATTACCACAAGTGGTCTTTATTATGTAGTCGTGCTTTAACTTCTTATGATAAAAGATTCGTTAAGTAAACTGCCACAGACAAAAGCATAATTACAGTTTGTGTTTTCTTCGGGAAATAACTGGTTAAGATAATAATTTCCTAAACTAATAATATAAACATCAGCTGTGAATTTAACACATGCAAGATGGTATTGAAATAATTGACTTTCCTAATAATCAATGAAACTTTTGGTCACTAAGGCACAGCAAAATAAATTAAATATTATCTAACAAAAGTATGTACAATACAAAAAGTATGTGGTCACTTAATTTAATGTCGACTTTTGTTGGCGACTATGTCCTGCCAGCAGTTCGTTAAAGCCATCTGTGTCAAACAATTGTTGGAAAATCACCTTAACATTCAGAAAGTTTAGTGTGAGAAAAGAAATGTGTCAAAGAACATTTACGAAATTAATAAAGTTCGAAGAAAAGTTTTTATATCCTCAGAATAATAACGGAAATTGGAAAGGAGCCTATTTGTATGGGAGCTATATCACAACAGGAATCAAACTGTCAAATTTCAGCTCAGTCGTTGCGTCTTTAATATGAACGCTGTATGGCCAACATTCAGCATAATCGGTCCAAATTTACATCATCCACAGCGTTAGTTCTAAACTCTATAGGTCATTTAGGTGGGGAAATAAAAAAGCTTAAATCAATGATGATCACGGATCTAGTCACAATTAAACGCATATAGCCAAATGCCAAGATTGTCGGAAAATTTTACAACCATCCTATTGTGAAGAGTATAAAACTGCTCATTATTAGCATTATAATTTTAAAATATAAACCAATGTGTATTATATAGTAGGGAATCCAAAATTTCAGCATTAAAATTTGAAAGAAAATTGTATTTGCAATGCCTTCTTAACATTTGTTTAAACAAATTGCATTCTTCTGTACTTATACCTTCAAGCTAACAGGGTTTTATGAAATTTGTGGCTGTTGATACTCGTACATCTGTCATCCAATATTTTTACTCACTGATATTTGTATCAGAAGGAAGAGGTGAGAGCAGAAAATTATCACAATGAGGAGAACATAAGCAATTTTCCTTTATCTCTTAACGCAATTCTCGGTGTCTACTTAAGTTTTAGAAACTTGATTGCCAAATAATATCGCTACCTTAATTTAGAAAGCGAACAAACAAAAAAATCTAAAGCGTGGTTTTAACATATTAAGTAGCAACTTCAAGGTTCTATCTGACAACATCTGAAAAACACAAACATTTCTTGGACGGACCACTGTATTTCCCGGTCGTACTGCCCCTCAGCAATGTATGTCTTGTGTTGGTTTATTTTTTCATACACATATTATTGATACATGCCGGGATCGAAAAAACTGCTACCGTGCTGAATAATTTTTTTTACCGATGTAAATCTGTTGAGTGTACACTACATCAGGAGGTGGTGCATTGTTACAATTGTTCGGCCCTCGGTCACTAAATCGATATCGCCAACGGCATCTTCGCCAGTAGCACTAGTCTACACAACTCCAAGGCAGTCGTTCCAGCAAAAAATCCTCAGGAGCAGCAATAAACACAAAATATTGACATTGCAATATTCGGAAACAATTTTTTTTTTAAATTAAATAAATACGAGTAATGAATGTTGAACGGTTTTATAGGGCGAATTTTTTAATGGTTCACAAATTTGAGTTGGTCCAAGGACGATCCCTATTGAATTTCGTTGAAATCGGTTCAGATTTACATATAGCTCCCATATAGGTCCGTTTTGGCATATATGCAACGTACAAGCAAACTTTTTTAACCGATATGTATAACCAGTAAGGAAAGGCAGAAAGTCGGGCGGGGTCGACTATATAATACCCTACACCTCCCTAATAATGCGATAAGGGTCATTGCGATAATAATTTGGAATAATTGGTAAATTGGTAGGAACATATTATCTAATTCTGAACCGATAATCGCTAAATTAAGCAATATTCATTCCTAAATTGAGAAACATATGTCTGGAAAATTTTAATGATCGGAAGTAAAGTACAACTTCTATACCGCTTTGATACCAAATCAGGAGGAACATATATACGGATGTTATATATAAATCTGAACCGATTTTCCCTGAATATTCATTCATGTAAAAAGACATCTTTCTGTCGAATTTCGTACTGATCGGATATAAAATACAATCTCTACAGCGCTTACATGTCGAATGGGGGGTAACATATATATGGGGATATATCTAAATCTGAACCGATTTTCTCCAAATTTGGCAGTATTTCTTCATGTAGAAGGAAACCTCTTTTTGCCGATGTTCGCAGTGATCAGATATAAAATAACATTTTTGCAGAGCTTACATGTCAAATCGGGGTAACGTTTATATGGGGGCTTTATCTAAATATGAACCGATTTCTTCCAAATTTAACAGTGTTCATTCAAATAATAGGAAACCTCTTTCTGTCGAATTTCATACTGATCGGATAAAAAATAACATTTTTACAGCGCTTACACTTCAAATCGGGGGTAACGTATATATGGGGGCTATATCTAAATCTGAACCGATTTCTTCCAAATTTAGCAGTGTTCATTCATATAATGAGAAACCTCTTTCTGCCGAATTTCATACTGATCGGATATAAAATAAAATTTTTACAGTGCTTACACTTCAAATCGGGGGTAACGTATATATGGGGGCTATATCTAAATCTGAACCGATTTATTCCAAATTTAACAGTGTTCATTCAATGATAAGAAACCTCTTTCTGCCGAATTTCAGACTGATCGGATATAAAATAAAATTTTTACAGCGCTTACATGTCAAATCTGGGGTAACATATATATGGGGGCTATATCTAAATCTTAACCGATTTTACCCAAATTTTGACCAAAATAGGGATCGTCCTTGGGCCAAATAAAACATATGTGTAAAGTTTCCCCGAGATCGGACCATAATTGCGACTTGTACTTTGATTACAAGAATACATGCACAGACAGACGGACAGACAGACAGACGGACATAGCTAAATCAACTCAGAAAGTAATTCTAAGTCGATCGGTATAATAAACGATGGGTCTATTTCTTCTCCTTTTGGGTGTTACAAACAAATGCCCAAAGTTATAATACCCTGTACCACAGTGTGGTGTAGGGTATAAAAATTGGCAGAGAGAACTCCCTTGATACACTTAGAGACAATGCTACATTTGAGAAAAATCGGTTCTGATTTAGATATAGTCCCAATATATATGTTATCCCTGCAGAAAGAGGTTTCTTATCAGAAGATATAGCCCTCATATATATGTTACACCCGACTTCACATGTAAGCGAAGTAGAAACTGTATTTTGTATCCGACCAGTACGAATTTCCTTAGAAAAAAGTTTTTTATAACATGTATGAATACTGCCAAATTTGGGGAAAATCTGCTCAGACTTAGATATAGACCCCATACATATCTTTCCCCAATTTGACATGAGAGTGCTATAGAAACTGTATTTTATACCCGATCAGTACGAAATTCGGCAGAAAGAAGTTTCTTATTACATAAAGAAAATCAGGATAGATCATCTGTATAAACTTTAAAAGCGTTCCTTTACTCAAAAAACTAGTAAAAATAGTAAACAAAAATAAGAGATAACTTTCAAAATGTCTTTCTCTTTTACTACCTTTTTACGAGTTTTTACTCGACAATTTTTTCCGAGTAAAAGTAGTACCTTTTAAAATACATTGAAAGTAATATAACTGAAACTTCAAATAGATGAAATTTTTCTGTGCTTGCTATTTTTACCAGATTTTCGTTCCCGTACTTTTTAAAAACATGTTTACTCAGAGAGAATTTTTGAATTATTTATCTTTTGCTAGTTTTACTATTAAAAAAGTAAAGGAACAAATCTTATTATATCCAATCTGTACGAAATGCGGCAGAAGGAGGTTTCTTATTACATAAATGAATACTACCAAATTCGTGGAAAATCGGTTCAGATTAAGATATAGCCCCCATATATATATTCATCCCGATTTGGTATCAAATGCGCATCTTATGGATATCGTTTTAGATCTTTTTTATTATGATCAACGTACTCAACTTCTTGATGAGGATTTGGAGCTAAGTACTTTGTTAACTGAAACGAAACCAATTATTCCAAATTATTTTCGCGATGCCTCTTTTCGCATTGCTAGGGAGGTGTAGGGTATTATATAGTCGGCGCCGAACGACTTCCTGTCTTTCCTTACTGGTTTTGTTATAAAAAATCTTTTGTTTTGTCACAGGAATTCCCTAATAGGTATTTTAAATTCCAATGGTAAGGAATGTGATAGTAAAAACCTTTGAATGATTGTAATTATGAATTCGAGAATACGAGGGTTGCTATATATATGTCTGCCTAGGCAAAACTAAGTGTTGCCTGCCGCCATCTGACATTTCCATTGGAAAGTTTGACAATTTTTAGCATAAACATGCTCAGATCGTTTTGACGTACGACAATCATTTGTTTTGTTTACAGTGACTTAAAAAAATTAATTTGGCAAAAAAATGGAATTAACTCGTGAACATTTTCGTGCGATCATTTTTCACAACTTTCGACGTGGATTATTACGACAAGTGTGCATCGATGAACTTAAATCGTTGTATGGCGATGAAGCACCATCCTATAGCACTGTGAAAAACAGGTTTAATGAATTCAATCGTGGCCGACGCAATGATCGTCATGTGACATACCGTGAGATAGAGGCATCTTTGGGCATTTCTTCCACCAGCATACATTCGATATTGCATGAACACCTGGCCGTAAAAAAGTTTTGTTCTCGTTGGATCCCGCACAACTTGACAATCGCTCAAAAAAAGTCTATTGTCGATTGACTGCAAAGAAATTTTGAAAAAATACGATCGCGGTGCTTCAAAGACGTTTATAAGATCACCTGTGACAAATCTTGGATCTATGCGTATGAGCCCATAACAAAGCAGCAATCGACCGTGTGGGCCATCGAAGATGTGCCAAATCCAAGAAAGTTGTTCGTGGAAGAATCACTTCGAAGCAAATGGTCGCCTGTTTCTTCGGCAAAACTGGTCACGTGGCGACTGTTCCGCTTGAGCACCGTAGGACGGTCAATTCTGAGTGGTACACCTCAATTTGTTTGCCTGAAGTCTTCGGAGAAATTCGAAAAACAAACAAAAGAAGACGAATCATTGTGCACCATGACAATGCGAGCTCTCACACATCGGCTCAAACCAGCGCCTTTTTGACCGGCCAAAAAGTCGAATTGATGGGTCATCCGCCGTACAGCCCTGAATTGGCACCCAATACTTCTTTTTATTCCCGCATATCAAGAAAAATTCGTGGTCAACGATTTTCGTCGCCAGAAGATGCTGTTGAAGCGTTCAAAAACCATGTTATGAAGGTGTCTCAATCGGAGTGTAAAAAGGCAATTGGTTTGAGCGCATGCAAAAGTGTATAAATCATGCTGGAGAATACTTTAGAAAACACTAAAACCATTTTTGATGATAAATATTTGCATTTTCATTATTAGGCCAGAAATATATATAGCAGCCCTCGTAATACTATAAATTATAACTTTTTTTAATTTTGTAATTACAATTCACCAGCACTACGCTGTAAGTCTATGTTGATATTTTACGTCTGTGGGACTATTGAAGAAATAATCGTAAACGTAATTGCCACCATATGGATATATAAATATTGTTTGTATTGTTGGCACTTATTGTAATATCGCGTAGGTGTGTAAGCAATTCACCCACACGCACATAAGCTTATACAAATAATATTTTGCCCACCCAGATCATACAAGGGACGTTTTATATGTAAATATTGTATTGTAAATATTTGTAATTTGTAAATGTATATGTTTATTCAACGATACAATATAACTGTTATGTTTTGCGCAGCTATTGTGGAAAAGAGTAATGGCATAATAAGTCTTCATTTCGTGTCAGGAGGTCGTGTAGAGCTTGGAATAATATACTCACTGCCCATTGTGGCGAATGACTTACATGAAAAGAAAATGCGTGTTATTACTAATACGCATCATTGTACGGGAGAAGGGTATTGGGCTTTCCCAAAATCACGGCATTCGATAACGAGAACTTTCGATCAAAAACCTTTTTAATTTGTATACTCTACACAACACTGTGGTACAGGTTATTATGACTTTGTGTATTTGTCTGTAACGCATAAAAGGAGAAGAGATAGACCCATTGTTTATTATACCGATCGACATAGAATCACTTTTTGTGTCGATTTAGCCATGTCCGTCTGTCTGTCCATGTATCCTTCTAATCAAAGTGCAGGTCGTATTTATGGACCGATTGTGATGAAATTTAGTACAGTGGTCTTTTTTGGCCCAAGGACTATTGAAATTGATCAAAATCGGTCAAGATTTAGATATAGCCCCCATGTATGTGTTACCCCCGATTTGATACGTAAGCGCTGTAGAGACAGTATTTTATATCAGATCAATACGAAATATGGCTGATAGTGTTCTCTTATTACACGAATGAACATAGCCAAACTCGGGGGAAATCGGTTCAGATTTAGATATAGTTTCCATATATATGTTACAACCGAGAGAGTTTTCTTATTACGTTAAAGAACACTACTAAATTCGGAGAAAATCCGTTTAGATATAGCCCCATATATGTATATGTTTCACCCAATTTGAGTGGCAATCGCTGTATGAACCTTGTTTTCTATCCGATCAGGACGAAATTCGGCAGAGAGAGTTTTCTTATTACATGTATGAACACAATATTCGTTCCTAAATTGAGAAACATCTTTCCGGAAAATATTAATCATCGGAAGTAAAGTACAACTTCTATAGCGCTTTGATACCAAATCAGGAGGAACGTATATATGGAGGTTATATAAATCTGATTGGATTTTCCTTGAATACTCATTCATGTAAAAAGAAACTTCTTTCTGTACTGACCGGATATAAAATACAGTCTCTACAGCACTTACATGTCAAATCGGGGGTAACATATATATGGGGGCTATATCTAAATCTGAACCGATTTTTTCTGAATTTGCAAGTATCCCTTCATATAATAAGAAACCTCTTTGTGTATATTTTTTTACTGATCGGATATAAAATACAGATTGTACAGCGCTTACATGTTAAATCGGGGGTAACATATATATGGGGGCTATATCTAAATCTGAACCGATTTTAACCAAAATTACAGTGATCGTCCTTTGGCCAAAAAATATATGTGTAAAGTTTCGTCGAGATCATGCCGTAGTTGCGACCTGTACTTTGATTACAAAAATACAGGCACAGACAGACAGACGGACATAGCTAAATCAACTCAGAAAGTGATTCTAAGTCGATCGGTATAATAAACGATGGGCCTATTTTTTCTCCTTTTGGAGAAACAAATGCACAAAGATATAATACCCTGTACCACAGTGTGGTGTAGGGTATAAATATCCAGATAAGCTGTGTAAGAATGTATTTAAAGAATTTACTTGGTAAAGTACTCGATATCGAATGCAGTGATTTATCCACAGGTCTTACCCACTTATGGTGTTTTTATGTGTTTTTGTTTTATATTATGTTAAATGTTTTCAGAAACAACTTAACAGCACTTTTTGCTTTTTGTAAAACTCATAAAGTTCAGAAGTATTGCAATACTCGTCGATTTTCCGCTGCCGGAAAAATTAACCCAAGGATTTGTTCAATTCAACAAAAATTCATGTTCACAAAAGTGAAGAGACTCATGAAAGAAGGCGATGGAGGAGATAAAGAATGCTTCGCTGGAAGAGTTCAAGACTATTCCAAAAAAGTACTTATCAAATCTGCTTCGACATCTATTACCCAAAATGACTCTCCGCTTATTATGAAATATGCCTATAACCGAGTGGTGTCGTATATTATATAGTCTTTTCCGCCTGACTTAAGCCTTTACTGAATGAAGCCTTAATCTTTTCAATTTGACTTTAAAAAATGGCTTATTATATTCATTTTAATAACACAAATGTTTCATGAAAATATCTTCATTTTCAGACAAATTGGATTTTTTTATAAAAATTTACGTAAACAAAATCTGGATTTTTCATTTTCATGAATTAAATCAGATCGGAAAGCATAAAAGTGCTGTGTGCGCAAAAAGTATAAAACCAAATATTCGTCGAATATGATTTTTTATATTTTATTGCTTTTCTTGGAACACAAAACAAAACTGTGTGAGCAATTTTATGTAAACCTATGAATATTTGGATGTAAAAAAAAAATGTGGATGTCGATTGAAGTCAGTTTTTTTTCACAAACAAACTTATGCATAAATTGAAAAAAGCTAAATATGCGGACGATAAATGAAATGTGGTTTTGATTAAATTTTGCACGTAAACTACAACAGAAGAAAAACATTTTTAATTGTAATAGTTTAATAATACCAAAATATATTTCCATTTTTTTGTTACTTTTTTTTGGTGAAATTCTGCGAAAAATGCCGCACAAAGCATGTATCATTGTGATCGCAGAATTTTCAAAGAAAGATTACACTATGCAACAAAATTTTTGTCCAAGGGATGTGGATAACAGTTTCTTGTGCACTTAGGTGTCACAAACACGAAAAAAATATTTAAAAAAATGTTTATGGTACATTTTTTTTTAAATTCCAGCTTTCATGGAAAGTACATTCAGTATTTGGACCATAATTTTTCAAGTATATTGAGCCGTGTTATGCCTCGAATCAAAGTTAATTATGAGGGCTACATATCCTGCAAATAATGCTTTCACGTAGAATCTTTGGTTTAGTAACAGTCTTCAAAAAGTATAAGATTTTTTTTTAGAAAAAACACTTTTTCGTGGTGCAAAAAAAAAAACATAAAAAATATTAAAAAAAATCGGAAAAATTATTTTATCACATTTTTAAAAATCCAGCATGCTATCGAAGTAAACACTGTCTATTTGAAAAAATCTATGGATAGATGTACAAGTTATGAGCTATTTTGTAAATGTTTTGCTCTCATTATGAGTAATTTCTCCCACAAGAAAGCAAAGCTCGAGAGAAGAACCGTTATATTTTATTTGCTACTTTGTTTCATTTTTGACGAAAAGTTATGCATGTATTTTGCGTCATCAGATTAGCGCCTCCAAATGCATTCTTAGTTATCTCGCTTGTTTGTGCAATTACGGTTACCAATTTTTTTGTGTGGATTAAAATAGTTCTTTTCTATAAATAAACTCATAAAATGGGAAGAGGAACTGTTTTGTCTTTGGAAGAAAAAGCTAAGATTAAAGCTTATTGTGATTCTGGACTATCCTTCCATAAAATTGCTGATAAAATTGGAAGGCACAGAAAAACGGTTGCCAATTTTCTTCAGGACAAGGAAAACTATGGAAAAAATTTCAAAGGCGGCAATAATCGAGTGGTATCCCAAGCCGACAAGCGCGCCATATTAAGGCAAGCTTCAAATTCGCACGAGTCGCCTAGAAAAATCAAGGAAAAAGCTGGTGTTAAGGCGAGCTTGTCGACGGTCCAAAGAGTGATTAGAAAGGCTGCACACCTGCAGAGAAAAAAATTACAAAAAAGCCTCCACTTAATGATGTTAGAAGGAAATGCGCCTAAATTTTGCTCGAACGCACATGACGTGGTCTACTCAGTGGCACTACGTTGTCTTTTCAGATGAAAAGAAATTTAATTTGGAGGGGCCCGATGTGTATAATTATTATTTCCATGACCTACGTAAGGAGGAGCATTATTTGGACCGCCTGCACAGCCGAATGGGAGGTGTGATGGTGTGGGGAGCAATATCCTACTATGGCACCTGTGAGTTGCAGTTTTTAACGTCGCGTATGAATGCGGAGAACTACAACAACGTTTTGAAAAGGGCCTTTCCCCACTTTCGAAACTTATTTAAAAATCTTACCTGACATTTTCAACACGACAATGCTCCCATTCACACTGCCCGATCCGTGAAATCGTGGATCCAGAGCCAAAACGTTGACGTCCTTGAATGGCCACCATATTCGCCCGACCAAAATATCATCGAGAATGTTTGGGGATGGTTGGCTAGGAAAGTGTACGAGTCCGGAAAACAATACAACACTAAAGCCGAATTAATCGAAGGCATCAAACTCGCTTGGTCCACCATTTCGTTGAATTACCTTGAACAACTTTACAATTCAATACCCAATCGAATTTTCGAAGTGATTTCCAACAAAGGCGGCACCACGCCCTACTTATTATCCTTAAAGATGTTTAAAATATACTATACAAGTATCAAAAGCCTATATAGTTGGTCAAAATACTAATTAAATTTACAATATCGCAGGTGGCGCTATGCTGTTGACCAATTTTTCGTTACGTTTTTTTATATATCTTTTTTCTAAAATATGTATTAAAGTAATAACATTAATGTTACAGCCGTAGTTTTTGTTTTATTTGTAAGCAAATTGATAAGAGTCTAATTTATAAAAATGTTAAGGCAATAGCCTAATTGGTTCTAATAATATTTAACATTAACAGCAAGTGCAAGGGGGGCGCTAACCTGATGACGCGCAGTATATAAGAGGCATTGCACTTGCATTTTATTTTATGAGGATTGATGTCAGACATTATAAAATTATAGAGAGGACGTGGTTTTATGGCCGTTCGTAACCCTCCATAAAACATGATATGCAATGTGAGAGCTATATTGGATGAGATCCGCTTATATAGAGGGACAATCAACAATATTTGTGGTTTTTTTTAATGAGGTTTCCATTCAGTTACGCCTTTTAGGGGCATGGACATCCCAGTCGTATATCCAGGTAGTAAAATTATATGTACGCAATACAAAGTAGTACGCAGCAGTCTTGAAAATATTGGGTTTCTACATTCGAAGCAAACTACATGTTAGCTACAGGTAATTCAACTTATGAACCTTAAACCCGGAATTTATGAATACAAATTCTTATTAATAAATCAGCGTAATTCAGCGCCTTAAAGAGATAAGTCGATTTGCTGAAAAATATTACAAAGTTATATTTCGAACTATGAGTAAAAGGCAAAGAACTTTTCAATGTGTAAATGATCCCGACAATTTCTGCTACATCTGCGGAAAATATGTAATTAAAAAAATCGACGTGCGTTTAGTAAAATAATAGTTAAAATATATGTGTAATATTTTGGTATACGAGTTAATAATATGAACCAACCGTGACACCTAGTATTTTGTGCAATTCGTGCCATGTAAATCTTACTCGATGGACTAGTGGAAGAATGCGGTAAGTACTTTAAAATTAATGTATTACAATGTTTTGTGTAATAAAACGTTTTAATGTTAGACTTCACGTTCAATTTGGAATGCCAATGATTTGGAGACAACCATTCATTCACGATACGGACTGGTATTTTTGTCTACGTTAATAGATTGGAGTAGGAACTGTCCAAGTATAGCTAACAGCCTAATTACGGAAACATCATCAAGTTCAACTGAGTACTCAACTCTGAACGATTCAAGTTTGAATCAGAAGTCATCGCTTTTAACTTAGTTTCAACACATTGATGTAGTGAGAGATTTGGAACTAACCAAAGATAAGGCAGAACTACTTGCATCTCGGATGAAAGAGTACAATATTTGGCCCCAAATGTTAACATATCTTATTATAGAGTCCGTGATACACATTACAAACAATTGTATACAACTGTGGATAACATATGTTTTTGCAAGGACATTCCCGGATTGCTCGAGGAACTTGTTCAAACATACAATTCAAAGGAATGGCGGTTACTTGTTTACAGCAGTAAAGAAAGTTTGAAAGCAGTACTTTTACACAACGGAAATCAGAAACCGTCGATTCCCATTGATCATGCTGTCAACACTAAGGAATCATACGAAACAATGGCTAAATTGATAAAAATACATAAAATATGAACATCACTGGAAAATTTGTTGCGATTTAAAAGTAGTTGGTATGTTATGCCTCTGGGATAGCCGTGCTCGCGAATATCATTACAGAAGAAAGAAATGGCCAACAAAAAAACACATTACATTGGGTGAAAACAACATAAAATAGACACCTCTCGTCCAAAGAGAAAACATTATTTTGCCACCACAAAATATTAAGCTGGAGCTCTTTAAAATTTTTTGTAGAAGCCTTAAGGAAAGATGGCAATTCACTCTCATATTTAAAAGTCTTCCTTTTCAAAAAATCGAAGAAGTCGTTTTTGATGGAAAATAAGGAAATTGATGAAAGATGTAAATTTCGAATCATATTTGACGTCGGATGAAATTGCAGCATGGAGGTCGTTTAAGCTTGTAGTTTCAAATTTCCTTGGATCCAATAAAAGCCCGCAATATAAAACTATGATTAATAATTTGTTAAAAAATTGGTAAGAAATATATTTTTCTATATTTATGTATATAACACATATGTATGTATTCTTTTAACTTATTTTTCGCTTTATGCATTCCAACAGGTGTAAATATGTCCCTACAAGTTAATTTCTTGCATTCTCATTTAAACTTTTTCCCCGAGAATCTTGGCGACGTAAGTGACGAACATGGGGAAAGGTTTCATCAAGAAATGAAGTCCATCGAGCGGCGTTACCAAGGGCACTGGGATGAAAGAATGATGGGAGATTATATTTGGTTCCTCATTAGAGAAGCCGATTCCGAAATCTACAAACGTCAACAAAGAACTCACAATTACTTCTAATGAAACCTGTACATGTAAATAAACTCAAATGCACATAACGAAAAAATCAGTACCTTATATATTTCCTGAAGTACTCGACACCCCTGATTACCCCTAAAAATTACAATTAAAAACTATGATACATTACAATTCTTAGAAATCGAAGAGTTTTTAAGGAGGTACGAGTATCTGTTACAAAAATGTTCTTCCTCTCAAGGTTTTTTGCAGATATCACAGTTTTTTACTTAGACCTGCAATTTTCGGTGACAATTTTAATGTTCAAATTACCAAGCGAATCATTAAAGTGTTTTCTAATTTCTATTACAAATCGTAAAATTAATGTTGTTGAGAGAATAGTTAAATAAATTTACTATTATTTTAATAGGCGGCCGGAAGTTGGACCCCAAGAAAATGCACCCCAAATTGAAAATGAAAGTGCGCCCCAAATTTGGGGCCTATTTTCGTTACAAAAACTGATTTAGGAAATTACACCCCAATCAAGAAAACAGCATGAAATGACAATAAACCCCAAAAAAACTAAGAAATTTTCTCTTCATAAATCTGGGGCGTACGCATTAATACACGTATACAAACATATTTTCTAATTATAAATCTATTCATGTGCGGTCGGCCTACGGCCTGCGGCCTTCGGCCTCCGTTTAAGACATTCTCCTATGGACAGGATCCAAAGTAGGCAACGTGGAGCAAATCTTTTATGCGTAGCCTCTCCAGTTTCTAAATTAATAGATGAAAATAAGCCCCAAAAAGCAGACAAGAAATGAAAGTAAACCCTAAAAAGCAGTCAAAAAATGAAATTAAGCCCCAAATAAAATTGTTGTTGTTTGATATGTTATTTTTTGGGGCCCATATTCATAAAAATAGTGGGGTGTATTTTCCTGGGGCCCAATTTCATTCCGCCATTTTAATACCCCGGCTTTGGGTTGTCTTTAGATACCATGGTCCAAACGGCGGAATGAAATTGGGCCCCAGGAAAATACACCCCAACATTTTTATGAATATGGGCCCCAAAAAATAACATGTCAAGCAACAACAATTTTTTTTTGGGCTTAATTTAATTTTTGTCTGATTTTTGGGGTTTAATTTCATTTCTATTCTGCTTTTTGGGGCTTATTGTCATCTATATATTTAGAAACAGGAGAGGCTACGCATAAAAGATTTGCTCCACGTTGCCAACTTTTGATCCTGTCCATAGGAAAAAGTCTTAAACAGAGGCCGTAGGCCGTAGGCCGACCGCGCAGGAAAAGATTTATAATTAGAAAATAGGTTCTTATACGTGTATTATTACGTACTCCGCAGATTTAGGAAGAGAACATTTCTTAGTTTTTTTGGGGCTTATTTTCATTTTATGCTGTTTTATTGATTGGCGTGTAATTTCCTTAATTAGTTTATGTAACGAAAATGGACCCCAAATTTGGGGCGCACTTTAATTTTAAATTTGGGGTGCATTTTCTTGGGGCCCAACTTCCGGCCGCCGGTCCAAACTTCGCAAGTATGAAGATATTCTGATATAAAACTTTGATTAAAAGGCAACATCAAAACTGTAAAATTTTAATTGATCACGTCTGCATCGACCAAATCACGAAAACAAAAAAACACAAATTTTCGGTTCTCAAATAATTTTATCGGTTTGACCTTAGGCCGATCATATATTTGCTTTAGCATGACGTCTACTTCTGTGCTTCTTCAACATTAGTATTATTTTTGTTTTCCAAAACAGAAACTTTATTCAGTTTGAGTCTATAAACTGTAGGATATGCTCATACGATTTCTGTTTTTTATAAGCGATGAGTATGAACGCAAAAGGGAAAACCTATAAATAAGTAATTAACATAAATGTATTTATAAAAGATGAAACGTTTTGAAGACGATATAAAATTTGAAGAACATAGAAATAAGTAATTGACATACAAGTATTTATTAAATATGAAACGTTTTGTAGACGATATAAAATGAAGAACATAGAAAACGCCGCATGAGAATTTTTAATCGCGCTTGTCCTAGGAAGAATCAATTTTTCTCCGGGTGCATTCGTTTGGAACAGTTCTGGAGTAGTTTAGATATATTCCTGAAGAACTATATCAGAGCTAGTTCCCTAGAATTAATTCTAAACTATTCCATTCTGAACTATATCAGAACTGTTCCAAACGAATGCAGCTGGAGACAATTGATTCTTCCTAGGACAAGCCCATGTAAAAAGAAACAGTTGCTTGCTGTGCAAAGGGTATTATGTAGAACTAGTTCATACATTCTCATGGACCAGTGTAGAACTATTTATGAACTGGTCCGCTTCGCTGCAGGGAATGTACTAACGTGTACACTATTCTTTATTTCTTTAAATTCTCTTCAGTGTTTTTATTCGTACAGCATGAGTATAAAATACTGATTCATACTCGCGCCAAATTACTTCAAGTTAGTTGTTTTTCAACCACTTCCTCATAAACAAGAACAATTCAAATATGTTTTTGTCTTAAACGATCCAAGGGGTGGGAGAATGTAATATTTTAATTAAAAATTGTTTTTCGTCATTGTTTTTCATGTATGTGGAAGTATATGCGAGTAATAATAAATTATAATAAAACACACTTCAACATTTTTTTATGTAAAGAATTTCACTTTGGAAACTTCTTCACTCGTACATACTCTTACATTTGTATGAAGTATTTTTAATTACACTTAAACTTAGCTCTTGACATGAATTTGTTTGTTGCCAGAACTCGAATTTATGATCGAGTAAAAATGTCGGTGGCAGAGAAACCATATTTAGCTGACATTTTTGTGTTAAATTAATTGGATTACATACTTCTTTACACAAATATGGAATGACATGATATTTTCAAAGTTATTTAAAGTAAATTTTTAATTCTAATAACAATATACTAATGCAAAATTGTTTGTTATTTTAATAGCCAATAAAGAAGGAAAATGTTTATTTAAGAATATTTAAATGAACATTTTCAAAATAAAACCAGAAATAAAAACCTGAAGGAACTATATATTTCACCCCCTTTTATCAGTATAGTTGCTCTAGATCTGAAATCACAATCTTATACCTCGCATTATAATTTAATGAATCAATAAACTATTTTCTTTCAAAATTTCACACAGTTCGGATCGAAAATCTTGCTTCTTTAAAGTCTCCGGAAAATACCGATTTATATTGCTAAATGAATTTTGTATGTTAAGGAAAAAAAATCGTGTTTTAAATCCTATATAAGTGACGGGGGATATGAATCTGTACAGAGTAATTTCAACGGCAGTCGACCCAATTTTTAACACGACCCCCTCCGATTTCGATGAAATTTTGGCACACGGTATGTTCTTGTGTGTATACTTTTTATGATGTCTACTGTTTAACTCCCAAATACGTTATGATTCTTGTTTAAAAGTGTCCGAAAATTAGTGGAATCTCTACTTTTATTCTTAAAAGATACTGAAATTAACCGAGTATCTATATAAAAAAAGATCTAGTCCTTGCAAAGGACATTCGAAATTGACCTGCACCTAATTTCTTCATACTTTTTTGTAGTTAAAACGTTAAATTTTCGTTACACCTTGTTACATATTTCAAGATGGAAAGAATTTTGGTTTAAAAGATACAGATTTTTATACCCTACACCACACTGCGGTACAGGGTATTATAAGTTTGTTTCACGGCAGATGTTTGTAACACCAGAAAATAACACAGCTAGACCCACCTTAAAGTATACCGATCGACTCAGAATCACTAGCTGAGTCGATTTAATGATGTCTGTCCGTCCGTCCGTCCGTCCGTCTGTCCATGTAAGGTTGTTCGTCGACTACAGGTCGCAATTTCACTCCGATCGTTCTGAAATTTTGCAGTTTAGAGTATTTCGCGGCTGTTAAGATCGGTATTGAATTTGGTTGAAATCGGTTCAGATTTAGATATAGCTCCCATATATATCTTTCGTCCGATTTGGCCCTTTAGTCCTATAGAAGCTGTATTTTACATCCAATCGTTTTGAAATTTAGAATGGTAGAGTTTCTTGATCCATGAACCAACATTGCCGAATTTGAAGAAAATCGGTTAAGATTTAGCTATAGCTCCCATATATATGTTTCGTCCGATTTGGCCCTTTAGTCCTATAGAAGCTGTATTTTAAATCCGATCGTTTTGAAATTTAGAATGGTAGAGTTTCTTGATCCATGAACCAACATTGCCGAATTTGAAGAAAATCGGTTAAGATTTAGCTATAGCTCCCATATATATGTTTCGTCCGATTTGGCCCTTTAGTCCTATAGAAGCTGTATTTTACATCCATGAATAAACATTGCCGAATTTGAAGAAAATCGGCTAAGATTTAGCTATAGCTCCCATATATATGTTTCGTCCGATTTTGCTCTTTAGTCCTGTAGAAGCTGTATTTTACATCCAATCATTTTGAAATTTAGAATGGTAGAGTTTCTTGATCCATGAACCAACACTACCGAATTTGAAGAAAATCGGTTAAGATTTAGCTATAGCTCCCATATATATGTTTTGTCCGATTTGGCCCTTTAGTTCTATAGAAGCTGTATTTTACATCCAATCGTTTTGAAATTTAGAATGGTAGAGTTTCTTGATTTATGAACCAACATTGTTGATTATGAACCCATATATATGTTTCATCCGATTTGGCTCTTTAGATCCAATCGTTTTTATACCCTACACCACACTGTGGTACAAGGTATTATTTAAGTATAAAATGTCCCAAAAGTAAATTTATGTAAACAATTTATACATGAATTACAAAATTTATATATCAGAGTTATTCAATATTTCGAGAGTGGTGTAGGGTATTATATAGTCGGCCCCGCCCGACTTTAGCCTTTCCTTACTGGTTTTTACTGTTTTCTCCCACACATATTTGAGGATTTTTTTATAAAACACAATGTAAATTCTTTTTATGTGAGCCGAATCAAACTATTTTTTGTTATGAGAACATATATCGGACTGTGGTAATAACATAATCTGATTTATATTATCGAAAGTCTCAAGTCAGTTTTCTAAATTATAATTCAAATTTAATATCGGGGGCCTTATTAAACGCGAACTTTAATATGCCGTTTGAAAACAAATATTGCATCTAATGATTCATATTGAGTATAACGATTACACAGCAGAGGACTTAGAAACGTGCGGACATACAAATATCCATAGCACAAAAGCTAAACGATGCTATAGATAAGTGCAAAAATCCTATCCAATCAATGAAATGGTCGATGATGATAAATAATGTTTCTTTCAATATTTTTTGCAAAGAAAACATGTAATGTAAAGCAATAATAAGTGTAAAAAAATCAGAAATCTCTAAATATCCTGAAAACTCCTGCCAACCCCAATAATCTCGGTATCGAAAAAATTCCGGAATCAAGGGATCATAATTTTCCCAATCCCGAATCCCGCGATTAGCGAAATTCAGTCCCACACTCTGAAAAAAATCGCTTCTGTAGTAAATTGTCCCAAATATATTCGGCTTGAAACATATACATATATATTTAGGGTACCCTCTATACATATAATATATGGTATACACAAACATTATGTATTTGGGAAGATGTTGTTCACACAAATATTTGTTTACATCCAAATATGATTTTATTTGGGACTATATTGCTGAAACAATATTAACTTTCATTTAAGTATTCAGAAAATGTATAAATTGTTTTAAATTTTTCGGTAATTCAAAATTAAATTTTTTTAAATTTTTAATGTTCGTAAAATTAATAAATAATAGTAATTGAAATCGTATAATATTGGATCAATATAAATTACTTGGAGGATTTGCAACTAATTATGGCTTGGTATACTCAGAATTTTGAAATGATTGATTTAAAACAGAAGTGAATGCTGCATATGGTATCATAACTGGGCAGAAAAACCAAGGAAAAATTAAAACTGAAATTCGGAAAAGTCAACAAAAGTTGTGGAAATCTTATTTAAATAAAATCAATTAGGAAAAATTCCTTGATTTGAGAAATTTAGTTTGCAAATATATTTTGTTGTAATTTATTAATATATGCGTATTTGTTTTCCAAATACATTTTGTTTCGATTCAAACATATCAAAAAAGGCGATTTTGCCCCATGCGATAGACATCCATATTGTGCATAGACCCCAAACTGGAAATAACCCAGCAAAATTTCTCATTACCAAATAATCCGACGAGTAACCAAAGTTCGATAATGGTAAGTACTTATTATTTAGACACTTTTGTCATTATTTTAACATGGGGATGTCATTGGAGGAAAGTACTTCCCAAAAGCATACAATAAAGTAGCATAATAAGTACTTATTTGTAGCATAGGCATGCCACTTAAATATGCGCTTATATTTTCACGATTTTAAGTACTTGAATAATGCACTACCAATATGTTCAAAATAAGTAGTAGATATGGTAGATATGTAGAAATGGTCGTTTAAAGTGATTTTTTGCATATTGTCACGCATATTTCTCGAAACAAACAATTTCCTCATGCCAGATTCGAATTTCTGAACCCAAACCTCCAGTTGAAGACATACAGAAATATTTAAGACATACAGAAATATTTATGGTATTTTTGATTAAAATCTACACGTACTATTTGAAAACATTCCATTTATATTAAAATTTGGCAAAACGATTTTGATAAAAAAAAATTACTTATTTCTGTTATTATTGGTAAGTCATTATTAATTAGCCGCAAGTAATGTAGTGAATAATGAGATGTCATTTTTTGGTAATGCAGGGAATAATGACAGGTACTTACCAAGATTTTGCTGGGAAGCTATACATATATTGGACTATACGAAAATCTAAACAGATTTTCATAAAATGTATAACTTTTCAAAACACTTCTGGATTTAGGCTAGATATCTCTATTCATATTCGTTTCCAACCCAACAGTATTTCTTTTCCTAAATGGCCATGTTATAAGACTCATATTTGTATTCCACAATTTTAGACCAAGCATAAACGTGTTTATTGTCCTCTATCAAGATTGTGCAGGGTATCATATAGTCGGCACCGCCTGTCTTTTGTCTTTCCCCGCCCTTCCCATTCTAAGGGGTGTTTTTACGATTTGTTAAAATGGGGTCAACAATTACAGTTATGTGTGGGAGCTAGACGGTTAATCTGTTCCACAAAAATATTGGCCTTAATATTTTGTATAAAGTTGCTGAACATAACCTATACCAAAAAAATATATTTTGTTAATAGTAAAAAATTACGAGTCCCTGGAAGTTATGCTGAAAATTGAAAAAAATATTTTGTCCTTCACTTTTTCAAAAAAAAGTAACGGAAAAAAAGTTTTTTCGCAAAAAATTTTAAGAAACTTTGTTCAGCATATTCTAAGCTACATTATTCCCAAATATACTTAAGCGATATTATATAATTAGTTGTTGCACAAAAGCTGATTACAACTTTTTCAAGGAGCCCACTGATTTTCAGAAATTTTGCAGGCCCATAAAAAAAATTTGTCACCAATTTCGCCAAACCGAGGGTTATACTAGCCTTTCATAGTAGCCTTTCATAGTAGATTCGTTGCTGATCATTCGCAGTGAACGGACGTGTTTATCACATAGCGGATAGTTACCAGTACCTATTACGCAATAGCGAAAATCTGTACAAAGTCTGTAAGGCCTACATCGTAGTACCTATTACGGTCTAATACAGACAAAATTAAAATTAATTCTCTTGACGGGGATGCCTTCGTGTTCCGATGGAGCGCGGTTCCCCAATCGTCCGACTGTCCATCCGTTGGTCTTGGCCAAAGCCGACCACACCAAAAATGGTGAAAATCTCCCCCAAGTACTCACAACAGGTGGTGCGGTGAGGGGAAAACGTCATGTCCGACCGTCAAAACGGAAGCACAATGAGCATCGTGTAGCGCTCAGAGTTTTGACGAAGTTGGAGGCTGTTGAGGTTTCGGCTCTTACCGAAAAACAAAAAGAGTCACTTACCTGGGCTAAAGGCGTCATAGATGCTTCTAAGGCCAATGAGTCGGCTGAAAGAGCCACAAATTCAGCCGTGTTAACGACTAATAAAGTAAAACGAATCAGATCACCTGATGAACCCCTGCCTTCGAAAAAGGCAAGAGGCCCTAATGTCACCATCAACAGGACACTCACCAAGCCCTTCAATGAAGTGGCGAAGGAGAGTCTAGTGATGGCTGTTATAGACAGAAGTAGTGAGGATGGATCCATCCTCAAGGACAAATGGAGTCATGTACAATCAGCCATTATGGCTCATTACCTCGATGTCCGTAGAGAAATGCCGGGCAAACCACCAATCTGCAACGATGCAGGATGGCATCAGGGGAGAGTAAAGCTCTTATATTTCGGTGATGCCAGATCAGTAGACCTTTATAAGGCTGCTCTGAGTCGAGCGGGTGAGGTGTGGCCGGGTGCCCAGTTGGATGTTGTCGAAAAAAAAACATCCCTAGTCACCCTAGAGCCATCACCTGGGTTACAGAAGAGCCCTCCAACCCGGCTGACATCTTAGAAATAATAAAAGATTCCAATCCTGGTCTGCCGGCCCATAATTGGAGAATCAGCAAGGTGGGTGAGGCGGATGGTAAAAAGCGGCAGGTCAATCTTATCCTAAACGCTGAATCCACCTCCCATATACAAAGTGCGAGTGCAACCCTACAATATGGCTTCGAGACTATAATCTTGAAGATATACAAGCAGGATATAGCTCCCACTGCAGAAGGTGAGTCGTCCACCGTGGCACTTTCTGTAAGTGCGGAGGTAGCCACGCCTATTATTTCTGGTGACTCCAACTCTAACAGAAGATCTGTAACGTCCTACTCTGAGGACGAAAGCTCTACTTCTGACACAGAGGGGCTGAGGGGAGTCTCCGGACTCTTTGACGCATCTGGCGGGGACATGCTTCTCGATGATACGGACGAAGAGTTCGATAACACCCTTGTTGGGGTGGATGTTAATCTGTCAATTACCAATGATGGTAAGAATTCTACAGATTAACCTCCATCACGCTAAAGCAGCCTCAGCGGCTCTATTGCTGCGCCTGTCCACAGGCGCAGTAGACATCGTCCTGATACAGGAGCCCTACGTAGTGGGAGGAAGGGTGTGCGGTATTAGGACACCCAACTTTAAACTGCTTGTGGCCAACTGTGAAGGCACTCCAAGAACCTGCATTTTGGCCAGGAAAGATCTAAGTATCTTTCTCCTGACTAATTTAAGTGGTAAAGACCAAACAGCTGCTAGCCTGGAGATCGGTAATCGCATATATTGGGTGGTCTCCAGCTACTTGCCTTATGAATCTGTAGTACCGACTGCTCTATTCAGGGAAGTAGTAGAAGAAGCAACGTCTGACGAGCTCGAGCTGATTATTGGCGCAGACACGAACGCTCATCATACTATCTGGGGTAGTACGGATATAAACAATAGGGGTGATTCGCTTCTTGACTTTATTCTAACTACCAATCTTAGTATTTGTAACATAGGTAATAAACCGACCTTCACAATTAAAGACAGACAAGAGGTACTCGACGTAACGTTTGCTACTGACCGTCTGTCAGACAAAATTATTGGGTGGAATGCACTGGACGACCACTCATTCTCAGATCATCATTATATTGAGTTCAAACTCGCGGAAAAAGCGCCTAAACCCGCCGTCCACAGAAATGTAAGGAAGACAAAGTGGCATCTGTATGAGAAGAATTTCAAGAAAGTCCTCAACTCTAAACTTCCGTACGAACCGAATGACAAAGCCGGTTTGGATAATCTGGTCGATCATATCACCATATCATTCAATAGATCCCTTGAAGAAGCCTGTCCAAAAACAAGGTACAAGGGTAAAACTAAACCCCAATGGTGGACTTCTGAGCTAACGGCTATGAAAAAGACCTGCAACAAGCTATTCAATAAGGCTAAATCTACTGGGGTCGCTAATGATTGGGATGCCTATAAAGAGCAACTCAAGATCTATAAGAAGGAGCTTAGAAAGGCGCAAAGGCGCTCTTGGTATACCTTCTGTGGTGAAGTGGAAAAGGTCTCCGACGCCGCTAGGCTGAGGAAGATAATATCTGCTTCACCCTGTACAGTGGGATATTTACAGGATGAGGCAAATAACTGGACCAAAAACAGCGAGCAGTCGCTCAATGTACTGCTCGACACACATTTCCCGGGGAACTCTATAACAGAACCCGAGGATCAGCAGGACCAACAAGAGTGCGAGTGGACTGCGAGCGTCGCTAGCTTCTTGACTGAGAGATCCAGAATAAGCTGGGCTATTAACAGCTTTGAGCCCTTCAAGTCACCTGGACCAGATGGCATCACTCCAGCAGAAATGCAGAAAATGTTAAAGTACATTATCCCCTGGCTGGAGAAAACTTATGTAGGCTGTATCAGGCTTTCATACGTCCCGAATCGATGGAGGGATACCAAAGTGGTATTCATACCTAAAGCGGGAAAGATATCACACACTAGGCCAAAAGACTTCAGACCAATTAGCCTATCCTCGTTCTTATTGAAAGGTCTGGAAAGACTTTTAGATCATTTCATTAGGGAAAACCTGGATACAAAACTCCTGTCGGGGAACCAACATGCTTACAACAAGGGCAAGTCTACTGAATCAGCCCTGCACGAACTTGTGAGCACTATCGAATCGTCCCTGCATTTCAAGGAATTCACCATGGTGGCATTTCTTGACATAGAAGGGGCTTTTAACAACATTCATTCCGATGCGGTAATTGCGGCACTCTCACATCTAAAAGTTAACACTAGTTTGATTAGACTAATTCAAAGTCTGCTCACCAGAAGACGCATAACAGCATGTCTAGGGTCCACAACTCTAACAAGGTATGTAAACAGAGGGACCCCGCAAGGAGGAGTATTGTCTCCACTAATTTGGAACCTAGCGGTGAATGAAATCCTGCTAGATCTAGAACGTTGTGGCTGCAAGGTCGTGGCATATGCGGACGACGTGGCAATCGCAGTGAGTGGCAAATTCGTAAACGTCCTCAGAGACATCCTACAGGTGGCTCTGAACAAGTTGGCTAGATGGGCCAGAAGCAGCGGTTTGGGCGTTAACCCCAACAAGACAGAATTGGTTCTCTTTACTAGGATGAATAATGTCCCACATGTGGACCCTCCACCTCGGATAAATGGAACAGATCTAGTCTTTTCTGAAAGTGCAAAATTTTTAGGAATAATTCTAGATAGGAAAATGTTATTTAGACTTAACGTATTGGAACGTGTAAGGAAGGCCAACGTCGCCTTATATTCCTGCAAAAAGGCTGTAGGGTCGCGGTGGGGACTCTCTCCTAAAATCGTCCACTGGATATATATAGCAGTAGTTCGTCCAATACTGTTATACGGTATTGTGGTATGGTGGACGGCAACTGACAAACTAACCATTACCAACCTACTAACAAAGGTTCAGAGGACTGCCTGCCTGAGCATAAGCGGAGCCTTAAGGACTACAGCGACCGAGTCTCTACAAGCCCTACTCCATATACTGCCGATTAATATTGTGGCGAGAGAAGTTGCAACCAAAGCGGCAATAAGATTAAACTGCCTATCAATGTGGAGGTACAAGAACTATGGTCACATGAGGATATCAAAGTGTAGTGCTATGGTAACCGACCGAGTGGACTATATACCAACAGTGTACACCTTCGAGAGAAATTACATCACTATGATTCCCGCCAGAGATGAATGGGTCGGCAGAATACCAGGTAATATAAACCATCTCCACTTTTACACGGATGGTTCGAAGCTTGATGAAAAGGTTGGCTTCGGAGTACACTGTGAAGAACTTAGTCTGGATATAGCTCACAGACTACCAGATACCTGCAGTGTCTATCAAGCCGAAATAATGGCAATATGGGAAGTCGCCAAGTGGCTGAGTCGCAACATAGTAACCAACAATGGCGTTGTCATTTACTCGGACAGCCAGGCTGCCATCAATTCTCTGGAGGCAACATCCCTAAATTCACAAACAGCCCTCGACTGCCGCAGATCTCTTAACGAGATGGCTGAGCAGTTTAATATACACCTCATATGGGTGCCTGGGCATAGGGATATCCTGGGGAACTGCAAAGCCGATGAACTTGCTAGGAAAGGGACGACATTACAAATTCTCGAAGAATTTGCATATATTGGTGCGCCACTATCCACGTGCAAGCTTTGGCTTAGGCAAGAGGCAATCAGGCAGTCCAACGATAGATGGACAGAAATCGGCACCTGCAGGATAGCTAGACAAATCTGGCCAAGGTATGACCTGAGAAGGTCAAAATATCTCCTCGCACTAGAGAGGAAACGATTGTCTACGTTAGTACAGGTTCTGACGGGACACTGCTTGATCGGCGAACACGCCAAAAGATTGGGTATTGACTCCAATGACTTCTGCCGAAGCTGTGGAGATGAGGAAGAAGTGGAGAGCATTGAGCACTTGCTTTGCGACTGTCCCGCTTTGAGTAAACGACGACTGGATATACTGGGGTCGGCCTTTTTAGGCAGCCTAACAGATCTTTCCAGTACTGATATTCGTACTATCGATAAATTTATATATCAAACAGGTTGGTTTCGATGAGGGGCATTTCAGCCCGTGGTAACACTAGGGACCTAAACTGGTCTATGTGAGCTTGTAAAAAAATACGGCTGCCACCCTAACCTAAACCTAAAACCTTCATAGTAGAATCGAACCTATACCGTCAAATCCGTGTTTTTTTTCACTGTTGCACAGTGTTATTTTTTCTGGCACCACGGACACTATACATACAAGGGTTACTTAAAGTGTTTTGGTACAATTTCCTTTCACCATTTATTATCGTATCGCCCATCTAAATAACGGCTGATTCATCGTGAGGTTTTATTTTCAATATCCTTTTTATACAAATCACGCGTGATTCATAACAAACTGCTTTATCATTTTTGTTCAGAATCGTTTGGCAAGTCATCACGGAAAGACTCACACCACAACAGCGTCTCCAAATTGTTCAGCTGTATTACAAAAACCAGTAAGGAAAGGCTAAAGTCGGGCGGGGCCGACTATATAATACCCTACACCACTCTCGAAATATTGAATAACTCTGATATATAAATTTTGTAATTCATGTATAAATTGTTTACATAAATTTACTTTTGGGACATTTTATACTTAAATAATACCTTGTACCACAGTGTGGTGTAGGGTATAAAAACGATTGGATCTAAAGAGCCAAATCGGATGAAACATATATATGGGTTCATAATCAACAATGTTGGTTCATAAATCAAGAAACTCTACCATTCTAAATTTCAAAACGATTGGATGTAAAATACAGCTTCTATAGAACTTAAGGGGCCAAATCGGACGAAACATATATATGGGAGCTATAGCTAAATCTTAACCGATTTTCTTCAAATTCGGCAATGTTGGTTCATGGATCAAGAAACTCTACCATTCTAAATTTAAAAACGATTGGATGTAAAATACAGCTTTTATAGGACTAAAGAGCAAAATCGGACGAAACATATATATGGGAGATATAGCTAAATCTTAACCGATTTTCTTCAAATTCGGTAGTGTTGGTTCATGGATCAAGAAACTCTACCATTCTAAATTTCAAAATGATTGGATGTAAAATACAGCTTCTACAGGACTAAAGAGCAAAATCGGACGAAACATATATATGGGAGCTATAGCTAAATCTTAACCGATTTTCTTCAAATTCGGCAATGTTGGTTCATGGATCAAGAAACTCTACCATTCTAAATTTCAAAACGATCGGATGTAAAATACAGCTTCTATAGGACTAAAGGGCCAAATCGGACGAAACATATATATGGGAGCTATAGCTAAATCTTAACCGATTTTCTTCAAATTCGGCAATGTTGGTTCATGGATCAAGAAACTCTACCATTCTAAATTTCAAAACGATCGGATGTAAAATACAGCTTCTATAGGACTAAAGGGCCAAATCGGACGAAACATATATATGGGAGCTATTTACTTAACCGATTTTCTTCAAATTCGGCAATGTTGGTTCATGGATCAAGAAACTCTACCATTCTAAATTTCAAAACGATTGGATGTAAAATGTTTTAAACATAGGCATAAACTGTTTACAATTTTCAAAATCACTAAAAAAAAAAAAATACGAAAAATATTTGGAAGGCCGTTAAAAAAAACAATACAAAAGCGTAAAAAATGGTAACAGTAAAAGTAATAACAACTAAAAATAAGAAAAGTGCATGGTTTCCCCGCTAAAACTTTTTAAATTATGCATCGATTTTCTTCGGAATGGTCTCAATTTATTCATAACCTTTCAGAATTTACGATAAAATCACAAAAATATGACAATTATGTTTTTATGAGGCTTTTATTTAAAAATTATTGAAATTTTCTCAAAAAATATGATTTTTTGCAATACTTTGTAAGATATCGTCGAAAATTTTATTGTCGAAGTTGAAGGCTACTTAATTCTGAAGTTTGTAAAGCTTACCTGAACCAATTAGGATTAATGGTTCTCTAGTTATTCCATAATATGTGGTTCAACCTCTCTTTTTTCTTAGCTTAAAGGGTTGTCTCTTTAAATTCTCGCGATAAGCTGTGATATGGAAACAACTTAGTTGTTGAACCACATATAGTGGCATAACTCGAGAACCATTTACCCGATTTGGTTGAGGAAAAATTTAAAGAATTACATATTAAGTAGCCTTCAACTTCATATAATACCATTTTCCATCCGTTCAGCGGTTTCGACGATATACGAGAATTACAAAATAATGCAAAAAAATTTGATTTTTTAATAAAATTTTAATATTTATACCCTACACCACACTGTGGTACAGGGTATTATAAGTTTGTTTCACGGCAGATGTTTGTAACACCTAAAAATAACACATAGACCCACCTTAAAGTATACCGATCGACTCAGAATCACTAGCTGAGTCGATTTAACGATGTCTGTCCGTCCGTCCGTCCGTCCGTCCGTCCGTCCGTCTGTCCATGTAAAGTTGTTCGTCGACTACAGGTCGCAATTTCACTCCGATCGTTCTGAAATTTTGCAGTTTAGAGTATTTCGCGGCTGTTAAGATCGCTATTGAATTTAGTTGAAATCGGTTCAGATTTAGATATAGCTCCCATATATATCTTTCGTCCGATTTGGACCTTTAGTCCTATAGAAGCTGTATTTTACATCCAATCGTTTTAAAATTTAGAATGGTAGAGTTTCTTGATCCATGAACCAACATTGCCGAATTTGAAGAAAATCGGTTAAGATTTAGCTATAGCTCCCATATATATGTTTCGTCCGATTTGGCCCTTTAGTCCTATAGAAGCTGTATTTTACATCCGATCGTTTTGAAATTTAGAATGGTAGAGTTTCTTGATGCATGAACCAACATTGCCGAATTTGAAGAAAATCGTATTTTTCGTATTTTTTTTTTGAGTGATTTTGAAAATTGTAAACAGTTTATGCCTATGTTTAAAACATTTTACATCCAATCGTTTTGAAATTTAGAATGGTAGAGTTTCTTGATCCATGAACCAACATTGCCGAATTTGAAGAAAATCGGTTAAGTAAATAGCTCCCATATATATCTTTCGTCCGATTTGGCCCTTTAGTCCTATAGAAGCTGTATTTTACATCCAATCGTTTTAAAATTTAGAATGGTAGAGTTTCTTGATCCATGAACCAACATTGCTGAATTTGAAGAAAATCGGTTAAGATTTAGCTATAGCTCCCATATATATGTTTCGTCCGATTTGGCCCTTTAGTCCTATAGAAGCTGTATTTTACATCCGATCGTTTTGAAATTTAGAATGGTAGAGTTTCTTGATGCATGAACCAACATTGCCGAATTTGAAGAAAATCGGTTAAGATTTAGCTATAGCTCCCATATATATGTTTCGTCCGATTTGGCCCTTTAGTCCTATAGAAGCTGTATTTTACATCCGATCGTTTTGAAATTTAGAATGGTAGAGTTTCTTGATCCATGAACCAACACTACCGAATTTGAAGAAAATCGGTTAAGATTTAGCTATAGCTCCCATATATATGTTTCGTCCGATTTGGCCCTTTAGTCCTGTAGAAGCTGTATTTTATATCCAATCATTTTGAAATTTAGAATGGTAGAGTTTCTTGATCCATGAACCAACACTACCGAATTTGAAGAAAATCGGTTAAGATTTAGCTATAGCTCCCATATATATGTTTCGTCCGATTTGGCCCTTTAGTCCTACAAAAGCTGTATTTTACATCCAATCGTTTTTAAATTTAGAATGGTAGAGTTTCTCGATCCATGAACCAACATTGCCGAATTTGAAGAAAATCGGTTAAGATTTAGCTATAGCTCCCATATATATGTTTCGTCCGATTTTGCTCTTTAGTCCTGAAGAAGCTGTATTTTACATCCAATCATTTTGAAATTTAGAATGGTAGAGTTTCTTGATCCATGAACCAACACTACCGAATTTGAAGAAAATCGGTTAAGATTTAGCTATAGCTTCCATATATATGTTTCGTCCGATTTGGCCCTTTAGTTCTATAGAAGCTTTATTTTACATCCAATCGTTTTGAAATTTAGAATGGTAGAGTTTCTTGATTTATGAACCAACATTGTTGATTATGAACCCATATATATGTTTCATCCGATTTGGCTCTTTAGATCCAATCGTTTTTATACCCTACACCACACTGTGGTACAAGGTATTATTTAAGTATAAAATGTCCCAAAAGTAAATTTATGTAAACAATTTATACATGAATTACAAAATTTATATATCAGAGTTATTCAATATTTCGAGAGTGGTGTAGGGTATTATATAGTCGGCCCCGCCCGACTTCCATAAAATAGTCTAAAAATGAACAAATGTTATATTTTTATGATTTTATCGTAAAGTCTGTTCGGTCATGAATTAAACGAGCCCATTCCGAAGAAAATCGATGCATAATTTAAAAAGTTATAGCTGATATAGTAAGGTTTTAATTTTGAAACTTTCTTATCGATGTAAAATTTACAAAAACAAACTTTAAAAGCTAAGATTGGAGATTTTGACGTTTTTTGACGTCTAGAATAAGAATCTATGCATTAAACCAGAAACCCAAGAAAAAATGTTGTTTTTGTCGACCGGTGTAATTATTGGTTGGCTTTAAATTTATGATAACCAGATATGGCGAAAATTAAGTTAAAATTACATTTATGATTTCTATCTATCTACCTTTTTAACATGTAGGTTGCAGTGATGGAATGAGTTTGCACAACCGTGTATGTACATTTTACTTTATATTGGGTGTGGTAATAAGTAGTACGGTTTTGGACATCACACAGAACTTATCACGGTATTTGCAAACGATTAACCTAGATATAATAAAGGCTTACGAAATCATAAAATTGGCAACGACTAAATTAAGTGACATACGTAGAAATTCAGATGCGGAGTTTGATAAACTGTTTGAAGAATCCACACAACTTGCAAGAAGTTTTGGAATAGAAGCTGCATTACCTAGAAGAGTAGGTAGTCGAAAGTATAGGGCTAATATTCCTGGTTCAGATGCCAAGGCGTATTTTAGGACAACATTGTTCATACCATATCTGGACGAAGTAATATCACATTTAAATAATAGATTTTCCGAACATGAAGCTATAATTACAAGTCTGTTTAATATCGTTCCGATACGAGTTGTAAATCTAATAAAGGAAGATTTCGAAGAAGCCACACTTTTTACAAAAACGATTTTAAAAATTCAGCAAAATCTTTTTTAGCTGAAATAAGTATATGGATTGATTATTGGAAGCAGAAGAATGATAAGCCATCAAATGCATTAGATGGTATTTCAGTTTGAGATGAGGACATGTTCCTAAGCGTTTTTACCCTTTTGCAGATACTGGCCACAATACCTGTGACAACGGCATCTGCTGAGCGAAGTTTCTCGACGTTAAGAAGAATAAAAACTTATCTCCGGCACAGAATGGAAGGAGAAAGGCTATCTTATCTGGCTTTGATGTCTATATACATACAAAGATGAAGTCAAAATCGATGAAAAAATTGATATATTTTTAACTCTTACGTATTTTATTATAAAAAGTTTTACTGATCTCGTAATAAAGTACACATTTATATTTAGGAATAAAATTCGAATAAAAAACTAAGGAACTTAACTTCCATTACCTACACAATAAACGCAATTTTTTAATTGTTTATCCTTGGTATTGAAAAAAAAGTTGGGGCCCCCCCGAACCAAAATCCTGGATACGTCCCTGGGTTAGACCACATCCAGCACGTAGCGAAGTGAATATATCAGCTGTAGCAGAAAATGTACTGAAAGACCGTGACCACCTCATGGCCAACATTTTCATGATATTATTTTCAAACAGTAAATGCATTAAATTGTTATTTTAAACGATTATAAAAATTATAAATTCACTTTAAAATGTATGTGTTTTATTTTACATTGTAAATCAAAGCTCACGATTAATCCCCCACTATTTTTCCCGTTACAGTATTGAACGCGATCTGTTGTGAAGGGTATATGCGATTCAGCCCGGCTAAATGTAACACCTTTTATTGTTTGTTTGTTATACCCACCAGCACACTGTGGTACAGGGTATTTTAACTTTGTACATTTGTTTTTAAAACCCAAAGGTGAAGTAATAGACCCATCGTTTATAAAACCTTATTGTTTATTAAACTTAGAATCTCTTTCTAGGTTGATTTAGCTACGTCCGTCTGTCCATATATTTTTATAATCAAAGTACAGGTCGCAATTTTGGTCCAATCTCAACGAAACTTTGCACATATCTTTCCTTTGGCACAAGGACGATCCCTATTCAATTTGGATAAAATCGGTTCAGATTTATGGGTCGATTATGGATTGCAACCCCACTGGCAACGCAACTGAAATAAAAATTGGTATTACATAGGAAAACTTTTGTCTGTAGCGGTAGATAATAGTGTTTGACACTTCGGTAACAAAACGATTGTAAACAAACAAACAATTCAACAACACAGGTGGCCCACCACCTGTGATGTTAAAGTTTGCTTAAAAACGAATCTGCACTCATTGCCATTCACCTGGATGATTCATGTTTCATGAGAGTGCAAACCCAGAGACACGGTTAATACGTACAGTGAACCTTCTACTTCAAAGGCACTTTCTTAACATTTTTCTGATGGCGGTGTGCCGTGAGATATGTAAGGCGAGCAGCAGATACACATCGTAGAAGTTCAATTAGGGAACGAAATGCGTATTCGATTAGGCACCGGCATTGTGGAAACTACGTTCCCAGGCGAAATGCAAGAGTACTAGCTTCAGATCACCAAAAATCCCACACCGCGATTTTGTTTAGATATGGGTTAGCTTCCATTTTTATACCCTCACTTTAGTGTGACGAGGGTATATATCATTTGCTACGGAAAAAAGTGTAACACATCGAAGGAGTGATCTAAGACCCTAAGTATGTTCGGAGGAAATCCGTTTTGGGTCATTTTAAGTCGAATGAGCAATGTCCGTCCGTCTGTCTGTCTGTCTGTCTGTCTGTCTGTCTGTCTGTCTGTCTGTCTGTGTGTCTGCTGGCTGGTGCGCACGATAACTCTCGAAAGGAGTAACCGATTGACCTCAAATTTGGTATGTGGTAATATTTTTTTCTATCTCCGGCTAAGTTCGAAGATGGGCCATATTGGTCCACTCCTTCTAGTACCTCCCCCACAAATGGTTAAAATGTTGTGAAATATTGATTCTTTAATAACTGCTATACTACTTATTCGAATCTTTTGAAATTCCACACATAGTATTAGCTTATTAGTCGTTATCAACTCGAGAAAAATGGGCGAAGTCGCCACGTCCCTTTTGGTACCTCCCACACAAATGCACCATTTTGCACCAAAAGTTAACAGCTTATAACAATAATAACAGTGTATAAAAATACTTGAAATTTTGTACAGTATTATGCTTTTATATTGCCTACAGTCCAGGGAAAAATGGGTGTTGTTGTCAAGCCCCTTTTGGTACCTCCCACACAAAGGTACCTTTTTGCACCAAAAGTCAACAGCTTATAACATTAAAACCAGTGTATAAAAATACTTGACATTTTGTACAGTGTAATGTTTTTATAGTGTCTATAGCCCTGTGAAAAATGGGCGTTATTGCCATGCCCCTCTTTGTACCTCCCACACAAAATGCCCACATCATACAACAATTTAATGTCTCATAACGTTTATACCAGTGCACATAAATGCTTATAAGTCGGTACAGTGCAATGAACTTAAAGTATCTAATGTTCAGCAAAAAAAGGTGTATTTAATAAACCCCTTCTGGTACCTCCCACACAAATTGACAGAATAATTCGAGTAATATTCAATATTACATTACTCACAAAGTGAGGGTATACCTTAGTCGGTTTACCCGACTGAAACTTTCTTACTTGTTTCTATTAACATCACAAATTGTTGTTTTGTGGTGACTTTAACCATCATTGAAAATATGAAATATAACTACAATTTAATTTCACGTTTTATTTCTTAAAAAATACACAACAGCCACAAATAAACGTTTGCCGAAAAATCCTCCAAGTTGTCGGTAGTTGCCATCAGTAATGTAATTTTGGCAACTGGCAACGCAATTCAACTTTGGTTGCAATCCATAATCGACCCATTATCTAAGCTGCCATATATATACACCTCCGATTTGGCAAATATGCACAATAGAAGCAAAATTTTTTACTCGATCTGTATAAAATTTGACACGGAGTTGATACAATTAGAGGTAATGCTGAATTTAAGGAAAATCGGTACAGATTTAGATATAGCCCCGATTTGACAGGTTACACCCGATTTGACATGTAAGTGCTGTAAAAACTGTATTTTTATCTGATCAGTACGAAATTCGTCTGAAAAAGTTTTCTTTTACGTGAATCAATACTGCTAAATTTAGGGAAAATCAGTTCAGATTTACATATAGCCCCCATATATATATATGTTACTCACGATTTGATATAAAGCGCTAAAGATGTTATACTTTACTTCCGATCATTACAAAATTTGATAGAAAGAAGTTTCTTAATTTCGGAACTAATACTGCTAAATTAAGGGGAAATCGAATTTATATATGTTCCTGCCTACTTAATATTTAAACGAAATTAACACTAGGTTAGGGGTGGCAGCCGTATTTTTTATACAAGCTCACATAGACCAGTTTAGGTCCCTAGTGTTACCACGGGCTGAAATGCCCCTCATCGAAACCAACCTGTTTGATATACAAATTTGTCGATATTACGAATATCGGTACTGGAAAGATCTGTTAGGCTGCCTAGAACAGCCGACCCCAGTATGTCCAGTCGTCGTTTACTCAGAGCGGGACAGTCGCATAGCAAGTGCTCAATGCTCTCCACTTCTTCCTCATCTCCACAGCTTCTGCAGAAGTCATTAGAGTCAATACCCAATCTTTTGGCGTGTTCGCCGATCAAGCAGTGTCCCGTCAGAACTGATACTAACGTAGACAATCTTTGCCTCTCTAGTGCGAGGAGATATTTTGATCTTCTCAGGTCATACCTTGGCCAGATTTGTCTAGCTACCCTGCAGGTGCCGATTTCTGTCCATCTTTCGTTGGACTGCCTGATTGCCTCTTGCCTAAGCCAAAGCTTGCACGTGGATAGTGGCGCACCAATATATGCAAATTCTTCGAGAATTTGTAATGTCGTCCCTTTCCTAGCAAGTTCATCGGCTTTGCAGTTCCCCGGGATATCCCTATGCCCAGGCACCCATATGAGGTGTATGTTAAACTGCTCAGCCATCTCGTTAAGAGATCTGCGGCAGTCGAGGGCTGTTTGTGAATTTAGGGATGTTGCCTCCAGAGAATTGATGGCAGCCTGGCTGTCCGAGTAAATGACAATGCCAGTGTTGGTTACTATGTTGCGACTCAGCCACTTGGCTACTTCCCATATTGCCATTATTTCGGCTTGATAGACACTGCAGGTATCTGGTAGTCTGTGAGCTATATCCAATCTAAGCTCTGCACAGTGTACTCCGAAGCCAACCTTTTCATCAAGCTTCGAACCATCCGTGTAAAATTGGAGATGGTTTCTATTACCTGGTTTTCTTCCAACCCATTCATCTCTCGCGGGAATCATAGTGATGTAATTTCTCTCGAAGGTGTACACCGTTGGTATATAGTCCACTCGGTCGGTTACCATAGCACTACACTTTGATATTCTCATGTGACCGTAGGTTTTGTACCTCCACATTGATAGGCAGTTTAATCTTATTGACGCTTTGGTTGCAACTTCTCTCGCCACAATATTAATCGGCAGTATATGGAGTAGGGCTTGTAGAGACTCGGTCGCTGTAGTCCTTAAGGCTCCGCTTATGCTCAGGCAGGCAGTTCTCTGAACCTTTGTTAGTAGGTTGGTGATGGTTAGTTTGTCAGTTGCCGTCCACCATACCACAATGCCGTATAGCAGTATAGGACGAACTACTGCTATATATATCCAGTGGACGATTTTAGGAGAGAGGCCCCACCGCGACCCTACAGCCTTTTTGCAGGAATATAAGGCGACGTTAGCCTTCCTTACACGTTCCAATACATTAAGTCTAAATAACAGTTTTCTATCTAGAATTATTCCTAAAAATTTTGCACTTTCAGAAAAGACTAGATCTGTTCCATTTATCCGAGGTGGAGGGTCCACATGTGGGACTTTATTCATCCTAGTAAAGAGAACCAATTCTGTCTTGTTTGGGTTTATGCCCAAACCGCTGCTTCTGGCCCATCTAGCCAATTTGTTCAGAGCTACCTGTAGAATGTCTCGGAGGACGTTTTCGAATTTGCCACTCACTGCGATTGCAACGTCGTCCGCATATGCCACGACCTTGCAGCCACAACGTTCTAGATCTAGCAGAATTTCATTCAACGCTAGGTTCCAAATTAGTGGAGACAGTACTCCTCCTTGTGGGGTCCCTCTGTTTACAAACCTTGTTAGAGTTGTGGACCCAAGACATGCTGTTATGCGTCTTCTGTTGAGCAGACTTTGAATTAGTCTAATCAAACTAAAGTTAACATTAAGATGTGACAGTGCCGCAATTACTGCATCTGAGTGAATGTTGTTAAAAGCCCCTTCTATGTCAAGAAATGCCACCATGGTGAATTCCTTGAAATGCAGGGACGATTCGATAGTGCTCACAAGTTCGTGCAGGGCTGATTCTGTAGACTTCCCCTTATTGTAAGCATGTTGGTTCACTGACAGGAGTTTTGTATCCAGGTTTTCCCTAATGAAATAATCTAAAAGTCGTTCCTTTTATTTTGTGATATATAAATTATGTAAAAATCGGACGTAAAATATAAATTAACACTATATTTTACGTCCGATTTTTACATAATTTGAAATATATTAGTTTTTGATCACAGTTAACGAACATCTATTTAGATTATGGAGATTATTCACCCATAAAAGAATGCTGCTCATTTCGAGGATATATTTTGTGATATAGTTTATTATGATCAACATCTTCAACTCCTCCTTGGAATCAGCCTTGTTGCGGAGGTGGAGCTAACAACTTTGTTAACTGAAACGAAAACAATTATTTCAAATTATTATCCTAATATCCCTTTATGCATTGTTAGGGAGGTGTGGGGTATTGTATAGTCGGCGCCGCCCACATTCTATGTTTCCTTACTGGTTTTTATTACGTTTATTATTATTTAATTTATTTTATGGTGATTTCGATTCTGAAAAAAATGTTGCCCCGTCGACCCGAAATTCTGAAAAATATTTTCCCTTTTTGGGTGGAACATACGCGGTCTCTCGAAATAAATTTAGCTCCTATTTCAAAATTCCAAAATGTGGTACAAAACTTCAGATTTCCGGAAAAGGGCAACGGAAATGTTGCATTTTTTTGCAGAAAAAAACCACCATTAGATTCTATTTTATCTTCAGCAGTATTTTATACCGCTACAATTTTAAGGTTAAGGCTATGGTAATCCTTGAAGTGTGTACATATGTACGTCTGTATACACAGATATTATATAGACACGAATGTGTATTTTAATGAAACGCACACACAATCACAATCCAGAGAAAGGTAAAAATTCTCAGATGCTTCAATTTATCTCAGTTGCCCCACTGCCCCTCATACTTGTCGCATGAAAAATATACCTTAGCCATAATAACTGTGCAAAAATCTCTCGAATGAGAGAGATAGAAGAGGAAGGTTTAGCGTGTGTGTGTGCGTATGTGTGTGTACTTAGGTGGTAATATGTTTTCATATTCGAGCATGTATGTTTACCCGGTGATTTCTTAAATGTATTTAATGCCCCCAGAACACTACATATATGAGAAGAGCTTTTGTGCAAACAAACTAACGAGAATATGGCAAAGAAAACAAAAACCTTAATGAATTCTTTTCAGGCGGCGCAACGACTGGCATGGGAAATGAAAACATTCACGGTGGGAACTTGGTAGTATTTAGTTTGGTCATAATTTGTTTAGTTTTAAAACCGGTAACGAGCATTTGAAAACTATGGTCAAACATGACTCCTGTACGTGGCGTGTCACACATACACACAAGGTAAATAGTCCTAAACCGTATGTCTAATATTTCACAGAATTATAGTATATGTGTGAATATAGTTCCTCAGTTGTGCAGTAGTAGTGTTAGTGTCAGGGTTAACAAAGGCTACAGAAAACCATCGCACAAACACACACATGAACATTAAGAGTATTTAAGTTCTTAAACAACACACAAATTTATAATTAACAAACATACACAACAAGTCTATGAATGAATCTATAAACAAACCAGCACACTAACATGTGAATAATTATGCAGTTGTAAGAATGTGTGAATGCCACCCATACACACGTCCCCAGAAAAGGACAAAAATGTATATGTGAAAACATTTCGGTCCTTCAGTGTTATAAAGGTACATCATTTACACACATTCATTCCGGGCCAAATGAGAGACAATGTGTTTAAAAGCTCTTTTTAAACAACTGTGCGTAAAATTATAGCGCAGTTAAGCAGCAATCACTTCAAACATTTCAAAAACTTATAAAGATAAACTCGAGCGAAGCCGACTTAAGGATATCCTACACCACCCTTTCAGAGCAGGATAAGAAGAAACAGTGTCATGTTTTATCAATGTTGTTTTTCATATATGTTTCTATATGCCAAATCAGACCGATTTCTATATAGAAATGCCATACACATTTGCAACAAACTCGAGTCGTTAGTATTAGACTAAGAAGTATGTAGTTTATATACACTTAGATGCAAAATCGAAATATATGAAGGGCTACGTCTAAATCTGCACGGATGTTATTCATTCATTTACCAATGTTCGTTGCAAGTCCAGAAAACTGTAATCTGCGTTATTTAACGAACATACACACATTTTGATGGAAATGGCTTTTTCACCAAGCTGGCAGTCTTTTATTTTCAGAAAAACTTAAAAGTATATGACAGAGACCATATGTAGGGTGTATAATAAATATACATGCCCGACAATTGCAATGGGCCTACTTCCATTAGATCTTTAAGAGCGTTGTGGCACAGCCACAACACGATATCAGACAAAAGAAAAAAACAATAAAAACCAAATAGTACCCCAAAAAACTGAAATCCAAAAAAGGGCAATCTTAAATATCTTAAAACTAAACTTAATCTAAGGACATATTTACATATAAACATCTTATTATCTCAACTTCATCGCATCTTTTATAAAATAGACTGTAGTGTGCAGCTTATGTAGGCCATATCAATCAGTCCAGGCGAAAAATAATACGGCCGTTTGCCAGCCAGACATCCGTTTGCTACGAAACTCGGCATACTAGTAGATGAGATACTAGAGAACTTAAATTTTAAGTTTGGGCCCATATGGTATAGGAGTACAGGGGAGGAGCTACAAAGCTTCAAACTTCGCCACCTGTGGTGAACAAAATGTTCAAGCGCGTGTCCTAGCACATATAGTTACCAAGATATTTACAATTTGAAATTTAATTTTTACATTTTCCGGCCATGCCCTACTTGTGAATATCGGAACAGAATATGCACCAATTTTTTTAGATCAGCTTTTCTAATTTAGCAACGAAATTTTCTGTATGTCGAAAACAGAAATCGATCCGATATAAGACAAATATGATGGCCATTTGAAATAATATTTTCAAAAAAATTGTTTTTTATGTAGGGACAAAAAAGTATACGTCTCATTTTGGAGTTATTGAATAAGTTATTTCAAAAATAACGTGTTTATAATATATATCGATACCTCCATTCTAAACTATGATAAGTGCAAAACGGTAGTTTTTCAGGAGAGGCGATCAAAGTTTGCTGAATTTTTTAAATTTGTGTGGAATTCATTTGTATTTCAAATCGAATGACTTGTACTGTTTTGTGAATAACTTTTGAATGGGTTGACGGATAAATACCAAATTTTTAATGAATATAATTTGGAATATTTAGCAATTAAAAATGCAATCTCCCTAAAAACATGCTTAGAAGACTTAGCATGGTTTAGAATGGAGGTATCGATATGAACATATAACATGTTTGTATTCGTTATAAAGGAAACTTCCTAGAGAATTTTTCGATGAAAGATCGGTTCACAAATATTAGCTGATATGGTTGCCAAGCTTCTCCAATTTATACCATTTTATCCTCTCACCTTATAGGCTGGAGGGTATACGAGTATATCATTTGTTACGAGCCAAAAGCGTCAACATGTCAAAGAAGTGACCTTAGACCCAAAGTATGTTTGGTGAAAGTTCGGTTTGGGTCATTTAAAGTCATTTGAATAATGTCCGTGCGTCTGTCTGTCTGTCCATTCCACACATAGTTTTAGTTTATAAGTCGCTATCACCTCGAGAAAAACGGGTGAAGTGGCCACGCCCCTTTTGATACCTCCCTCCCAAATTTTGCACTTAAAATTAACAATTTATAACCTTAATAACCACACGGGCAAAATCGCTTTTTTCGATATGTTTGAATCGAAAGAAAATACATCTGGAACACACATTTTTAAATGTTATTTATTTCTTTATTGATTTTCAAATAAAATTTATTTGCAAAGCATATGTTAATATATTACAACAAAATATATACCCTATATGAAATTAGCAAACTAATTTTCTCTAATAAAGTATGTGTTTATATTCATATTGTTTTTGGACTTTAGTCAGGCTCAAGATTGTTTTTGTTGTTTTCAGTATATGAAAACAACATTGTTAAAAATTAAAGAAGAAGTAAGTGGCATGTATTGGGGGTGGTTGTAATGATTGGATAGACAGATCTGTTTCGGGAGCCACCAAACTCCCATTGTCAATATCCGTATTACAACAATTACTTCAGTCGATCATTAGAATATATACGCACAGCTCAAGTAACATTAAACGAGAACTGCTAGCTAAAACGCATATCTCCAAAAAATGACAATCAGTAATCATCATCCCTCGTACATGCTCCAACTTCCACTCTCGTGAGTCTTTACAATCTAAAGAATTCACACGAATGTTTTGCTGTAGTTGACTATGCAACAACAACGTATTTGGTCGTGTCCCACCATTTCTTCTTGTTTTTATACCCTCCACCATAAGATGGGGGGTATATTCATTTTGTCACTCCGTTTGTAACACCTCTAAATATTGATCTAAGACCCCATAAAGTATATATATTCTTAATCGTCTTAAAATTCTAAGACGATTTGGGCATGTCCGTCTGTTGTAATCACGGCTGTGGAGTCGGATTCGGCGTTGTTTTTGCATATTTCATGAAATTATACTTTCAAATGCATACATTTTATTACTTTTTTACTTATTTGGTATAAATACGTTTATGTACATACAAATCCATTGAAATCCATTGATCGCAAAAATCGTTGAATTAGATAATATTGCAAAATTGCTCTCGGAGTCGACCATCTCGGAGCCGACTCCGACTGCGACTCCGAGATCGAGATCGATTCTATAAAATGTAATGAACCAATTATATTCCGGACCAAACATATTTATTCATATGTGTGTCCATTCATATATTTGTACAAAATATTTTCAAAATTTACAATGTATTTATTGGAATGTATAATTTCATGAAAGCAGCAAAAATAACGCCGACTTCGACTCCACAACCCTGGTTGTACTCACGCTACAATCTATAATACTTGAGCTAGGTGGCTGAAATTTGGTATAGATACTGCAGGTAACTTGGGCGATATCGGTCCATATTTAGCTATAGCTCCCATATATAGCACCCAACTTGTTGCGATTCCTACTGTTCTCATCCACTATATTTTTTTTGGTGTTTTTCGGTGTTATTTTCTTTAGGTTTAAAATTTCAAAATTTACAATGTATTTATTGGAATGTATAATTTCATGAAAGCAGCAAAAATAACGCCGACTTCGACTCCACAACCCTGGTTGTACTCACGCTACAATCTATAATACTTGAGCTAGGTGGCTGAAATTTGGTATAGATACTGCAGGTAACTTGGGCGATATCGGTCCATATTTAGCTATAGCTCCCATATATAGCACCCAACTTGTTGCGATTCCTACTGTTCTCATCCACTATATTTTTTTTGGTGTTTTTCGGTGTTATTTTCTTTAGGTTTAAGTTATTTTGTGAGGTCACATGCTATCCATGGTGGAGGGTATACAAGATCTGTTCATAGTACATATTTTGTTTTATTCGATCTGCTTTCATAGTACATATTTTGTTTTTGCACTTTAATTAAGGATATTGACAATGGGAGTTTAGTGGCTCCCGAAACAGATCTGTCTATCCAACCATTACAACCACCCCCTACACATGTCAGTTACTTCTTCTTTAATTTTTAACAAAAACGATATTGGGCCTAACTAAAGTTCAAAAACAAAATATGTACTTATCGAATAAAACAAAAACAAATATATTTTGTTTTAAAAAAATGTTTTCTAATTTAATTTTTCATTGATTTCGTATTATGCCTTACAATTTAAAATGGCATAAAAGCAATAACTTTTGTTTTAAAGAAATAATTTTTAATTTCTATTTATTCCAAATCATCATTTGTTATCAACCCAACAAGCAATGTATCATTATTTAAGATTATACCATTTCAATTACATAGGCATTTTGCGAACATTTAAAATTTCTGAAAAATGAACGTTGAATTCTTGAAAAACATAAAACTTGCGGTATTGATACATATTCTGAATACTTAAATGCAAACGATTTTTTGGAACATCCGTCTTCCCAAATATATAACATTTGTGTGCGCCCAATATAACATATTTCGAGTGTACCCTAAACATTTATATATTTCAAGCAGAATATGTTTGGGACAATATAATACAGAGGCAATTTTTTCAAAACGCAATGCATAGAATTATAAATGGACGTCTTTGGTACGCCCCTTTTGGTACCTCCCACACAAATGGACCATTTTCTACCAAAAGTTAACAGCTTGTAACCTTAGTGCAGTGCTTACAAATACTTGACATTTTGTCCAATGTAATGCCTTTATAGTCCTACAGCTTAGTGAGGAAGAGGCATCACTGACACGCCCCTTTTGGTACCTCCCACGCAAATGGATCACTCTGCACAAAAATTTAACAGCTTATAACTTTAATACCAGTACATACGAATACTTGAAATTCTGTTCGGAGTAATGCTTCTGTAGATCCTATAGTGCTTATTTGTTTTACACAAATTTTCTAGCAAAAATATATGGAAGTTATTCCTAAGGAATAACATTTGAAGTACTTCCAAAGAACCAGTTGGAGAATTTTTTCACTCCCAAATATGTAATTTTGCCGTAGTTACACAAGTAAGAACGTTTCAGTCGGGTAAACCCACTAAGATATACCCTCATTTCACACTAAATAATCTGTCAATTTGGGTGGGAGCTACCAGAAGGGTTAAACCCCTAGATTCTTTAAATACATTGCACTGTGCCGAAATATAAGCGTTTATGTGCACTGGTATATTAACATTACGAGCAATCAAATTTTGGTATGATTTGGTTACTTTATGGGGTGGTACAAATAGGGGCGTGGGGATAACGCCCATTTTTCACAGGACTATAGGAACTATAACAGCATTATACTGTACAACATTTCAAGTATTTTTACGCACTGTTATTAATGTTATAGGCCGTTAACTTTTGGTATAAAACGATCCATTTGTGTGGGAGGTACCAAAAAGGGCAGTACAATAATTTCCATTTAGTACCGGATTATTTACTGTATTTCAAGTATTTTTATGCATTTTTATTAAAGTTATAAACAGTTCAATTTTTCAGTTCATTTTTCTCGAGGTGATAGCGACTAATAAAATAATACCATGTGTGGAAATTCAGTAGATTCTAATAAGTAGTATAGATGTTGTTAAATAATCAATATTTCACTAAATATTAACCCTTTGTGTGGGAGGTACCAGAAGGAGTGGACCAATATGGCCCATCTTCGAACTTAGCCGGAGATAGAAAAAAATATTACCGTATACCAAATTTGAAGTCAATCGGTTACTCCTTTCGAGAGTTATCGTGCGCACCAGCCAGCAGACAGACAGACAGACGGACGGACGGACATTTCTCATTCGACTTAAAATGACCCAAAACGAATATCCGCCGAACATACTTAGGGTCTTAGATCACTCCTTCGATGTGTTACACTTTTGGCCCGTAGCAAATGATATACGAGTATACATACCCTCGTATCACTAAAGTGAGGGTCTAATAAAATGTTTAAAAGTAAGCCACATTTTATTACCCTCCACCATAAGATGGGGGTATATTCATTTTGTCACTCCGTTTGTAACACCTCTAAATATTGATCTCAGACCCCATAAAGTATATATATTCTTAATCGTCTTAAGATTCTAAGACGATTTAGCCATGTCCGTCTGTTGCAATCACGCTACAGTCCGTAATAATAGAGCCAGGTGGCTGAAATTTGGTACAGATACTTCTTATAGCTACAGGTAACTTGGCATATTGGTTCATATTTAGATATAGCTCCCATATATAGCATGTAACTTGTTCCTACAATTCTCATCTACTATATTTATACCCTACACCACACTGTGGTTCAGGGTATTATGACTTTGTGCATTTGTTTGTAACACCTAAAAGGAGAAGAGGTAGACCCATTGTTTATTATACCGATCGACTCAGAATCACTTTCTGAGTCGATTTAGCCATGTCCGTCTGTCTGTCTGTCTGTCCGTCTGTCCATGTATTCTTGTAATCAAAGTGCAGGTCGTATTTATGGTCCGATTGTGATGAAATTTAGCATAGTGCTCTTTTTTGGCCCAAAGACGATCCCCATTGAAATTGGTTAAAATCGGTTCAGATTTGGATATTGTCCCCATATATATGTTTCACCCGATTTGACATGCAAGCGCCGTAGAAAACACATTTTACATCCGATCTTTATGAAATTCGGCATGAAATACGTGAATGAACACTACCAAATTCGGAGAAAATCCGATCAGATTTAGATATAGCCCCCATATATATGTTTCACCCGATTTGGCATGTAAGCGCTGTAGGAACTGTATTTTAAATCAGATCAGTACGAAATTTTGCAGAGAGAGTTCTCTTATTACATGACTAAACGCTGCCAAATTCGGGGAAAATCGGTTCAGATTTAGATATAGCCACCATATATATGTTTCACCCGATTTAACATTTAAGCGCTGTAGAAATCGTGTTTTATATCCGATCAGTACGAAATTTAACAGAGAGAGTTATCTTATTACATGAATAAACACTGCCAAATTCGGTGAAAATCGGCTCAGATTTAGATATAGCCACTATATATATGTTTCACCCGATTTAACATTTAAGCACTGTAGAAATCATGTTTTATATCCGATCAGTACGAAATTTAACAGAGAGAGTTATCTTATTACATGAATAAACACTGCCAAATTCGGGGAAAATCGGTTCAGATTTAGATTTAGCCACCATATATATGTTTCACCCGATTTAACATTTAAGCGCTGTAGAAATCGTGTTTTATATCCGATCCGTACGAAATTTAACAGAGAGAGTTTTCTTATTACATGTATGAACACTGCCAAATTCGGGGAAAATCGGTTCAGATTTAGATATAGCCCCCATATATATGTTTCACCCGATTTAACATTTAAGCGCTGTAGAAATCATGTTTTATATCCGATCAGTACGAAATTTAACAGAGAGAGTTTTCTTATTACATGTATGAACACTGCCAAATTCGGGAAAAATCGGTTCAGATTTTAACATAGTCCCAATATATATGTTACACCCGATTTGACATGTAAGCGCTGTAGAAACCGTGTTTTATATCCGATCAGCACGAAAATCGGCAGAGAGAGTTTGCTTATTACATGTATGAACACTGCCAAATTCAATTCGCAATGCCCATTTTCGCATTGGTAGGTGTAGGGTATTATATAGTCGGCCCCGCCCGACTTTCTGTCTTTCCTTACTGTTTTTTTTGGTGTTTTTCGGTGTTATTTTCTTTAGGTTTGAGTTATTTTGTGTAGTCACATGCTATCCATGTTGGAGGGTATATAAGATTCGGAATGGCCGATCTTTTACTTGTTTCTAATCGCAAAGCCAGAAAAGTTGGAACTGCAGTATTACAGATATAGGGGGAAATGCAAAAATATCAAATTTTTGAAGATTTTCTAAATTATTTTCGGTATTATGCTATTGGCTTTTGCAAATATAATGATTCACGAATGACTTCCGATTTGTGATGTCAAACAATAAAATATTTCAATGAAATATATTAATTTTCAAATATACAGGGTGGAACGCGGTAATTTGATTATTTGGGAATGAAATAAAAAAGCTATGAACCTTAGAACAATTTATTTTATATTTTAATTATATTGTACAGTAATACATGGTTTTAAATAGTGTATCTGGCAAATGTCGACCTTGGCTATCCACACACTGCTGCATACGTTTTCTGAAGTTTTCATGAACTCTAACAAGCATGTCGACTAGTATTCAGCAAATTTCAGCCTCAATATTGTTAATTAAGTCTTCCAAGGTGTTGGTACGGTTGATATACGGTATATGTAGTCGAAGGTGTATATCAATCCTTTTTTCCTGACCCTGTCCTAGTATTTTGGTAATATACGCTGAATATAAACCGATCTCTTTCGCAAAAATTACAGTCAGATGTGCCCACTGAGGCAAAAGATATGGTCATATCAATTTATATTTTCACAAAATGTGTAAATGCTGTAGAAACTGTATTTTTTATCCGATCAGTACGAAATTCGGCAGGAAGAGGTTTCTTATTACTGCCAAAGTTGGGAAAAATCAGTTCAGATTTAGATATAGCCCCCACATATATGTTACACCCGATTTTACATGTAAGCTCTGTAAAAACTGTATTATATATCTGATCGATATGAAATTCCGCAGAAAGAGGTTTCTTATTACTTAAAAGAACAATGCCCAATTAGGGGAAAATCGGTTAAGATTTAGACAAAGCCCCCACATTTACGTACATCCTGATTTGGTATCGCTATATAAGTCCGATCATTACAAAATTTGGCAAAAAAAAATGTCTTAATGTAGGAACGAATACTTTTTAATTTTGGGATAATCAGTTCAAATTTAGATATAGCCAAATATATATGTTACTGCCTATTTAGTATTTAAGCGCTATTGAAACTGTATTTTGTCCGATCTTTATATAATTTGGCAGAAATTAAGTTTTTGATCCAAGTTGATAAAAATGTGTTTAGATTATGTATAGTAACATCTATTTGTGTCGTGGCTCAAGTAATAATTAAGCTTAGTATAGACGATTGCCAGACCGGCAAACGTTATCAACCCTGTTAAAGTGCTCGGATACCATACCATCGGATATTGTTTATATATATTCAAGAAGACACATCTTACAACCGATTGTACTTTCTACTTGAAGTTATTTTCGAAGAATTTGGGTCCCTTCGGTTTAACTTTCCAGATCCATATCAATTTAAATCTTTATGCTCTATCCATAACAAGCTACAATTTAATACTAATTTAAAAGTAAGTATCATTTGCAGAAAAATAGGCATCACAGTAGTGACGTAGGATATCATATAGCCGGCCCAGGCTTTGAATTGAACTTTCCTTACTCGTTTATAAAGCTGCAAATTTTCCTCATTTTACTGTGAAACGAGATCCATGTTGCAGGGCCGAACACAACGCCTAATTTACGGGTTTGACATATTGCTGAAATCATTATGTAGTATAAATTAATATAAATATCACTTACTTTATATGTATCCACTTTTTTAGTCTAAATGAGCATAACATTTAAAAATAGAGTTTAAAGCACATTTGAGAATATTTTCCTTAATTCCCATACGTAAGGCAGTTCTTAAATTTTTGAAGTATAGCCTACATATTTGCCCACTACTATACATCACACACAGGCAAAACCTGGTAATGTATTCAACTGTATTGAATGTATAACCTCCAGTTATTTAATGAAGTTTTGCAAATGGAAAGCAAAGAACTCTTAAAGCAGCCGCTATTATTCGGACCAATGAACATTTTAATTATGTATACGATCATAACAACAATAAATTCAAGTAATAATTAGGAATTGTAAAGAAATTGACATCATCTCTAACACAACAAAAATAATAAATGGTAAGCACAATGGATCGAATCGAATCAAACGTCTAATTGTGATGAAATACAAAATAATTAATCAACGTACAATAAAAGGGGGAAATATGTAGAGCCGAAAGTGGTATTCTATCACAGGGAATTCAGACAGATTTCATCAGATGGACCATTACTCCTTAGACGCTGTCAATCTAATCAAACTCGTTTAGGTGTGACAAGGCAACATACAGGGTTTTCCAACAAGATGTGTTATTTTGAATAACCCGGTATTTCGGTAGCTGTCACCTTTGAAGCTTTTATCCTTTGACATGTGACAAGTAGAAACTACGCCATTACTAAAAATGGAACGATACACGATTCAACAACGCATTGAAATTATTAAAATTCGAAAATCGTCGAAAAATCATCTTGGCTGATGAGGCCCATTTCCACATCGGTGGCTACGTCAACAAGTTAAATCGGAAAACGCAAGAGTTATTGTTGAGAAGCCTCTCCATCCTCAATGTGTGACTGTTTGGTGGTCCGGCGGGGTCATTGGACCTTACTTTTTAGAAAATGAGGTTGGATCAACAGTTACGGTGAATGGAGTGCGCTATCGAGAGATGATTATTGATTTTTTTATGTCGGAGTTGGATGGTATTGATCTGGACAACGTTTAGTTTCAACAAGACAGCGCTACGTGCCACACAAGCAACGAAACCATTGCTCTGTTACGGGAAAAGTTTCCGGACCTTGTTATCTCTCAAGGAGGTGATCACAATTGGCCACCGAGATCTTGTGATTTAACACCTTGCGACTTCTTCCTTTGGGGCCACGTGAAAGATAAGGTCTACGCCAACAGCTCGATTCAAGACCTCAAAGATGGAATTCGTGAGGCTATCGAGGACATAGGGTAGCCACTTTGCGATTTGGTTTTGGAAAATTTCATGAAAAGCGTGGTCGTGGATTCCATTTGGCCGATGTTGTTTTTCATTATTAACGTCATACCTTCCTCTTTATTATGAAATAAACATCCGATCATTTATCTTAAAAAGTGGAATTTTTCATTGAATACCAAAAAAAACACACCTTGTTGGAAAACCCTTTATGTGTGGGTTTTTGTTTGATATATTTGTATTGAACGTGTTGATAGTGGTTGGGGACACTTAACACACACAAAGCTTCCACTTACATTGTTGGTGTTCGCCTGGCATGCGAGTAATTATTGTGCTGCAGATAGAAACTGGGAAAGAGGAATAAACGAGTGAACTAAATATAATCCGAAATACGGTTGTTTACTTATAAACTAAATTTCGGTGAGATTAGTTTATGGAGATATGAAAAATTCGCAATTCTGTAAAGCAACCTCAAACATTTTAAATTTTGTGTTATATCATTCTTGAAGCGGGTGATCGATATTTTACCACATTCTGGTGTATGTTATATAAAGGAAAAACGGCGTTAGGTTTGGCCGGGTCGAATCTTATATACCATGGACCATGCTCTCATTCCAGAGTATAATAACGCAAATAGAAACTACATATATCAAATATTCAAATAATGGAGGATCTTTGTATGGGAGCTATATGAAAACGTGAGCTAATAGACACGATTTTATTGCTAATGGAAGGTAAATCGGCGGGGTCCTTTGTACGTTCTTTGTTGTTCCTGTCCAGAATTTTGGGTATAAATATAAATCTGTTACCAATTGTAAGCTAGTTTAGTTGAGGTTTGTGTTATTCCTGGCTTTGGAATGTACACAAGACACATAATGAGAGAAGCCCCTCTTTATTATATAGGGCCCATATATTAAAGTTAAACTCTAAGTCCATTTCTGAAATCGTGCCAAATTTTGACGCAATAGGTTGACCTGTTAAGAAACAGTTTAATTATTTTCCCTTAATTACACTGTGTTTGCACAAAAGTTTATCCCCGATGGAAACAATGTACTCCACATTTTTTTGACCCGCTAATTCGAATGGCATTACCCGTTTTTTAGCCACAAAGTTTGCTGAGTAAACCAAGAGGTTAGTAAATTCGAATACAATTTTACTATAGAAAACTTCGGAATAGATGACCATGTCAAAGAATGACCCCTGAAAATCACCATCCAAAAATAATGCTCTTTAAAAGACGTAGAATTCTATGGATTTGTTGGGTGGCAATTCCGAAGCTTCTATACTAAAATTGTTCCTGAAGTATTAAACCTTCCTTTACCCTGCAAACGTTGTAAATAAATACGATATTTTTCAAAAAATCACTGGGTTGCCATTAAAGTGTATTGTGAGGACCTATAGTGATTTCTAACAAGGAATATTTTTTTTCGAATAAATTACCCAAAAAATACATCGATTTCTATAACTTTTGATATATCATTATTTTTGGTGCGAGTTTTTCAGTGGCAAGGTGATGAGGGGGTAATCCAGTGTTTTAAGAGAAATTCTTCTTGAAGTATCTATTTTATTATGTTCTTTGACATGGAACATATATTTCGAAGCCTTCTATACTAAAATTGTGTTTCATTTTACTAACCTCTTTTTTTCCCAGCAAACTTTGTTGCTAAATATATCGAAAACGAGATGCCATCGAAAAAAACTGCTAATGCCATTCGCTTTAGCGTGTCGAAGTTATGCGGGGTAAGTTGTTTTCATCGAGGATACATTTTTAAAGTGCATTTTGCATGCACAGTGTAATTAATATATTACAACAACATATATTTGCAAACTAACTTTTAAAAATATAATATGTATATACACACAAAAAAATATTTAATTACACACAAACAAAATTGTAAAGAGGAAAGTATATATATAAATAATAATGGAAAACAATACGGCTCAAATGACGGCTATGCTTGTAGGACCATATTCAAAATGATCCGGTATTTATCGAAAAATCATCTTGAGTGATGACGCCAGTTTTACATCGAAGGACTTTACGAAAAATAAAATTGTTTTTACAATTTTTGTAAAAAAAAACTATATATCGAACCTGCTCAACAAAAGGGTAACATCTCAAAATGAAAAACTATCCCTAGAGCCCAAAAACTGCTCCCGTAAATTTTAATAAAAAAATAATATTAACGGAAATATGACATTGCAAGAAAATACAATTAAAAAGATATTTTCATAATTTTCGAAAAAAAATTAAATGACAATAATATTAACGGAAGCTGTTTTTGGCATCTGCTTAAATTTTTTCATTTTGAGTTTTTACCCTTTTGTTGAACAGCTTAAACGAAAGCTTAGGTCTTTTCCTCTCGCAATGCGACTTGTTTATATATACAAATAAAGATAACCACCCAAAAAAATCAACCATTTATATAGGTACTAGCTGGACTTCAGATTTCCGATTCCGTCCATTTTTTAGCCAATTACGTAGACTGCCATCAAATGCATATTTACAAAATTACAACACTCTCGCTAACAAATTGTTCAAGGTATTTCAATTTCAGAAATTTGCTTATAAGGACGCCCATTGGTCCGATCCCAACCCTTTTTGGACCATTCACGTAGACTATCACCAGATCCATATGCAAAAAATTACAGCACTCTCGCTAAAAAATTGTGCAAGACATCTCAATTTCAAAATTTAGTTTATATGGGCGGGGTCACGGCCATTGATCCGATCCCGACCCTCTTTGGACCAATAACGTAGACTACCACCAGACATCACTCTCGCCAAAAATTGTGCAAGATATGTGTCTCAATTTCATAATTTAGCTTATATAGGCGGGGCCACGTCCATTGGACTGATCCCGCCAATTTTTGGGCGAATCGCGTAGACTGTCATCAGATACATATGTCCAAAACTGCAGCACTCTCGATAATAAATTGTGCAAGATATTTCAATTTCAAAATTTGGCTTATATGGACGTGGCCACGCCCATTGGTTCGATGCCGCTCATTTTTGAACCAATCACGTAGACTACCACCAGATATATATACGCGAAATTACAGAACTCTCGGTAACAAATTGTTCAATATATCTCAATTTCAAAATTTGGCTTATATGAGCGGGACCACTCCCATTGTTCTGATCCCGGCCATTTTTGGACCAATCACGTAGACTGCCACAATATACATATACACAAAATTCCAGCACTCTCGCTAACAAATTGTGCAAAATATCTCAATTTAAAAATTTAGCTTATATGGGCGGGGCCACGCCTATTTGTCCGAACCCGCCCATTTTTGGACCAATCACGTAGATCGCCAACGGATATATACACAGAAAATTTCAGCTTTCTCGCTAAAAAATTGTGCAAGATATCACATTTTTAAAATTTAGCTTATATGGGCGGTGCCACGCCCATTGGTCCGATCCCGCCCATTTTTTGACCAATCACGTGGACTGTAACCTAAACTACAGAACTCTCAATGGTCCGATTCCGCCCATTTTTTGAAAATGCACATAATCTGCCACTAAATGCATACACAAAAAATTTCAGCACTCTTGACCCATATGGGCGGGTCCACGCCCATATATCGAAAATTCAAGTACCATATTTTCAGCACCCCCTACACATGTACATTCTGTGAAAATTTCAAGATGATCGGTCAAGCCGTTTAGACGTCTATACGGAACAAACAAACATACAAACAAACCCACAAACAGACACCCTCTTTTATATATACTAGCTGAGCCCGGTGCGCTTCGCTGCCCATGTCAAAATTAGCGCTGTAGAAACTGTATTTTATATCCGATCAGTACGAAATTCGGCAGAAAGAGGTGAAGGAGTACTGCCAAATTCGGAGAAAATCGGTTCAGATTTATATATAGCCCCCATATATATGTTACCACCGATTTGAAATGTAAGCGCTGTAGAAACTGTATTTTATATCCGACCAGTAAGAGGTTTCTTATTACATGAAAGAATACTGCCAAATTCGGAGAAAATCGGTTCAGATTTAGATATAGCCCCCATATATATGTTACCCCCGATTTGACATGTAAGCGCTGTAGAGACTGTGTTTTATATCCGATCAGTACGAAATTCGACAGAAACGGGTTTCTATTTTACATGAATGAGTATTCAAGGAAAATCGATTCAGATTTATATATAACCTCCATATATATGTTCCTCCATATAGAAGTTGTACAGGGTTGCCCATATTCGACGGACCCACGGACTCGTTGGGCCCATTCCAATCGACGAGGCTTGTCCGCAGGCAACAATCTTTGCGTCAATTGAATTTTGTACGGGAACAAATGCAAATCAACGCGAATAATCCGTTGTAAAGTGGACAGAGCCATGCCCAACTGCTGAGAACGGCGTTTTTGGGATGTTCTTGGGGACCTCTCAACACTGGCTCGTACGGCAGCGATATTCTCGGCCGATCGCCTTGGTCGACTTTTATTTGGCCTCTTCGGATTAGAAAGAGCCTCACCAGTCGAAAATTTTTCGTATAAACGCTTAATGGTGTTCTTAGAAGGCGCACTTCTCACATTTTTTAATATTTTAAAAGCACGTTGACTTGACTTCTTCTGTTGAATGTAAATTTCAACTGATTCAGAGCGCTCGCGTGGCGGGTATTGTTCCATGGTAAAAATCTGCTTGGACTGACGCTTCAAACGCGGTATGTCATTAAGCGATCTGACATCTCTGTCAAAAGTTATGGCGTTGCCAGATGGTTGTTTCTCAATTTAGAACGAATATTGCTTAATTTAGCGATTATCGGTTCAAAATAAGATATACATACACACACACCACATTTACCAATTATTCCAAATTATTATCGCAATGACCCTTATCGCATTGTTAGGGAGGTGTAGGGTATTATATAGTCGGCCCCGCCCGACTTTCTGCCTTTCCTTACTGGTATTAGTAATAAATTCACAGAATGAAACCAGTAAGGAAAGGCTAAAGTCGGGCGGTGCCGACTATATAATACCCTACACCACTCTCGTACTATTGAATAACTCTGATATATAAATTTTGTAATTCATGTATAAATTGTTTACATAAATTTACTTTTGGGACATTTTATACTTAAATAATACCCTGTGCCACAGTGTGGTGTAGGGTATAAAAACGATTGGATCTAAAGAGCCAATTCGGACGAAACATATATATGTGAGCTATAGCTAAATCTTAACCGATTTTCTTCAAATTCGGCAATGTTGGTTCATGGATCAAGAAACTCTACCATTCTAAATTTCAAAACGATTGGATGTAAAATACAGCTTTTATAGGACTAAATGGCCAAATCGGACGAAACATATATATGGGAGCTATAGCTAAATCTTAACCGATTTTCTTCAAATTCGGTAGTGTTGTTCATGGATCAAGAAACTCTACCATTCTAAATTTCAAAATGATTGGATGTAGAATATAGCTTCTACAGGACTGAAGAGCAAAATCGGACGAAACATATATATGGGAGCTATAGGTAAATCTTAACCGATTTTCTTCAAATTCGGCAATGTTGGTTCATGGATCAAGAAACTCTACCATTCTAAATTTCAAAACGATCGGATGTAAAATACTGCTTCTATAGGACTAAAGGGCCAAATCGGACGAAACATATATATGGGAGCTATAGCTAAATCTTAACCGATTTTCTTCAAATTCGGCAATGTTGGTTCACGGATCAAGAAACTCTACCATTCTAAATTTCAAAACGATCGGATGTAAAATACAGCTTCTATAGAACTAAAGGGCCAAATCGGACAAAAGATATATATGGGAGCAATATCTAAATCTGAACCGATTTCAACCAAATTCAATAGCAATCTTATCAGCCGTGAAATACTCTAAAATGCAAAATTTCAGAACGATCGGAGTGAAATTGCGACCTGTAGTCGACGAACAAATTTACATGGACAGACGGACGGACGGACGGACAGACATCGTTAAATCGACTCAGCTAGTGATTCTGATTCGATAGGTATACTTTAAGGTGGGTCTAGCTGTGTTATTTTCAGGTGTTACAAACATATGCCGTGAAACAAACTTATAATACCCTGTACCACAGTGTGGTGTAGGGTATAAAAATACCGAATTCAGTGGATAAAAATTCCAAATTCTTGTTTCATTGGTCATGCATCACATTATCATATTGCGATTGTATTGGAGTGAGCAGTTGTAATTATCGCATACCGAGCATTTTTGTTCGTGTATTTTCTATATAATACTTGCAAAATATATCAAAATATGGGCTGTGCCACGCCCACTGGTCCTATTCCGCCCATTTGTAAGCCAATCACGTAGACTGCTACCAGATACATATACGCAAAATTTCAACACTCTCGCTAACAAAATGAGCAAGATAATTCAATTTCAAAATTTGCCTTATAAGGGCGGGACCACGCCCATTGGTCCGATCCCGCCCATTTTCTGACCAATTACGTAGAATGCCACCAGATACATATACACAACATTGCAGCACTCCCGCTAGCAAATTGTGCAAGATATCAAAATTTGATCTATGTGGGCGGGGCCACGCCCATTGGGCCGATCCCGCCCATTTTTGGACCAATCACGCAGACTGCCACCATATACATATACACAAAATTCCAGGTCTCTCGGTAACAAATTGTGCAAGATATAACATTTTTAAAATTTGGGTTATATGGGCGGTGCCACGCCCATTGGTCCGATCCCGCCCATTTTTGGAAAAATCACGTAGACTGTCACCAGATACATATACACAAAATTCCAGCACTCTCGCTAACATATTGTGCAAGATATATCAATTTCAAAATTTGGCTTATATGGGCGGGGCCAAGCCCATTGGTCCGATCCCGCTAATTTTTTTACCAATTACGTATAATGCCACCAGATACATATACGCAACATTGCAGCACTCCCGCTATTGCAGCACTCCCGCAAATTGTGCAAGATATATCAATTTCGAAATTTGGCTTATAAGGGCGGGGCCACGCCCACTGGTCCGATCCCGCCCATTTTCAGACCAATCACGCAGACTGCCACCATATACATATACACAAAATTCCAGCACTCTCGCTAACATATTGTGCAAGATATATCAATTTCAAAATTTGGCTTATGTGGGCGGGGCCACGCGCATTGGTCCGCTCCCGCCGATTTTTGGAAAAATCACGTGGACTGCTACCAGATACATATACACAACATTGCAGCACTCTCGCTAGCAAATTGTGCAAGATATCGATATTTCAAAATTTGGTCTATGTGGGCTGGGCCACGCCCATTGAGCCGATCCCGCCCATTTTTGGACCAATCACGCAGACTGCCACCATATACATATACACAAAATTCCAGGTCTCTCGGTATAAAATTGTGCAAGATATCACATTTTTAAAATTTGGCTTATATGGGCGGTGCCAGGCCCATTGGTCCGATCCCGCCCGTTTTTGGAAAAATCACGTGGACTGCTACCAGATACATATACACAACATTGCAGCACTCTCGCTGGCAAATTGTGCAAGATATCTCAATTTAAAAATTTGGTCTATGTGAGCCCATTGAGCCGATCCCGCCCATTTTTGGACCAATCACGGAGACTGTCACCAGATACATATAAACAAAACTGCAGCACTCTTGATAATAAATTGTGCAAGATATCGAAATTTCAAAATTTGGTCTATGTGGGCGGGGCCACGCCCATTGGGCCAATCCCGCCAATTTTTGGGCCAATCACGTAGACTGTCACCAGATACATATACACAACATTGCAGCACTCTCGCTAGCAAATTGTTCAAGATATCGAAATTTCTAAATTTGGTCTATGTTGGCGGGGCCACGCCCATTGGGCCGATCCCGCCAATTTTTGGACCAATCACGTAGACTGTCACCAGATACATATACACTCAAATACAGGACTCTCTCTAATAAATTGTAGAAAATATTTGAATTTCAAAATTTGGCTTATATGGGCGGGGCCACGCCCATTGGTCCGACTCCGCCCATTTTTGGAAAATTCACATTAGCTGCCACTAAATGCATACACAAAAAATTTCAGCACTCTATCTAAAAAATTTTCTTAATATCAAAATTGGACCCCTATGGGCGGGTCCACGCCCACTTGATATATCGAAAATTCAAGTACCCTATTTTCAGCACCCCCTTCACATGTACATTCTGTGCATATTTCAAGATGATCGGTCTAGCCGTTTAGACGTCTATACGGAACAAACATACAAACATACAAACAAACAAACCCACAAACAAACCCACAAACAGACACTCTCTTTTTTATATATAGATCAGTACGAAATTCGGCAGAAAGAGGTTTCTTATCACATGAAGGAATACTGCCAAATTCGGAGAAAATCCGTTCAGAATTAGATATAGTCCCCATATATATGTTACCCCCGATTTGAAATTCAAGCGGTGTAGAAACTGTATTTTATATCCGATCTGTAAGAAATTTGGCAGAAAGAGGTTTCTTATTACATGAATGAGTATTCAAGGAAAATCGATTCAGATTTATATATAACCTCCATATATATGTTCCTCCAGATTTGGTTACAAAGCGCCATATACGTTGTGCTTTACTTCCGATCATTACAAAGATCTCCAGAAAAATGTTTCTCAATTTAGGAACGAATATTGCTTAATTTAGCGATTATCGGTTCAAAATATGATATACATACACACACACACACCACATTTACCAATTATTCCAAATTATTATCGCAATGACCCTTATCGCATTGTTAGGGAGGTGTAGGGTATTATATAGTCGGCCCGCCCGACTTTCTGCCATTCCTTACTGGTATTAGTATTAAATTCACCGAATGAAAAATACCGAATTCAGTGGAAAGTCCAGAAAATAGAAATGTATACTTATAAAATTTCCAAATTCTTGTTTCATTGGTCATGCATCACATTATCATATTGCGATTGTATTGGAGTGAGCAGCTGTAATTATCGCATACCGAGCATTTTTGTTCATGTATTTCCTATATAATACTTGCAAGATATATCAAAATATGGGCTGTGCCACGCCCACTGGTCCTATTCCGCCCATTTGTAAGCCAATCACGTAGACTGCTACCAGATACATATACGCAAAATTTCAACACTCTCGCTAACAAAATGAGCAAGATAATTCAATTTCAAAATTTGGCTTATATGGGCGGTGGCACGCCCATTGGTCAGATCCCGCCAATTTTTGGACCAATCACGTGGACTGTCACCAGATACATATGTACAACATTACAGCACTCTAGATAAAAAATTGTGCAAGATATATCAATTTCGAAATTTGGCTTATAAGGGCGGGGCCCCGCTCGTTGGTCCGATCCCGCCCATTTTCTGACCAATTACGTAGAGTGCCGCCAGATACATATACACAACATTGCAGCACTCCCGCTAGCAAATTGTGCAAAATATCAACATTTTGTCTATGTGGGCGGGGCCACGCCCATTGGGCCGATCCCGCCCATTTTTGGACCAATCACGCAGACTGCCACCATATACATATACACAAAATTCCAGCACTCTCGCTAACATATTGTGCAAGTTATATCAATTTCAAAATTTGGCTTATATGGGCGGGGCCAAGCCCATTGGTCCGATCCCGCCCATTTTTTGACCAATTACGTAGAATGCCACCAGATACATATACGCAACATTGCAGCACTCCGGCTAGCAAATTGTGCAAGATATCAAAATTTCAAAATTTTGTCTATGTGGGCGGGGCCACGCCCATTGGGCAGATCCCGCCCATTTTTGGACCAATCACGCAGACTGCCACCATATACATATACACAAAATTCCAGCACTCTCGCTAACATATTGTGCAAGTTATATCAATTTCAAAATTTGGCTTATATGGGCGGGGCCACGCCCATTGGTCAGGTCCCGCCCATTTTTTGACCAATTACGTAGAATGACACCAGATACATATACGCAACATTTCAGCACTCCCGCTAGCAAATTGTGCAAGATATCAAAATTTCAAAATTTGGTCTATGTGGGCGGGGCCACGCCCATTGGTCCCATCCCGCCCATTTTTGGAGCCATCACGTAGACTGCCGCCATATACATATACATAACATTCCAGCACTCTCGCTAACAAATTGTGCAAAATATCTCAATTTCAAAATTTGGCTAACATGGGCGGGGCCACGCCCATTGGTCCGATTCCGCCCATTTTTTGAAAATTCACATAATCTGTCACTAAATGCATACACACAAAATTTCAGCACTCTAGCTAAAAAATTTTCTCAATATCAAAATTGGACCCATATGGGCGGGTCCACGCCCACTTGATATATCGAAAATTCAAATACCCTATTTTCAGCACCCCCTACACATGTACATTCAGTGAAAATTTCAAGATGATCGGTCTAGCCGTTTAGACGTCTATACGGAACAAACATACAAACATACAAACAAACCCACAAACAGACACTCTCTTTTATATATATAGATAGATAACAGTATTATACGAATTCTTCTAATTTCATTCGTTCGACGGTTTCTATGATATCTTACAAGATATTGCGAAAAAAAAATAAATTAATTTGAGAAATTTTTAATAGTTTTTTAAGGAAAGCATCTTAAAAACATCGAAAAGCCACAAGTATTATATTTTTTATATTTTATTGTAAATTCTGATTTAAATGAGACCATTCAGTAGAAAATCGATGCATAATTTTAAATGTTTTAGCTAATTAAGAAAGTCTACGTAAAAGATGTAAAAATACCTTTGGTATTTTATTGGGAGAAATCGAGGGGGTGGTAAGTTGGTAGCTTTGCTAAATTATTTTACTCAAATATTTCAAAAAGTATATACCTTTCTAAAACATAAAAAAAATCTGTGCTGATTGGATTCCGTTTTTTTGCTTAGTGCAATAAAACATTTCAAGTTTTCTAGTGAAATTTATATAGACATATTTATTCCCTTATGTGACTACTGCTCTTAAGTTTACTAAGAGCTGTCAGTATGAACACAACACCATAGTTTCGAAGTTTTTAATGGTCAAAAGAAAACTATCAGATTCGCATTTTGTAAAAATTTATATGCTCTGACAATGAAAACTAACCCATAGGACATTGTAATCAATACCAATAAATAAATACAAATGTCTTTAATAACAAGTCAATATTTCTCTGAAACATTCTATTGTCTTTATAACCATAAATTCTAATTTCTTTATTGCATAGAGATAATTTAGTGACCACAAAATATGTATTGGATTTTTGGATTGTCTGTTATTAAAGCATCAATAATCGAATGCTTTAAATCGACGAAGATTAGGTGAGTAAATGTAAAATCTTTGGGCAGTTTCCCAGCAATATGTTAATGCTGTTTATGGTTATATTATCTGGGACATTAAACCCGGCCAATAACCATTATCACATAAATATTATCGATAAAGCGGAAATAAAATGGATGGACGGAAAAGGAAACAATACCACCTACAACCAAAGTGACGTACCATAAATTAAACATTTCATACAGAACCACACACTCACGCATGTATATCGACATATACAGACACTTTTGCTGGTGATGGACACATTTGGGTTGAACAAGAGATGCACATATTAAATTACCACAAAATGTTTATGGCCTCCGCCTGGTCCCCTTTCCGGTTAGGTTGCCTCTTTGAATTTCCTTTAACCTGTCTTCTGGCAATACACCTCCATTTTACCTCATTATACCACCCAACCAACTTTCCACTACTTTCTTGTAGGACATCCAATGGCAACACCTTCAAGGCTGCGTAAATATTCACAGTAAACCTGTACTTAATCGTTTAATACCAAAGGAAAGCGTAAGATGATATTTATTATACGTACATCCACAAATGAATTCCTCAAATTCAGAATGCGTCTAATGACGATACAAGCCATTCTGGTTACGTAGTTTAGTTTAAAGGAACCCATGGAAGGACTTAGTCTGTATACTACAAACTTAAGAATGAACTGGGGAAAAGGTTTATGGCTTCAGGTCACTGGACAAAGGATAGCTGTCCTCCAACAATAAAAAATATTTTATAGCTCTTTGGTGTGTTTCATAAGAGAATTATATCCTACGGCATTTGGCAAATGAATTGGGGAAAAATGTTGAATTTCGTCGTGGGATTGTTTGCACGTAAAGTTTACCGATAGTTTCTCTAAATTCGTGGGAATGTTCCATACACAGGGAATTATAAGTTTTTGTTGGTCAGATATTAGTAACGTCAAAAAAATACTGTTTAAACCAGCAAGGACAGGCTAAATTCGGGCGGGGCCGACTATATAATACCCTACACCACTCTCGTAATATTGAATAACTCTGAAATATAAATTTTGTAATTCATGTATAAATTGTTTATTCTAAATTTCCAAAAGATTGGATGTAAAATACAGCTTCTATAGAACTAAAGAGCCAAACCGGACGAAACATATATATGGGAGCTATAGCTAAATCTTAACCGATTTTCTTCAAATTCGGTAGTGTTGGTTCATGGATCAAGAAACTCTACTATTCTAAATTTCAAAATGATTGGATGTAAAATACAGCTTCTACAGGACTAAAGAGCAAAATCGGGCGAAACATATATATTGGAGCTATAGCTAAATCTAAACCGATTTTCTTCAAATTCAGCAATGTTAGTTCACAGATCAAAAAACTCTACCATTCTAAATCTCAAAACGATTGGATGTAAAATACAGCTTCTATAGGACTAAAGGGCCAAATCGGACGAAAGATATATATGGGAGCTATATCTAAATCTGAACGGATTTCAACCAGATTCAATAGGGATCTTTACAGCTGCGAAATACGGAGAGACATGGTTAAATCGATTCAGCTAGTGATTCTGAGTCGATCGGTACACTTTAAGGTGGATCTAGCTGTGTTATTTCCAGGTGTTACAAACATCTGCCGTGAAACAAACTTATAATACCCTGTACCACAGTGTCGTGTAGGGTATAATTATACCAACCGACTCTGAATCATCAGGAGATACGGTCTAGTGAAATCTGTCTGTCCCGTCATTCATCTGCGGTCCATACACTTTGGACTAAACATGATGCAATCTCTATATATAACAAGTAAGGAAAGACTAAAGTCGGGCGGAGCCGACTGTCAACAAATTCATGGAGAACAGTAAATTTCTAAATTCCAGACATACTCGTATACGTTGATGAACGTGGCCTTAACAAGGGGCTTTCACTTATTTTTACTAGTGACGATGTAATGCAATATGAAGTAAAAAGTCTTAAATTTCCGCCTGATGGGTTTAAAAATACGTCCCCTAGCACGTAAAGAAGTGTAATCGTAAGGAACTTTTTTTTACTAGGGGCGATTAAGTGCAATATAAAGTAAAAATTCTTAAATTTCAGCCAGACCAATTGAAAAAAACATTCTCTAGAGCGTGAAGCGTGAAGAAATTTCTTCGGTGGGGACCTTCATATGGGGACTATACCAAAACATGAACCGATGTACCCCATATTTACTAGGGACGATTAGGTCCAATATAGAGTATAAATTCTTACATTTCAGGCAGATTAATTGAGCAATGTGTTCCCTAGAGGGTCAAGAAGTGACATCGGGGGAACATTCATGTGGAGGCTATATCAAAACACTATGTTCCAATATTCGTAAAGACGGACGGACGAACGGACAAAGAGACAGACAGGCAGACAAACAGACAGACAGGATGACAGACTGATATGTCAAACTCGACTCAGAAAATGATTCTATGCCGATCGGTATAATATAGTATGGGTCTATCTCTTTATTGTTTAAGCGTTACAAACAAATACACAAAGTCATAATAGCTTGATTAATAAAATCCGTCCGAGGGCCACCAAACCTTTTTACACCTAAAAGATATATTGTATTATCGGTGTGCTTTGTGAATAAGAGCAGAATGTGCACCAACATTTTTTCCACTTCAACTTTTCTGAATTTCCAACAGAATCTGCTATATGATGAAAAAATAGATCCGATGTAACTTATACATTTACATTTCTGTCTGCATATGAAAATTGCTTTTTTCTTTTTTCCTGACCCAGCCCTACCATTTTGTTAATATCAGTGCAGAATATGCAGAATAGGAAAACGTGTATTTTGAAAGCTTTGTAACGGGGTTTCCAATAGGGATGATATGATTTTGAAGAGACGTTTCAGCCATTTGTAATATGTCATGGTCTGTCATTTGTTTTTCATTGTATTCAGTAGTGTTTACAATGTCATCATGGAGAACAATTATTCCGTTTTATTATCAAAATAATCGTTCTCCAATTCCAACACTTTCCAGTCGACGTACGACCTTGACACCCATGAGCAATATTTTAGCTCTCGTTAAGAGCAATCTTTTGACAAATTCCTGATCCGACGTACCGTTAAGGAGCTAGAGCAAAAATAAACTTTCCGTTCATATTTGAAAATTATGCTAAGTCCATTTTTTTTTAAATAAAAAAAAACACTTTCTAATCGACCTACGACCTTGACGCCCATGTGCAATATTTTAGCTCTCGTTAAGAGCTATCTTGTTGCCATTGAGCGATTGTGACTACGTGCCACACAACAAAGGAAACAATTGAATTGTTGCGAGAAAAGTTTGGTGATTTGATTATTTCAACAAATTGTGATATTGAATGACCTCCAAGAAGTTGTGATTTAACACCATTAAACTATTTCTTGTGGGATTATTTGAAGTCATTAGTCTTTCGAAAAAGTGCTCGAAAATTGGGTTCATCGAACTCGTTCCTGTAGAAGAAGTCGTGGAGGCCATTTGAATGACGTTTTATTTAGAACTTAATAGTATCGATTGTACTTCACATTAAATAAAAAACTTTTGAATTTCCCTAACAATAAGTGTGTATTTTTTCAAAGAAATCATATCACTATTATTGGAAAACCTTATACTATGCAATGTCGTGGAATTAGTTTTCCTAAAGAAGACTCGTTTGTAAAGTGGTGACTTGAATATAATTTTTCTAAATGCATCAGTAGCATATGCAAATTTATTTTTCATCTTGCGCATCAATGACACCAACTTAAATTACTATGAAAATTAATCATCTTGTGGTTGGCGAGAAAAAAACAAAAATTGTTTTTCAGATGCTATGAGCATCTAAAAAATGGCAAAGATTGTCCTTTATAAACTACTAGCTGGATCCAGTCCACTTCGTTGCCCCAGATTGAGATTTCCGATCCATTTTTGAACCAATCACGAATCCTGCCACCAAATACATACATATACATAAAATAACAACACTCTCGCTAACAAATTGTTAAAGACATATCAATTTCAAAATTAGGCTTATATGGACGGTGCCACGCCCATTGGTCCGTTTCCGCCCATTTTTGGACTAATCACGTAGACTGCCACCAGATACATATGCACAAAATTACAGCACTCTCGCTAAAAAATTGTGCAAGATATATCAATTTCAAAATTTGGTTTATATGGGCGGGGCCACGCCCACTTGGTACATCGAAAATTCAAGTACCCTATTTGCACCACCCCCCACACATGTACATTATGCGAAAATTTCAAGAAGATCTGTCCAGCCATTTAGAATCCTGTACGGTACAAACAAACAAACACACATTCTCAATAAAAAACAATTTTGATTACTAACAAGTAACACATTTTATTTTATGAACCCGAAGAATACACCAGATTAAAAATTAGATATCACATATACCAATTAGATATCTACATGCCTATATATATTTCATATATCTATGTTGATGTTTTCCAGGTCCTGTATGCTAATTAAAATTTAAGTGGAGAAATATATAATAATATATGCAAATATTGGCTAATTTTTGCATATATCTAGGATGTCCTAGTTAAGACTTTTAAGAAGAGCTCTATTTTGTATAAATAAACAAACGCGTTTTAAAATATAACAAATGGAATATTCACAAATCAGGAGTTTTCTAATAAATATTTTTTTTTACAAAAACCGGGGGTGAAAACCATCTTATAATTTTCAGCGTTCGTTTAAAATGTATTGGGCTACATAACAATATTTTAGTTGGTGGCATTGATGTTTAAAATGTAAATTAAAGTTGCAGATGAATTTAAAAATGTTAAGGAAACAAAAACTACTCTGCATAATGAAGACCATCTAACGACCTTAAAAATAAACCATCATTAGTAAAAATCCGTCCACTCGTTTCGAAAAAATTATCTCGAAACGTACGTATTTTGAGAATCTTTTGCTATTTTCTCAGATTTCAGATGCTATAACATCTGGAAAACATTTTTATATTTTTTTTGACAACTATAAATGTTTTATTTATATTAAATGTTTTATTTTGGGCAGATGACCGATATGCAATTTTTTTTTTAAATCGGCACAAAAATTTGTTCGGTTTGACGTGTAGTAATTTGGAGATATAGAGGAAATTATAAAAATAAATTATAACAAGTTTATGTTCGTCTTAAAGGAAACTTCCTGAATGGTCTCAAGGAAAAATGTGTAAAAAAATGTTATTTTGTATACTAGATTTTAAGGAAAAACAAAAAATATTTTTTTGGGGATTTTCCATTACAGTTACAAATATAATAATATTATAATTTTCCTTTGTTTTTGGTGCCAAGACGTACACATTACAAAAAAATGGGCGTTATTGGCACGCCCCTGAAATGTGTCCTGATGTCCAGATTTTTAATAATAATGTATAACGACAATTAGTAAACTTCTGTTTCCACATGAAAGTTTCAGTACTACCATTTAATTTACTTTCACATTCATAATTTCCTTTAATTAAAGCTTATCCCGTGTTTATCGAGCGTATCCTAAATACTAAAGGCTCCTTCCAGAAAATGTTAATAATCTGACCAAACTATGTTGTTTGATAAAAAATATGGCCATTAGTTATACCCGCTGAGACAAAAGTAATGGCCATTTAAAGTTACACCTCCCAACAAATTCATTGTCAAAAATACAAAAATAAAGAAATATATCTTGTTAGGAAACTACGAATTATTTCCCGTTTTTTTTAATTCCTCCCACTTTGTGACGCTTCTTATGAAATATATGGCCTTCATCCAGTTCAAGCATTTCATCTTATTGCTGTATTTTTCGTAAGCCCATAATAAACATTCAAATTAATGCCAACTGTCCTATAATTAACTAAATAAATTAATTAAATAGTTTTATACAGGGTGTACCATATTAAACGCACGATGTTAATTGTAATTAAAAAAAAGTGTTCTTAGGATTATTTTAATATTTTTTATTATGACAGAAGGATCTATTATTATTATGTATGAATGCTCGGCACGGCTCGCCACGTGTGACATACAAATACGATATTTCTTTGAAAATTGCTACGGTGGTCTATATTAAAAGCACGATGTTAATTGTAAACCAGTAAGGAAAGGCTAAAGTCGGGCGGGCCGACTATATAATACCCTACACCACTCTCGAAATATTGAATAACTCTGATATATAAATTTTGTAATTCATGTATAAATTGTTTACATAAATTTACTTTTGGGACATTTTATACTTAAATAATACCTTGTACCACAGTGTGGTGTAGGGTATAAAAACGATTGGATCTAAAGAGCCAAATCGGATGAAACATATATATGGGTTCATAATCAACAATGTTGGTTCATAAATCAAGAAACTCTACCATTCTAAATTTCAAAACGATTGGATGTAAAATACAGCTTCTATAGAACTAAAGGGCCAAATCGGACGAAACATATATATGGGAGCTATAGCTAAATCTTAACCGATTTTCTTCAAATTCGGTGGTGTTGGTTCATGGATCAAGAAACTCTACCATTCTAAATTTCAAAATGATTGGATGTAAAATACAGCTTCTTCAGGACTAAAGAGCAAAATCGGACGAAACATATATATGGGAGCTATAGCTAAATCTTAACCGATTTTCTTCAAATTCGGCAATGTTGGTTCATGGATCAAGAAACTCTACCATTCTAAATTTAAAAACGATTGGATGTAAAATACAGCTTTTATAGGACTAAAGGGCCAAATCGGACGAAACATATATATGGGAGCTATAGCTAAATCTTAACCGATTTTCTTCAAATTCGGCAATGTTGGTTCAAGGATCAAGAAACTCTACCATTCTAAATTTCATAACGATCGGATGTAAAATACAGCTTCTATAGGACTAAAGGGCCAAATCGGACGAAACATATATATGGGAGCTATAGCTAAATCTTAACCGATTTTCTTCAAATTCGGTAGTGTTGGTTCATGGATCAAGAAACTCTACAATTCTAAATTTCAAAACGATCGGATGTAAAATACAGCTTCTATAGGACTAAAGGGCCAAATCGGACGAAACATATATATGGGAGCTATAGCTAAATCTTAACCGATTTTCTTCAAATTCGGCAATGTTGGTTCATGGATCAAGAAACTCTACCAGTCTAAATTTCAAAACGATTGGATGTAAAATACAGCTTCTATAGGACTAAAGGGCCAAATCGGACGAAAGATATATATGGGAGCTATATCTAAATCTGAACCGATTTCAACCAAAAAATTCAATAGCGATCTTAACAGCCGCGAAATACTCTAAACTGCAAAATTTCAGAACGATCGGAGTGGAATTGCGACCTGTAGTCGACGAACAACTTTACATGGACAAACAGACGGACGGACGGACGGACAGACATCGTTAAATCGACTCAGCTAGTGATTATGAGTCGATCGGTATACTTTATGGTGGGTCTAGCTGTGTTATTTTCAGGTGTTACAAACATCTGCCGTGAAACAAACTTATAATACCCTGTACCACAGTGTGGTGTAGGGTATAATAAAACATAAGGATTTCAGAGAAATATCTTAATATTTTTTATTATGATAGAAGTTTCTATATCACCCAGCAAAATTTATCATTACCAAATAATCCGACGAGTAAGCAAAGTTCGATATTGGTAAGTACTTATTATTTAGCCACTTTTCTCATTATTTTAACAAGGGGATGTCATTGGAGGAAAGTACTTCCCAAAAGCATACAATAAAGTACCATAATAAGTACTTATTTGTATGCCAATACCACATAAATATATGCTTATATTTTCACGATTATAAGTACATGAGTAATGCATTACCAATAAGTTATAACATATGTAGTAGATATGGTAAATATGTAGAAATGGCAATTTAAAGTGATTTTTTGCATTGTCGCGCATGTTTCTCGAAACAAACAATTTCCTCATGCCAGATTAGAATTTCTGAACCCAAACCCCCATGTGAAAATTCTTCAATGGTCTAACATCATAGGATATCCGTAAATATTTATGGTATTTTCGTTCAAATCTGCACGTATTATTTGAAAACATGTTGAAAAATATATAAATCTTGTACATTAAAATTTTCCAAAATGATTTTGATAACAAAAAATCACGTATTTCTGTGATTATTGGAAAGTCATTATTAATAAGCCGAAAGTAATGCAGCGAATAATGAAATGTCATTATTTGGTAATACAGGGAATAATGACAGGTACTTACCAAAATTTTGCTGGGCAATTATGTGTGAAACTTAATGCTCTCCACGGCTCGTCGTCTTGCATTATGGTTGGACCACCCTTTGCAATAGTTTAATAATGATTTACTTATTAAACGTTACATAAAATATATTGTAATTTAATTCAATTCACTAAACTCGTATTATTTCTTACATTTCTTATATTAAATATTGTTATTTAAAATTAAAGTTTTATGAAAATTCATACATTTAACTTTATTTTCCCTTTAATTTGGACATAAAGAGGGAAAAATGTTTTATATTACATTGGGACTAAGTTGGGTCTGCTTAACTAACTTTTCCTATTGATGTTGTTATTTACACATAATTTTTTATTATTAAAAAGCTTAAACAAATAACATCGGCTCCAACAACCTCAAGAGATTAGACACCCTTTTCCGATGAAAGAAAGATGTAAGTCATCAAAAGGGTCACCAACAGTCTCTGCCTTTTCGACCTTTTTTGTTTTAGGAAAATACCCAAAATCTTTCTTTGAGGGAAACTTTATACCTAAGACTTGAAGTTATACAGTTGAACAGTTGGTTCTTTTCTTCTTAGCTATTATTAATTAAATTGAATTTTCTGAAGAAAAGTTAGAAAACACACATAACTGCAGACAAACAAAGAATATTTCTTTGTAAATACATAATCTTTCAAAATTATTGAATCCATGTCTGTATCTAAGATATCTCACTTCCTTAGCTAGCTCTTGGAACAAAAAAACCCATTTGTAGAAATTGTTTTTTGTTTCTATTCGTTATTTTCTATTTTTCTTTTTCGAGTGGTTTTACTTATGACTATGCAAATATAGGCAAATACCGCGATTTCATCCGTCATCCATTTATATTTTAAGGAATTAAGCAGAAAATGTTCGTCGAAGGTAACGCAGCTCATAGAGGTTTCCATAGATATTTTTGTTTATTTTTTGGAAAGTTTTATTTAAATTCGTCATAAGTTTAGCTGCTGATGTATTCATTCATGGTCGATGGTCAAATCATTGAAAGCCATTAAGAAGGTATTCATGCTAAAAAGAAAGCAAATAATGTTACTGTGCCTAAAAATGCATACATATTTGTTTAGATTTTAACATTGATTTATATGGAAAAGTTTTTCATACGCGATTTATTTTAACCCATTTCAAATTATAGTAAATATTCAAACATCAAGAAGTTCTTTAAGGTATATTTATATTCAACTACAAGAGGTGTACAAGAGGTATTAGATATGCCAATTTTTAAATTTGGGCCCCTTATGGTAAAAAGAGGTCTTAAAATTGGCTAAATCGGGTGAACAAAATATTTAAGTCAGTGTTACTTTCGTATTTTTCGTCTTATTCACAAAATAATTGAAATATATTAATGAGACACAAGTTATAGTCATTTAACGTTATACTTAAGAAAAATACGTATTCTTTGGTAAAAATAAGAATACATACCAATACCTTAATTGTTTTAAGTTTTTCAGCAATTCAAAGTTTTTTTTTTATATATTGTTAATGTTTCTACAAAAGTTTTATAATTGAAATCATATAACCTTGAAAAACAATAAATTTCGAAGGATTTACAACTACTTATGACTTGGAATATATATGACTTTAAAACAAGTAAGAAAGTTTCAGTCGGGTAAACCGACTAAGGTATACCCTCACTTTGTGAGTAATGTAATATTGATTATTACTCGAATTATTCTGTCAATTTTTGTGGCAGGTACCAGAAGGGGTTTATCAAATACACCTTTTTTTCGCTGAGCATTAGATACTTTAAATTCATTGCACTGTGCCGACTTATAAGCTTTTATTTGCACTTGTATAAACGTTATGAGACATTAAATTGTGGTATGATTTGTGCATTTTGTGTGGGAGATACAAAAAGGGGTGTGGCAATAAAGCTCATTTTTCACACGGCTATAGACACTATAAAAACATTACACTGTACAAAATTTCAAGTATTTGTATACACTGGTTTTAATGTTATAAGCTGTTAACTTTTGGTGCAAAAAGGTACCTTTGTGTGGGAGGTACCAAAAGGGGCGTGGCAACAACACCCATTTTTCCCTGGACTGTAGGCAATATAAAAGCATAATACTGTTATTAATATTAAAAGCTGTTCTCGAGTTGATAGCGACTAATAAGCTAATACTATGTGTGGTATTTCAAAAGATTCGAATAAGTAGTATAGCAGTTATTAAAGAATCAATATTTCACAACATTTTAACCCTTTGTGGGGGAGGTACTAGAATGAGTAGACCAATATGGCCCATCTTCGAACTTAGCCGGAGATTGAAAAAAATATTACCACATACCAAATTTGAGGTCAATCGGTTACTCCTTTCGAGAGTTATCGTGCGCACCAGCCAGCAGACAGACGGACGGACATTGCTCATTCGACTTAAAATGGCACAAAACGGATTTCCTGCGAACATACTTGGGGTCTTAGGTCACTCCTTCGACGTGTTACACTTTTTTCCGTAGCAAATGATATATACCCTCGTCACACTAAAGTGAGGGTATAATGAGTGCTTTAAAACAGAAGTTAATGCTGCACATGGGCATTTCCGCCGAATGGCCAACCAGGACCGAAAAATAAAATGTTGATAATGATCGTCTTTTATTCCGAATAATTATAAAAAATGAATAAAAAATGTCTAAGTTTTTAAAATACAATGGTTTGATATCATATCTCAGTTGATTTCATGAGGAAATTGACCTAAAAACTGAAAATGTATTTTTTTTTAATTTTAAGCTACTTTTAAAGGCATATTTATATTTAAAAATGTCAAAAATGTCTCTATTACAATCAGTTAAGAAGATAAAAATCCAATTCAAACTCTTTCTTTCTTAATAAACTTAATAAATCCATAAATTATTTAAAAATTAGTATACTTAAATTTTCTTTGTAATTTGTACGCCTTAACATAAGAAATCCCGGCTAATTCTAAAATTATTATATTATAAAATAAAATCCAACAATTCTCAAAATAAATTCGAACTATTCCGCAAAACGGATTTTTTTTATTTTTTCCACAAAAAATAATATATTAAAAGTCGGGCTCAAAATTATTTTTGCAGTTAACCATGTAACACATTACTACATATAAAAAAGGTAAAACTATTCATATTCTAGCTTTGGGATTGTTGAAAATGTTGCCAAGTTTTTAAATTATTGTAAAAAAAATTGTGTAGATATAGGGAAAAATTCAAAAATCCCATTTTTGGGTATTTTCGAAATCATTTTGGGAACTTTTGCAAATATAATATTTCGCGAATTACTTTCAATTTCTGTGTCAAGACATGCAAGCTGCAAACAATATCATTAAAATATATTAATTTTTAAATATTTTAAGGCATTATTACATTTCAGTCTGCATATGAAAATAATTTTTTTAATTTTTTTTCCTGATCCTAGCAGTTTGTTAATATCAGTACAGGATATGAACCGATTTGAATTGACAACAAAATTTTCTATACGATACACAAATTTGTCGGTCAGATTTACACATTGAGACAGAAGTTATCATATAAATTTATTAAAAAAAATAATTGGTAATGTTTGTATTTGATTGCGAAAAGGTTTATCTAGTGCTAGCATTTAAATACCCGGAGTTGCCCGAGTTGTTTTCTAACACCCAAACAATCGTAAGCTTTAAGATATTATAATAAAAACTCCAACTAAAAGGCAGCAACGAAACAGTAAAATTTTGAAGCTGATCAAAATTCTATTATAAAAATATTTCTAATCTTTCCATTTATAGATTATTTCTAAATTTTTACATGCTGTAGTACTAAAAGCCAACCTGTTAAAAAATAGCTATTTAAAATTTTCCATTTTTATTGTATTTTCGTTTGTTTTCAATTTTCAAGAAAATTTCAGTGGCCATGAAGTGTCATATTTTATTTTATTACGATTACAACTCGAAAACAATATATAAGTTTTTAAAATCCTGTTTGATCATACGTCAATCATAAAAAATTGGTTTAATATTCACGAAATTAATGTTAGATGCTCTCAAAACTGAAACGATATTGAGATACTTCCGATCGCGACTGCGTTGACCACAAACTGGAAATTAGAATGTATCCTATTGGTTTTTATCACCTTATATTAGTTTCTAGAACCTTATATCGATTTATTGGTACCACACTGTGATACAGGGTATTATAACATTGTACATTAGTTTGAAACACCCAAAAAAGAAGAAATAGACTTCGTTTATTTCTCCGATCGACTTAGAATCACTTTCTGAGTCGATTTAGCTATGTCCGTCCGTCTGTCTGTGCATGTATTCTTATGAAGTTCAGGTTGCATTTGTGATTCGATCTCAACGCAAATTTTCACCCATTTTTCTTTTGTCCCAAGAACAATAGAAATTGTATTTTATATCCGATCAGTACAAAATTCGGCATAAAGAGGTTTCTTATTACATGAATGCCAAAAATGGCAAAAATCGATTCAGATTTAGATAAAGCCCCCATATATACGATACCCCCTACTTGAGTAAGTGCTGCAAAAACTGTATTTATGTATTTATCCGATGATATATTTTGAACAAACAGTGTCAAATTTTGGGAAAATCGGTTCAGATTTAGATATAACCCCCATATACATTGTTTAAGTATGATAATATCGATCCTTTATATATGTAATTTCTGTCTGTGCATATATCGCACAATTTGTCGTACGCCCTTATTCTTTTGATGTATACTCCTTGTTACTAAATCTTTGTAATCCTTGCTTTGCGGATTCTAACGAGTAACGAGTTTTTTGCTTTTCTATAAGTACCTCGCTGTACCATTGTAAATAAAAAGGTAAACTTCGTTGCCTATTCCCACCTAAATCAAATCAATAAACCTTTGGCACCTTGCCTATTATTATTTAAAATTAAACTAATCGTGTTTTTATTTGCCTCCTCTCTTTTTTTATATTTACACGCACTCGGCGTAAACATTGGTCGCATCGAACCGGATCGCGAGCTAATAACAACATCGGCAAAGCTTCGTATGGAATAATTAGTGTTTTTTTTTTGTTTCCTCAGGGTATCACCATCCCATACAGTCCATCTATCCATCCACATCATCACATACCTACATAGATATTAAACCATTTTAAGTTCCTAAATTTTTGTCTCAATAAATCACAGGTAAATATAGTGCAGTAACGTGAACTCGCGAAATAAAAAAGTGTTACTTTTGTTCAAGCCGCCTTACAACGCGTCGTTACCCCTCCCGCTTTTCCCGTCTCGACTCTAGTTTCCGCGTATATATGTGCATTCGTTTTCTCGCGGACGGACATTGTAAAACAAAGTGTCAACAAACAGTGAACTTAGCTGGTAACATTAATTTAATTATACCCTACACCACACTGTGGTATTATAAGTTTGTTTCACGGCAGATGTTTGTAACACCTGAAAATAACACAGCTAGACCCACCTTAAAGTATACCGACTTCTTAGCCTAGCACAAAAAGCGCGGTATAAACAGAAAAAAGTTAAGTGTTTTGAAAACTTCCATCTTTGCTATGAACACATGTTAAATTTTGTTTCGATCTGGCAACTCCGTCATATAGAAACAGGTGTGCACAAAAGACGCATCCGCGATTTTTTTACAATGGAAAAATTAGAAATGCGTGGTGTCATTAAATATTTACATAAAAAAGGTTTATCGGGACAAGAAATTCATAATGATATGGCGAATGTGTTAGGTGAAAGTGCTCCTTCATATGCAACAGTAAAAAATTGGGTTGCTGAATTTAAACGTGGTCGTACAAGCATTGAAGATGAACCACGTAGTGGACGTCCAAAAACAGCAACAACAACAGAAATTGTAGCCAAAGTGCATGATATGGTATTAAATGATCGACAAATAAAAGTGCGTGAAATAGCTAATATCATGGGCATCTCAAATGATCGAGTCCATTTAATTTTGCATGAAGAACTACAGATGAAAAAGCTTTCTGCAAGACAACGCACCAGCGCACAAGAGTGTTTTAACAATGGCTAAAATCAACGAATTAAAGTACGAGTTGCTTGACCACCCACCTTATTCTCCTGATTTAGCTCCCAGTGACTTTTACCTGTTCCCAAATCTAAAAAAATTCATTGCTGGCAAGCGTTTTACCTCAAATGAAGATGCAATTACAGTTGTAAACCACTATTTTGAAGACCTTGAGGAAAACTATTTTAATCAAGGGATAGAATTGCTAGATAAGCGTTGGACTCAGTGTATTGAAGTTTCAGGAGATTATTTTGAAAAATAAAAATATTTCTGAAAAACTAACTATTCTCCTTCATTGATAGGCTAAGAAGTTTCCGAACCGCCCTCGTATGTACGCACTGATATCAATGGAGATGCGAAAACAATATTCCGATGTCCAGTCTGAAGCCAAACCGGACATAAAACGGCGTTATAAAATGTTTAAAGCCTTTTCAAAATATATCGCTCACCACTTACTGCAACATATCTAATATAGTCAATTCAGTGAATTCTCAGACTGTGGCCAGTTTAGCAGTGACCAAAGGATGTCGATCTTTTTAAAAGTCCTTTAAAAGCTATGGTCCTACTAATTTATGTGTGTGTACTGATCGCCAACGGATGCGATTTTGCACCAAGCGACTTTTGAAAAATTCCATAAGGAGCTATGAACCTTCGTATATATGTATATATACCGATCTTTAAGGAAATGCGTCGTCCGACCTGAGGTCAAAATGGACCCAAAATTCACGACCAAAATTTTTTAATTTATTTTTAAGAAATATATATCCCGTCTATTGCAGCGGCAATATATTTAACAAAAATGAAGATAACTTTGGCTGTGGTCAATATGTATGCACGTGATCAAGTTTTGAATTATGTGATATAATTTTAATTATCATGAGTACACGATTATATCGAAATTTGGAACATACGTAACATATTAAGCATTTCTTTCTCCGCTACGCATTTGGTGACCCTTGACCACTGAGCCCATATAAAAATATTAATCTGAAAGTTTACACACGATTTGAGCTGCGGTCAGTGCTATAGTGACCAAAACTATCTTCAATCTTCCAAAAATCACTTAGGAGCTAAATATCTATAAAATAATGTACATATACTTGTACTTTATACTATAACAAATAAACCGATTAAATCGAAACATGGAACGAAGATATCTTTGTATGAAATGTGCAATAGTATAAAACCTTTTGATTTTCCGAGACGCGTTTTGCGACCTCTTGAACTCTTACATATAGTGAATAATACCCTACTCAGATTAACGAAATTTGAACAGATGCGATCAGAATAATATAATTCTTTTTGATATTTAAAGGGTCGATTAAGAGCTAGGCTAAGATATATTCACACATTCTAATTTCCAGTTTGTGGTCAATGCAGTCGTGATCAAAAATATGTTCATACCGTTTGGGTTTTTGATGTCATTTGTTATTATTTTCAGGAGTCTGAAAGACTTTCAAGTAGACTGATCCGAGATTATTATTAGAAAAATCTTTAAGCTTATGAAGTTTGGTATAGATGTATTTGACATCACTTTGAGGCCATGACTGGATCAGTGTAAGAAATTATTAATTTAAGTATCAATGTAAACATTCAGTTCTGTTAAAGCGAGAACATCAATACGTTGAGAAAGTGCAAAATGTAGTGGTCTTCTAATTTATATTAAACTATATTTGTGGGTGTCGAGTTTATTATACGAAACACATCACATGTCTATATCACTAAAATAACATTTTGGGGGCTACAAAGTTCACCGGGTATCGGCTAGTTTAAGTATAAAATGTCCCAAAAGTAAATTTATGTAAACAATTTATACATGAATTACAAAAGTTATATATCAGAGTTATTCAACATTACAAGAGTGGTGTAGGGTATTATATAGTCGGCACCGCCCGACTTTAGCCTTTCCTTACTGGTTTATTAATAATTTTGCGGGAAAAGAGTTTAACGATAAGGTGTTAAAAATCGTTGCAATTTAGCCTGAATAATTATTAAAAATATTTGCAAAAATCGTTTCCTTTTTTGTTTATTTTTCTGCAAAATCGCGTGCACCCTACATTCGGTCAATTCGACTTTTTTGAATAAAAGTGTGATCTTTGATCCTTTTCGTTTTCGATTCGATTTGATTGACTTTTTCGGTGGGTTTTCAGCACATAATCCACGTGCACCCTACAGTCTCAACTCGACATATAATCGAAGTCCAAAGTGTTTTTTTTAATTTCTGAAATTTTCGTTTTCGGCCTTAAATTATGTATATTTGGACACATACGTGCTACATTCGGTAGTTTTTTCGACGTAATAGACCGGTAAATTTCGTTCTTTTCGTAAGAAAATCTTTTAAAAATAAAAACTTTGAAATTTCGGTACACCGCGAGAAATATTTTGAATATTTTTGGAATTTGTGAATATCTATAGATACATATATTTTTCCTTTTTTGAATTTATAACCTTGTGCAAACATATCATTTATTTCAAAACATTTCATTTCGCATTGTTTTTACCGATTTTTGTTGTTGAAAATTTTGAGTCTGTGATTTGTGGGAGTTTTCGACAACAAATAAATAGTTGATTTCGTGATTGATTTGAAATTGTTATTGGCAGGAATTTTCAATTGGTGGTTTTCCATCGAATTTTTGTTCCGTTTTTTTTACTTCAATTGAGATTTTTCGTTTCGCTTTCGTTCGTGGGAAAACTACTGCTTAAAATGACACTTACTCCCCTTGATTTTTTCATCAGCGCCTCGGAGGCTGTATTGAAATTTGATTCGTCTTTCCGTGCTTTGAAGGAAGAGGATCTCGATGTTTATGATCTAGACGTGCGTTGTACAGAGTTGAATAATATGTGGGCTACAATGCGAGAAATGTTTCAAAAATGTCTAGACTATTTACAATCATCTCCTGACGCGGGGAAAGATGATTTGGACTTGGCACACACTAAGTATGACGTGTCTTATCAGACTTACATCCAATGTCGGTCCGCTGTAAATAGGAAATTGTCCGCATTCAAACGCTCGCGTAGAACGTCCCTGAATTCGACTATGAGTGGGTCAGTGGCTTCATATTTCTGATCAGATAAACGACATGAGTACTTCAACCCACGCTTCTAGGGAAATCGGTACTCAGGTTGATTCTTCGCACATTTTAAACAAGGAAACTAGTAATAGGCATGCAGGCATAATTCAGCCAATTAGTGACGTCATGCACAATATTTCGATCCCGCCTTGTGATACTGACGTTTTTGAGGACGATTTTCATTCGTGGCCCACGTTTCGAGATTTATTTACGGCGGTTTACATGAATAACTTCCGTCTCAGCGATATCGAAAGACTTTGTCATTTGCGTAGGAAAACGAGCGGTGAGGCCAGAGAAATCGTTGAGAAATTTCCCCTCACCCACCGGAGTTTCGATCTAGCTTGGAAAGCGTTGAAAGTTACATATGACAACAAGCGGATCCTGGTGAATAACCACCTCAAACTTCTATTCGACCTTCCGATCCTAGAAAATTAGACAAATTCGGGTTTAAAGACTCTGCAGCGTGGAATCAACGGCTGCCTATCGGCAATGGCCGTATATTATATCGTCACGGTCCACTGGGACCCTATCTTGGTATTCATTTGTATTCAGAGGTTGCCAAAGCTCACCCTAACTCTATGGGAACAGAGTATCCGGGATAAGTCGTCATTATCCTCCTGGCATATATTCAATTCTTTTCTTACTGAAAGAATTCAAATGCCGGCGTGTCTTCGCGATATTAAGGACATCGAATCCTCTAAGGTTTCCCATTCGAGAAAAGTTAGTGCGCATTTCACCAAATCTGCTTCGTCGGAAACCACCACCTCTTCCCCCAGCTTGTGTGTACTTTGCCCAAGGGAAAGTCATGCGTTAAGTTCGTGCCAACGTTCCAAGAAGTTTAATTTTGATCAAAGGTTTTCTGCGGTGAAAAAGCAGGGACGTTGTCTTAATTGCCTCTCGAAAGGACACGCCCTTAAAGAGTGTCCCAGCAAACGAAATTGCAATATATGCAACGGAAGGCATCACACCCTGTTACACGGCCCTGATAGTTCAGCCCGTCCAACTGCACCACCACCTCAGTCCGCTCTAGTTGCTCTCAGTTCCACTACTAATCTTAATAACGATAATGTCGCGTCGACATCTTCTGGTGCGAATCCTACCGTGCTTAATCGCCAGGTGTTTCACATGTCGCAAAATTGCAGGTACTCTTAGGAACCGCGATGGTTAACATCATTCACCACGGAGTGTCATACCCGGTACGGGCTTTAATAGATCCAGCTTCCGAGGCTTCGTGTATTACGCAAGCACTACAGAATCGGCTTGGACTTCACGCTCGATCTGTAGTAGCTAGGGTCTCAGGGGTAAATGGTTCAGTTTCTGCCACTTCGCGAAGAAATTGTTCGGTGAACATCGGTTCATTAATAGATTCTTCGGTGGTATTAGAAACAGTGGCGTTTGCCCTGCCACAAATTTCAGGAAACCTTCCCTCGTTCTCCGTTAGTTCCGACCTGGCGCGCCGTCTTCCTCAACTTCGATTGGCTGACACCCACCTCTTCGACTGCCGACATGTTGATTTGTTGATTGGTGCGGATTTGTATCCACAGATTTTGCTTCCGGGGACCCACCAAAATATTTTAGGTTCGCTTTTGGCACAATACTCAATTTTCGGTTGGATCATTACTGGTCCCATTCCGTCGTCACCCGTTCAGGTCTTTACGACCACATTAGAGTTCACGGAAGAAGACAATCTCAACAAAACTTTGTTGCGAGTCTGGGAATTGGAAGAAACCCCCAAGCGGAAACTTATGTCTCCGTCGGACAAGTTCTGTGAGGATAATTAACGTTCCACCACTGTGATAAATTCGGAGGGTCGTTACGTAGTGACACTTCCCATTCGTTCGGAATTTCATCAAACCCTACAACTTGGGGACTCGCGTCACAACGTGTTACAACAGTTCCATCGCTCGGAAAATTCGCTCCTGCGCAGACCTACGGTTAAAGTCATCTATGACAAGGTTCTCCGAGAATACCTAGACTTAGGTCATATGCGGCAAGTCTCCCCTTTGGCCCTTTCGGATACTAGTGTTTGCTATTTACCCCATCACCCCGTCATAAATCCCTCTAAACAGACGACAAAATTACGCGTAGTATTTAATGCCTCAAATAAAACCTCGAATGGGAATAGTCTTAACGACATTCTCCATGTCGGGCCCACCCTTCAGGCGGACCTAGTCCTTTTGATTCTGCGATGGCGTTTATTCCAATTCGTTTTCAACTGTGACATTACCCAAATGTAAAGGCAAATACGCGTCCATCCGAAGTATACTCCTCTTCAGCGTATCTTGTTCCGAGAATCTTCCTCCGATCCAGTTCTGGATTATGAATTGCAAACGGTCACATTTGGACCATCCGAACTCTTCTTCAACTGGCCGATGACTGTGTTGATGAGTTTCTTGATCCATGAACCAACATTGCCGAATTTAAAGAAAATCGGTTCAGATTTTGATATAGCTCCCATATATATCTTTCGTCCGATTTGGTCCTTTAGTCCTATAGAAGCTGTATTTTACATTCGATCGTTTTGAAATTTAAAATGGTAGAGTTTCTTGATCCATGAACCAACATTGCCGAATTTGAAGAAAATCGGTTCAGATTTAGATATAGCTCCCATATATATGTTTCGTCCGATTTGGCCCTTTAGTCCTATAGAAGCTGTATTTTACATCCGATCGTTTTGAAATTTAGAACGGTAGAGTTAATTGATCCATGAACCAACATTACCGAATTTGAAGAAAATCGGTTAAGATTCACCTATAGCTCCCATATACATGTTTCGTCCGATTTGGCCCTTTAGTCCTATAGAAGCTGTGTTTTACATCCGATCGTTTTGAAATTTAGAACGGTAGAGTTAATTGATCCATGAACCAACATTACCGAATTTGAAGAAAATCGGTTAAGATTCACCTATAGCTCCCATATACATGTTTCGTCCGATTTGGCCCTTTAGTTCTATAGAAGTTGTATTTTACATCCAATCGTTTTGAAATTTAGAACGGTAGAGTTAATTGATCCATGAACCAACACTACCGAATTTGAAGAAAATCGGTTAAGATTCACCTATAGCTCCCATATATATGTTTCGTCCGATTTGGCCCTTTAGTTCTATAGAAGCTGTATTTTACATCCAATCGTTTTGAAATTTAGAACGGTAGAGTTAATTGATCCATGAACCAACACTACCGAATTTGAAGAAAATCGGTTAAGATTTAGCTATAGCTCCCATACATATGTTTCGTCCGATTTGGCCATTTAGTCCTATAAAAGCTGTATTTTACATCCAATCGTTTTGATTGGATGTAAAATACAGATTTTGCTCTTTAGTCCTGAAGAAGCTGTAGTTTACATCCAATCATTTTGAAATTTAGAATGGTAAAGTTTCTTGATCCATGAACCAACACTACCGAATTTGAAGAAAATCGGTTAAGATTCACCTATAGCTCCCATATATATGTTTCGTCCGATTTGGCCCTTTAGTTCTATAGAAGCTGTAATTTACATCCGATCGTTTTGAAATTTAGAATGGTAGAGTTTCTTGATCCATGAACCAACATTGCCGAATTTGAAGAAAATCGGTTCAGATTTAGATATAGCTCCCATATATATGTTTCGTCCGATTTGGCCCTTTAGTCCTATAGAAGCTGTATTTTACATCCGATCGTTTTGAAATTTAGAACGGTAGAGTTAATTGATCCATGAACCAACATTACCGAATTTGAAGAAAATCGGTTAAGATTCACCTATAGCTCCCATATATATGTTTCGTCCGATTTGGCCCTTTAGTTCTATAGAAGCTGTAATTTACATCCGATCGTTTTGAAATTTAGAATGGTAGAGTTTCTTGACCCATGAACCAAAATTGCCGAATTTGAAGAAAATCGGTAAATATTTAGCTATAGCTCCCATATATATGTTTCATCCGATTTGGATCTTTAGATCCAATCGTTTTTATACCCTACACAACACTGTGGTACAGGGTATTATTTAAGTATAAAATGTCCCAAAAGTAAATTTATGTAAACAATTTATACATGAATTACAAAATATATATATCAGAGTTATTCAATATTACGAGAGTGGTGTAGGGTATTATATAGTCGGCACCGCCCGACTTTAGCCTTTCCTTACTGGTTTTATTTTTGTGTTAATCCTATCCCTGCCAAGACCTAATATTCTAAGCATGTAATCTTGTCTGCTATCGCCAAACTTTTTGAATCTGTGGGCTGGCTGGTCCCAGTTATCGTCGTGGCCAAAATTATAATGCAAAAGCTTTGGCTGGATAATATTCAGTGGGATGATTCACTCCTTGAATCGACAAAAAACGCGTGGCAAACTTTCGTTGGTAGTTATACTGATGTGAATTCCATTCGTATTCCGCGATGGGTTCGATACTATCCTGATAGTCGGGTGGATCTTCATGTTTTCTCCGATGCCTCAGAGAAAGCATACGCGGGCGTGGTTTATATTCGTACCCAGAACATGCAAGGCGAAGTTCGTGTTCACTTATTATCATCGAAGACACGGGTAGCACCTTTAAAATCTATTTCTTGACCCCGCCTCGAACTTTGTGGAGCGATTTTGGCTTCTGAGCTCCTTAAAGCAATGCTGGGCGAGATAGGCATTGCAATTCAGAAAATTTATTGTTGGACGGATTCTACAATAGTCCAGTCATGGTTTCGTAAAACCCCTAGCACTTGATCCACTTTCGTCGCGAATAGGGTCTGTCGTATCCAGAAAAATGTAGGCAATGGTGTGTGGTATCATGATAGGTCTGAAGGCAATCCTGCGGATTAAGGTAGTCGTAGTGTCTCCCCCTCAGAACTTCAAAACTCGTCTCTTTGGTGGCATGGTCCTCATTGGTTGTGTTTAGATTCATCTCAATGGGAAATGTCAAACCTAAACTCGATCGATACTGATCGTTGCTAAAAGTCATGTTTCGTTTTTCTCGGGCTACAGTGATATTCTGGATAGATTTTCTTCGCTGGATAGAGCGTTACGTTTCCTTTCATATGTCTTTCGGTTCTTCCATCAAACACATCCCGCCCATCGGACACAGAATGCGTTTGTCAATGCCACAATTACCCCCGCTGAAATAAAGGCGGTCAAACAACGTCTAGCCATCGTGGCACAAAAAGTTCATTGCGCGGAGGATTATAAATGCCTCATGGATCGAGCCCCCTTATCATTAAGCAGTTCGCTTCTTACTTTGAACCCATTTCTCGACGCGGATGGTGTCATTCGTCTTAACGGCCGCTTGGTAAAATCACCCAGTCTTTCTTACCGGGAAAAGCATCCAATCGTTCTACCCTACACAAGTCGGTTCACTCTCCTCCTGCTCAACTATATGCATATTTTAACCATTCACGGGGGAAATCAACTCATGCTTCGTATTATGCGAACTGAGTATTGGGTTCCAGGGTTAGCGACGCTTGTACGTGCAGTCATCCATCGTTGTAAGCCATGTATTCTCGAGACGAAAAGGACTTGTAATCAGATAATGGCTGCGCTACCTCCTGTGCGAACGGTTGTTACTCGGGCATTCACCACCACGGGGGTGGATTTCGCAGGTCTCTTTGATATGAAGTCGTTTATTAACCAAATGCTACGTCTGTGTTTTCGTTTGTTTTGCAACTAAAGCGGTTCATTTAGAGCCTACCTCGGATTTATCGTCGGAAACTTTCTTAGCCGCGTTTAGTCGATTTATTGCTCGTCGGGGCTGCCCCCGATCTTTGTTTTCCGATAATGGTACTAATTTTGTTGGTGGCTCTCGTGAACTTGAAAGAAATTTCAAATCATTTTTACGCGAGAGTCGTGAGATTGTGTGCTCCTCCATGGGTTACCAGGAACTCTCCTGGCAGTTCATTCCAGCAGGCTCCCCTCATATGGGTGGCATCTGGGAGGCAGCTGCCAATAGTTTCAAATTGTAGTTTCGTCGGCTGGCGAGGGACCTAAAATATACCTTTGAAGAGTTTTCAACGGTTCTGTCTCGGATCGAAGCGTGTTTAAACTCGAGGCCTCTTTGCCCTATGTCTGACAATTCTGAAAGCGTGGTGGCTCTTACTCCGGGTCACTTTCTAATAGGCGCGCACCTTTTGTCTCCCCCTGAGCCGGTCGTTGAAGAATCCCCTTTGAGTTTGGTAAATCGATATCGTAAAATTCAGGCGCTATCCCATCAATTTTGTATAAGGTGGAAGGAAGAATATCTGCATAGCCTGAACAGAAGATATAAATGGAAATATCTGCAACGAAATCTACAAAAGGACGATTTGGTAGTTATCAGACATGAGCAACTGCCACCAACGTCGTGGAAATTAGGTCGCGTCGAGTGTGTGCAACCGGGCACTGACGGTCTCGTTCGCGTCGTGGACGTTCGAACTGAAAACGGCTTGGTAAGGCGGCCTGTAACAAAATTAGCTGTTCTGCCTGATCCGCCTTCTGTTTAACATAGTATTCCCCCCGCAGTATCATGGATAAAATAACATTCTTCGATGATGATCTTGAGGACTTCGACGAATTAATGGAGATGTCCCAGGAAACGAACGCTTCGAATACCGTCCAAGGACCCGCTGCCCAAGGTCCAGGCCGAATAATCGACGGAGTCGAAGAGCGGTCCTACCTCGAAGGGCGAACTCGACTCGAAGGTCGATCCCGCTTCGAAAGTCGATCCCTCCGCGAAGGGTGCGTCTTCGAATCCGTCGATAAATCGTTGCCGTGCTTGCGATGGTTGGCACCCGCTCCGTTTCTGTGCGAAATTTTTAGAAATGACGCTTGAGTAACGCCTTCGCTTGGTGGTTATGCACGGGTTCTGTTCCCGTTGCTTGGCGCTGTCCCACCAGACGACTAAGTGCATCAGTCAAGGCCGCTGCAGAAAATGCAAGGAAGACCACCACACTCTGCTACACGTAGAGTCAACACCGCCCGGCAAAGATAAAAAGTTCAGCGTCCGATCGTCTCGACATTACGGCCAAATCCCCGGTAAGTTCCTTAAGTAGCCCTCCATTAGTCGGCGTTATGACACTGTCGCCAACCCTTGTTGTCCGTTTAAAGTCCATAAATTCGTCCGTGCCTGTCAGAGCGGTGCTTGACCCCTGCAGTCGTCAGAGTCAGATTTGCTCACCCCTGGTGGACGGACTGCAGCTCCCCCTTACGTGGCTGGATGGGAAACCACTATGTCGCTTGACTGTCGCGTCTTCCTATGATTTGGAGCAGTGCATAACCTTGACGGCACGAGTGTGTATTCTGGGTCATGTTTTTACCCCTTCAGAAGCAGTTCCGGAGAAATTAAAGGAAGTGTACCTCGGATTGTCCCTGGCCGATCCACAATTCTATCAAGTGTGTCGCGTTGCTCTGGTTTTGGGACCCGAGGTTTACGCAAAAATAGTTACTAGCCGAGTGCAGACAGCCTCAGGATTGCCGGTGGCACAGTACACAATTTTTGGCTGGGTGCTCGCTGGAACATGTAATGTTTAATCGCGGGTTCCCTAATGGCCCTTTCTTATCGCGGGGTTCCCTAATGGCCCTTTCTTATCGCGGGGTTCCCTAATGACCCTTTCGTATCGCTGGGTTCCCTAATGGCCCTTACGTTTTGCGGGGTTCCCTAATGGCCCTTTCGCATCGCGGGGTTCCCTAATGGCCCATTCGTTATTATATCTTTATAAAACCAAAAAAAAAAATACATTTGAATAAATATCAATGAATTTAATCGAAATAATCACGTTTAAATACATACTGCACTATATTACCTTATCTTGTATTTACTTAGTTTTTAGTTACAACATCCCCTTGATGTTGCAAGGTGGCCGGCAATGTTTAAGTATGATAATATCGATCCTTTATATATGTAATTTCTGTCTGTGCATAATATATCGCACAATTTGTCGTACGCCCTTATTCGTTGGAATCCGCCTACTCCTTGTTACTACATCTTTGTAATCCTAGCTTTGCGGATTCTAACGAGTAACGAGTTTTTTGCTTTTCTCAGACAGCTTTCGCCGCCACCTCACTCCATCTTGGATTATCGTTCGAATCGGTTGTTTTTTTTCTCTAAGTACCTCGCTGTACCATTGTAAATAAAAAGGTAAACTTCGTTGTCTATTCCCACCTAAATCAAACCAAAAAACCTTTGGCACCTTCCTATTATTATTTAAAATTAAACTAATCGTGTCTATATTTGCGTCCTCTCTTTTTATATATTTACACTCACTCGGCGTAAACATATATTTTACTGATTTGACATGTAAGCGCTGGAGAAACTGTATTTTCTATCCGATCAGTAAAAAATTCCACAGAAAGAGATTTCTTATTACATGAGTAAATGCTGCCTAATTCGGGAAAAATGGGTTCAGATTTAGATATAGTCACATATGTATTTATGTTTATATCTATTTAGTATTTAAAACTCGATTAAAACTGTATTTTATGTCCGATCTCTATATAATTTGGTAGAAATGTGATTTTTGATCCAAAATGATGAAAATCAGTTTAGGTTATGTATATCCCATCTATTTGTTCCTTCCGGCTCTTGATCTATGAAAGAACACTGCACATTTTAAGGTTACCGTAATTAAACTCTTTAGGACCTTTTTGGAATAAGCCTTGTTGAGGAGGTGGATCTAAGTTTTGTGTTAAATGAAACGAAACCAATTAATGCAAATTATTGTGGCAATGCCCCTTTTCACATTGTTAGGTAGGAGTAATGTAGTCAGAACCGCCCGACATTCCATCTTTCCTTTTCGTATATAGTTATTCATACTTTAATTTTGGATTTTCGCCAAATGATTTTCGATCACTCGATGGAAAAGAGCGTTGTATATGGGCTACTTAAAGGGGTCATTCATATATATGGGTCATTCTTGTATTTTTGAAACTTTAGTATTATTTTGGTTATTGAATCAAAAATCAGGACCCAAAACCTCAAAAGAAAATTTGACTGTAGTAAAAGATATGTATAAGTATTTAAAATCGGTTGTTCAGCGATCGTAAAGAATTGGTTTTATACTCACGATCAGTCTACTTGAAAGTCTATCGAAATCCTGGTATGAAAATATTTATTATATTCGTATATAAATATATAAGATCACAAACTGGAAATTTGAATGTGCGAATGGATTTTAGCCAGCACCTCATATCGGTTATTAGCTCTTAATCGACACTTTAAATGTCAGAAAGAATTATATTATTTGGTCCCGACTGTTCAAATTTCGTTAATCTGAGTAGGGTATTATTCCATCCACGCTCTTTTCTATATCCTCCTTTCATATCTCCGCGAAGATCAGAATATTAATTAATGTATATTTACTTATATTCTCAGTGACTTTGAAAAGATTTATATTTGTTTTTGGTTACTACTGCTGACCACAGTTTGAATCGTGTGAATGTGAATAGCATTTTGCAGCCACACCTTTAACTGTATGTGTGCAAACTTTTAGGTTACTACTAAAAGTACTGACAATTTTTTCAAATTTCTGGTTTTATTGGAAAGGTTGGACTTTGTGATTTAATAATGGAACACAATATCATTCATATGACTACTACGACTTGCTCCGCAATACCTCATTCGATCAACCCAATTTTTCAATAAATTTTCGATTATTTCGGGTCGAATGTCTTCAATGGCAACTGCGCTTTAATGTTTCAACGCTTCAATTGTCGCTGGATGCTTTACATAAAATTTGTATTTTTAAAGTATTACAAGAAAGAATGAAAATTGCTTTGGTCACTGCTAAACTGGCCACAATAAAATTCAAAAATCGGTGTGACATCAAAATGTGGTTTCGCATCTCCTTTGAGGACAGTATGTGCATTTAAATTTTTATTTTCTCAGCTCTTAAGAAACTTTTAAAATCATTAAAATAATACAAATTGTTCTGGTCACTACTACACTGACCATAGTCAGAGAGTTCAAAATTATTTTTGCGCATATATTTGTCGTTTATAGTACTTCATATTTACAAAATTTTAGCTTTGTATCGTATAAGAAGCTTCTGAAAGGACAAAAACCAACATCAAGTTTTTGATAGCGGTAGAACTGACAACAGGCCGAAAAATGACTACGTGAGGAGCCGGAGGTTTATATAACACTCTTGTCTTGTGTATGTACAATTTTAGATCTCTAGCTCTTACAGGAGCCTCAGCGGTCAAGTGGTCGAAAAATCTTGGCGGAAAACAGAAAATCAAAGTAGCCTATTTTATTTTCCTGCTATTGGTCTATTTATTCACCAAGTTTCAAGAAAATCGTTTCAGCCGTTTAGTGTTGATGCGACTAGTTTTTGATAGCGGTAGATATCCTATTAATATTATAAAATCGTTTGTTTGTCTGTTCCAGCATCACGCCTAAACGGCTGAACCGATTTTCTTGAAACTTGGTGGACAGATAGACCAATGCCTGGGAAGTGCCATAGGCTACTTTGATTTTCGATTTTCCGCCAAGTGATTTTCGACCACTTGACCACAGAGGCTCCTGTTAAAGCTAGAGAGCTGAAATTTTGCACACACATAGACTGGAGTGTTGTATAAACTACGGACTACTCGCTTAATCATATTTCGGCCAGCGGTCAGTTGTAGCGCTATCAAAAACTTGCGTTTTGTTTTTGTCGTTTCGGAATCCTCTTATAAGATACAAAGTTAAAACTTTGTATATATGAAGTACTATAAACCGCAAATATATGCGCGAAAAACCTATTAATATTATAAAATCGTTTGTTTGTCTGTTTGTTTGTTTGTTTGGTTGTCTGTTCCAGCATCACGCCTAAACGGCTGAACCGATTTTCTTGAAACTTGGTGGACAGATAGACCAATGCCTGGGAAGTGCCATAGGCTACTTTGATTTTCGATTTTCCGCCAAGTGATTTTCGACCACTTGACCACAGAGGCTCCTGTTAAAGCTAGAGAGCTGAAATTTTGCACACACATAGACTGGAGTGTTGTATAAACTACGGACTACTCGCTTAATCATATTTCGGCCAGTGGTAAGTTGTAGCGCTATCAAAAACTTGCGTTTTGTTTTTGTCGTTTCGGAATCCTCTTATAAGATACAAAGTTAGTTTTGGTCATTTTAACTGTGACCCGAACAATTTTCATTATTTCTCTGATTTTAAAAGTTCCTTAAGAGCCAATGATTTACAAATTTATATGTACAGACTGATCTCAATGGAGATGCGAAAATAACAATTCGATGTCCAGTCTGAGGTCAAACCGGACATAAAACCGCGTCTTAAAATTTGTAAAGCCTTTTCAAAATATATCGCTCACCACTTACTGTGGTAACTTATCTAATCAATTCGGTCACTTCTCCGACTGTGGTCAGTTTAGCAGTGACCATATCAATTTCCACACTTTCTGTACTTTAATAGTTCTTTAAGAGCTATAATCCTAATAATTTATGTTTGTATACTGATCTCCAAGGGATGCGATTTTACACCAAGCGACTTTTGACCGCTTGACCATTACGGTACCTTTAAGAAGTAGGAAGCTTTAAATTTTGCTTTGGTATATACTTGAGTGTTGTATACCCTTCGGACTATTCACACAGTCGTTTTTGACACGTAGTCAGTTGTCGCGCTATCAAAATTTTAAATATTTTTTTGTATTTCAGAAGCACCTAAAATGATACACAGATAAAATAATATGTAGTACTATACCCGAGAAATGCAATTTTGAATTCTACGATTGTGGTCAGTTAAGCAATGACCAAAACCATTTTCAATCTTTACTGGATTTCAAGATTCTTTAAGAGTTTTTCATTCTTTCAATACATTAAAAATCGCATAAATTGCACACTCATAGACATGAGTGTTGTATAAACCACGGGCTACTCACGTAGACATTTTTCGGCTAGTGGTCAGTTATAGCGCTATCAATTGTTTTTGATAGCGCAATTGTTTTTGACCTCTTATAGTACACACAGGAAAAAAACAATTTTGAATTCTAAGATTGTTGTCAGTAGTGACCAAAGCAATTTTCATTCTTCCACTACATTTCAAAATTCTTTAAGATTTTTCATTCTTCCAATAAAAATCCCATAAAGCTCTGTGGAGCAGCACATATATGTGCATAAAACGATCTTCAAGGAAATGTGTCGTCCGGCCAGAGGACAAGAGGAACACAAAAACGGAGACATAATGTTTAAAAGTCTTTTCGAAATATATCGCTCGCTATATACACCGCTAATATTTAAATAACAATGTATACAATTATATCGAAATTTGAAACATACATAGCATATTATGCATTTGTTTCTCAGCCACTTATTTGGTGATCTCTTGACCACTGACCCCATAAAAGTTTTAATTTGAAAGTTTGCACATATATCGTACATGTGAGCTTTCATATTTACAGAATTTTTTACTGGTGTCAGTGAATTTGTTTGAGTTTTTGAGAGCATCTGGAGTTGGATAGACTTTCAAGTAGACTGATCCTGGATGTTAAACAAATTTTAAATTACCGGCGTATGATCAAATATTCGAAGGTATTTGTAAACCAACGATAGCCAACATTTTTTTTAGTTTTTGGCCTTATTTTTTATTCAAAATCAAAAATAATACTAATGTTTGGATCACTTTTTTCAAAGGCAACCTGGGCATCGCCGGGTATTTAAATGCTAGTATATTATAATATTAATAGGATATGAGTATTCTGAAAGAACAACAACAATACTCAACATTTTGATAGCACTATAACTGATCACAGACCGAAAAATGACTACGTGAGTAGCCAGTCGTTTATTTAGGCTGATGAGCAACCCGAAGAGTACAACCACACAAAACAACGGTATTGTGTGGTTTATGAGCTGGTGCAATTATTGGTCCATATTTCTTCAAAAACGGTTACCGTTATCGCACCATGTTAATTATATGCTTCCTGAAATGCAAACGCATGGTCTCGGTGAGCTCTGGTTTCAACAACACGGCGCACGCTGGGAGAAACATAAAATTTAGCAAAAAAATAATCGAAATATGAACATACACCAATTCCTAAAATATTGGTACACCACTAATCTAAGGGCTTGACTTCAATTACCGACATTCCACATTTCTCAATTATTTCACTTGTGGATTTATTTTAGTTGTATAAACATTGTACATTCATTTAAACAGACAACTGATTATTGTTGGTACAATTGATGATTTTTTCTTATATCTTGGAACTAAAGGTAAACATTTTCAGTGAGCTATTAACGATTTAAGCAAATAAGACTTGCGTAACCAAGTGAAATATTGTAATGTATTTTTTTCAATTGCCATTCTTTCGGTAAGGCTTTATTTAGGAATGCTGTGTGATGCAGCCTATATTTTTATTTTATTTTTTATTTAAGGTGAGCACCTTATAAAGTAAAACATGTAAACATTTTGGCTGCCTGGACTTGTTTATTGTTTTTCTATAATTATTTTAAGGAAATATGCAGATTATTGGTACAAAGCCAAAGATATTTGGTACAAAGCCAAAAAAAAAATTCGGAAAAAATTTCTTCGGATTGTATTTTGTTTTGGAGAAATTTGGACTAAGTGTTAGCAACAAGGTTCAACAAAAAATAATAAATTTGTTTAAACCACATATATAAGATTCAAAAATAATTTAGATTTTAAATAAATAAAACTGAACTTATAAAAAATTTTAAAAGACACATTTTTCAACTAGGGATAAGTAAAGTTTGAAGTCTTTAGAAATAAGTCTGCTACGATTGACGCTTTTGAAGCCAACACTAATTGTGTTATTCGCGAGATACCAGTCGCTATGTTTGAAAGAGTCGCCCAAAATTGGACCTTCCGAAAGGACCACCACAGACGTAGTCATGGCCAACATGTACATGATATCATTTTCAAATAGTAAACGGCATTAATTGTTTTTTTATCCGATAACATAACACTTCCCAGAGTTACATGGGTGAAGTACCCACTCCTAGTAGTATATTTACTCTCCCTACTGATGATGTATTGAGAGAATGTCTAGTTCGTTTATCTTATAAAGTTAAGTTTGTATTTATCTTCCACTATCTCCGGTATGTTAATTGGGATGACCACATGAGAGAGAAAGAGATAGATGGCTTACCAATGTATGTATAGTTTTCAATATTATTCTAAGCTATTTATCTAAATAGTATTTAATGTCACAATATCTCAATGTAGAGAGGAGTTATTATTGTGAAGTCATTGAAGAAGTTTGAATATAGGAAACAAAATATCGTTATAACAAAACTGAATCTTAAGCTAATGAAATAAAAGTGAATTGTTCTTATGTCTTTTGTAAAAATAATTATGATGTTTTATTTTTTCTACAGCATAAAACATAACTCCAGCCATTGGCCTATCTGTCCACCAAGTTTATGGAGAATCGCTTCAGCCTATTAGGCGTGATGTTGGAACAAACAAGCGATTTTATAATTTTGATAGGATTTTGGAGATATCGAGGAAATAATAAGAAGAATGTTTAACATATTTACATTCGTCTTAAAGGAAACATCCTGGAGAATGTTTTCGAGAAAATAATGGGTCTATGAATTGTATTAATAGTGTTGCCACTTTTCTACAAATTACACCATGTTTTACGAAAATTTAAAACTTGTCTACATTTTCGACTATCGCTATATGACAACTTTTACTATTTTTCTTATATATTAAACTGTAAAAGCAATTTTGAGCCCGACTTTTAGTATAATAGGTTTTCGGGAAAAACTAAAAAAATCGTTTTTGGTGAATTTTTGAATTTATTTCGGAAATTGTGGGATTATCCTTAACAAATATAATGATTTTAGAATAAGCCTCGATTTCTGCTGACAAGACGTACAAATTTCAAAAAAAAAAATATTTAAATATATTAATTTTTAAATATTTTATGAATTTACAAAATTTCCGCCTGCGTTTGAAATTTTTTTTTCAAATTCCGACATGTATTAGAGCCGGATATGTAAAGGGTGATCTAAGTAGAGATACTTTTTTCAATAGCCTTTTTTTGACAGATCACGTGTGAGTGTCATGTCATGTTGTCATGTCATGTTGTCATGTTATTTTTGTTAAGTATTGTTTGGCATTGCATCATTAAAAGACTTACGACTGAACAACGTTTACAAATTATTCAGTTTTATTATCAAAATAATCGTTCTCCAATTGCGCTAAGTCCATTTTCTTTTAAATCCAAAAATAAAAAAACACTTTCCAGTCGACACACGACCTTGACACCCATGAGCAATATTTTAGCTCTCGTTAAGAGCTATCTTTTTGCCATTGACCGATTCCCGAACCGACGTACCGGAATCATCGGTCCATATTTCTTCAAAAATGATGCCGTTGAGAACGTAACCGTCAATGGCGACCGCTATCGTGCGATGATAACCGACTATTTGATGCCTGAAATTGAAGCTCGTGATCTCGGCGACATTTGGTTTCAACAAGACGGCGCCACTTCCCACACATCGCATCAATCAATGGATTTATTGAGAGAACACTACGGTGAGCAGATAATTTCACGTTTTGGGCCGGTCGATTGGCCACCAAGATCGTGTGATATCACACCGTTAGTTTATGCGGACAAACCCACTTGGAGCAAAACATCACGCGTATCATACCAGTCGAAATGCTCGAACGAGTCATCAAAAATTGGACTCAACGGACGGACTATCTGAGACGTAAACTTAAAAAAATGAATGCCAAAGAATGTTCTTTCAAATGATAATAAACATTCCCCATTCAATTTGTGTTTGTTTTTTCTTTAAAGAAGTAGGGAACCTCGAAATTGATCACCCTATATATATAACGATTCCTTTCTCATTGTCTTTTCTGGAAAGACAACACAATTAGCTATTTCATGACAAAATATTGTCATTAAATATACAAACTGAGACCAAAGTTATGGCCATTGGACACTTTACAAAAAATATTTTTTGTATTTTTATCATTTTGACAAAGAATATATTTAGGTAAGTGTAACTTCCAATGGCTATACCTTTTGTCTCAGCGGGTATATCTAATGGCAATATTTGTTCATCAAATTGAAAATTTTGTTGTCTAACCAGAATAAATAACTGCTGATTCTGAGCCGAACGGTATAATAAATAATCGGTGTATCTTTTCTTTTTAAACGTCTTACAAACAAAAACAACAAAGCCATAATACCATGTAGAACAGTGTGGTGTAGGATACGAGTATAAATATTTTTTACTCACAAATCTAAAAATTCAACTTTGCTTGAAAAGTATGCCATTTTATGGCGGACCCAAGAGTGTAAGAGTTTTGGTTCTGCCGATAAAAATAGACGAAGAAATTGTGCTAATGGAAAACAGCACAGTTTTTCAAAATGTATCGTAAGTATTTTCAAAGCTCAGCATCTGTTCACTTTAAGTGTAAACCACCACAGCTAGCTTCTAATACAACCTTGTAAAGACAAACGTACAAGGGCGTGAAGCCAAATTGGAGGCTATGAGGACATGCCATCTAAACATATAGAACTATTTAAATGTTCATGTTTATATATGCTTCTGTCTTCACGGCACAGCCGATCCCATGAATTTAATGGTGTTTAAATCCAATGAGGTTACTTATTTTTCTTTTAAAAAAATTCTCCTTTATAAACAATTGTTGTAGCAGAAAGCGGCGTAATACCCACTTGAATATTCCGCACACGTAGGGAACAACATTGAATTAAGCAGGAGGGGCATTACACTAATCTGACCATTCGTGCTGTTACTCCCCAGTCACACAGTATTTGGAATGTATTTATTTTGGTCGCTTGAAAGGAAGAGGACATTGTTTCAATGGCTTCATTTAAATTGGGCACACAGGAAACTGAATAATTTACAGAACAAAGAGAAAGCCATTTATTGCTGAACAAGTTTTGTGTGCCAAATTGTTTGATATTGTTACCCTTAAGTCCTATATTATATACCCTCCGCAATTAGTTCGCATATTACCAGTTTGTTTGCATAGTCTTAAAATCACTTTGAATGTGGAAATCGCGTTTCTATATGCTATTTAGTGCCAGAATGGATGTAATAAATTCGATATTTGATTGCCGATTATTGCATTGACAAATTAATCGAAACTAGATAGGAAGGGCTAAAGCGGAACGCAAGAACGGTAGTGCTTTTAACAGGGTTGAATCGTATGTACCCTCCACCATTCATCGTCTTCCACAGTATAATAAAGAGATTTGGAAATTATATAAAATTATATTGAAATATGTATACTCTTTTGCGTTTAGAAAGACAAATTGAGGAGATCCCATATTCAAACATTGAGCTAGATTTGTTACAGATACCTCTTATCGCTGCAGGTAATTTGGGTTTAAAGTTGGGTAATATCGTTCCAATTTTTATATAGTTCTCATATATAGCACCTTCCCATTTGATTTCTGAACGCCATAAAAACCACAAATTTCAACTGATCGGAAATATAACGGCCCCGTTTCATTTACGTTTCTTTTGGCTCAAATTTTGGTATAGCTCCGATACAAAGATCCTCCATTATTTGAATATTTTATATACTTTTTAAATGTTCGTTATTGTACTTTGGAATGCGATGCAGGGAGGAGTATATATAAGAAGCGGGCTGGCTGAACTTATCGCTAATTTTACTTGCTTTTGATATATGCATATATATGTAATTTTTATACCCGCTGTCTCTTCTTGGCACCATAGACAACGATCTTTTCAACCGATCATTCTGAAATGAAAGGATTTATACTTTATATTGTACTAGCTGGACCCGGTTCACTTCGTTGCCCCAGACTTCAGATTTCCGATTCCGTCCATTTTTTAACCAATTACGTAGACTGCCATCAAATGCATATTCACAAAATTGCAACACTCTCACTAAGAAATTGTTGAAGGTATTTAAATTTCAGAAATTTGCTTATACGGTTGGGGCCATGCCCATTGGTCCGATCGCAACCCTTTTTGGACCATTCACGTAGATTATCACCAGATCCATATGCAAAAAATTACAGCACTATCGCTAAAAAATTGTGCAAGATATGAATCTCAATTTCAAAATTTGGCTTATATGGCGGGGTCACGTCCATTGGTCTGATCACGCCCATTTTTGGGCGAATCACGTAGACTGTCATCAGATACATATACCCAAAACTGCAGCACTCTCGATAATTAATGTGGCTTACATGGACTGGGCCACGCCAATTAGTCTGATCCCTCCCATTTCATGACCAATCACGTATACTGCCGCCAGATACATATACACGAAAGTACTGCGCTCACTTAAACAAATTGTGGAAGATATCTAAATTTCAAAATTAGGTTTCTATGGGCGGTGCCGCCCTTTTTTGTGTAATCACGTAGACTGCGTGAGATGCACAAAATCACAGCACTCTCGCTAACAAATTGTGCATGATATCTCAATTTCAAAATTTTGTTTATATGGGCGGGGCCACGCCCATTGATCCGATCCTGCCACTTTTTAGACTATTCACGTAGGCTATCATCAGATACATATGCACAAAATTACAGAACTCTCGCTAAAAAATTGTGTATGGGCGGAGCCACTCCTATTGGTCCAAACCCGCCCATTTTTGGACAAATCACTTAGATCGCCAACGGATATATATACACAAAATTCCAGGTCTCTCGCTAACAAATTGTGCAAGATATCACATTTTTAAAATTTGGCTTATATGGGCGGTGCCACGCCCATTGGTTCGATCCCGCCCGTTTTTGGATCAATCACGTGGATTGCCATCAGATACATATGTACAACATTACAACACTTTTGACCAATTACGTAGAATGCCACCAGATACATATACGCAACATTGCAGCACTCCCGCTAGTAAATTGTGCAAGATATCAAAATTTTGTCTATGTGGGCGGGGCCACGCCCATTGGTCCGATCCCGACCATTTTTGGAGCCATCACGTAGAATGCCACCAGATACATATACATAACATTCCAGCACTCTCGCTAACTAATTGTGCAAAATATCTCAATTTCAAAATTTGGCTTATATGGGCGGGGCCACGCCCATTGGTCCGATTCCGCCCATTTTTTTAAAATTCACATAATCTGACACTAAATGCATACACACAAAATTTCAGCACTCTAGCTAAAAATGTTTCTCAATACCAAAATTTGACCCATATGGGCGGGTCCACGCCCACTTGATATATCGAAAATTCAAGTACCCTATTTTCAGCAGCCCCTATACATGTACATTCTGTGAAAATTTCAAGATGATCGGTCAAGCCGTTTAGACGTCTATACGGAACAAACAAACATACAAACAAACAAACAAACAAACCCACAAACAGACACTCTCTTTTATATATATAGACTAGCTGGACCCGGTCCACTTCGTTGCCCCAGACTTCAGATTTCCGATTCCGTTCATTTTTTGACCAATCACGAATACGACCACCAAATGAATATACATAAAATAAACAGCATTCTCGCTAACAAATTTTTCGAGATATATTCCAAGAAATGGCTCATATGGGCGGGGTCACGCCATTTGTTCCGATCCCGCCCATTTTTTAACCAATTACGTAGACTGCCATCAAATGCACATTCACAAAATTACAACACTCTCGCTAACAAATTGTTCAAGGTATTTCAATTTCAGAAATTTGCTTATAAGGGTGGGGCCACGCCCATTGGTCCGATCCCAACCCTTTTGGACCATTCACGTAGACTATTACCAGATCGATATGCAAAAAATTACAGCACTCTCGATAAAAAATTGTGCAAGATATGACTCTCAATTTCAAAATTTGGCTTATACTCGCATAGGCGGGGCAACATCCATTGGTCTGATCCCGCCTATTTTTGGTCGAATCACGTAGACTGTCATCAGATACATATACCCAAAACTGCAGCGCTCACTTAAACAAATTGTGCAAGATATCTCAATTTAAAAATTAGGCTCCTATGGGCGGTGCCGCCCTTTTTTGTGTAATCACGTAGACTGCGTGAGATGCACAAAATCACAACACTCTCGCTAACAAATTGTGCATGATATCTCAATTTCAAAATTTGGTTTATATGGGCGGGGCCAGGCCCATTGATCCGATCCCGCCACTTTTTAGAACATTCACGTAGGCTATCATCAGATACATATGGACAAAATTACAGAACTATCGCTAAACAATTGTGTAAGACATCTCAATTTCAAAATTTAGTTTATATGGGCAGGGCCACGGCCATCAAAATTTGGCTTATATAGGCGGGGCCACGTCCATTGGTCTGATCCCGCTAATTTTTGGGCGAATCGCGTAGACTGTCATCAGATACATATGTCCAAAACTGCAGCACTCTCAATAATAAATTGTGCAAGATATTTCAATTTCAAAATTTGGCTTATATGGACGTGGCCACGCCCATTGGTTCGATGCCGCTCATTTTTGGACCAATCACGTAGACTACCACCAGATATATATACACGAAATTACAGCACTCTCGGTAAAAAATTGTGCAATATATCTCAATTTCAAAATTTGGCTTATATGGGTGGGGGGAGGAACGCCCATTGTTCTGATCCCGCCCATTTTTGGACCAATCACGTAGACTGCCACCATATACATATACACAAAATTCCAGCACTCTCGCTATCAAATTGTGCAAAATATCTCAATTTCAAAATTCGGCTTCTATGGGCGGGGCCACGTCTATTGGTCCGAACCCGCCCATTTTTGGACCAATCATGTAGGTCGCCAACGGATATATATATACAAAATTCCAGGTCTCTCGGTAACAAATTGTGCAAGATATCACATTTTTAAAATTTGGCTCCCGCCCATTTTTGGAAAAATCACGTGGACTGCTACCAGATACATATATACAACATTGCAGCACTCTCGCTAGCAAATTGTGCAAGATATCGAAATTTCAAAATTTGGTCTATATTTAAATTTCAAAATTAAGGTCAAACTTGCAGAACTCACGGTAATGAATTGTGGAAAATATTTCAATTTCAAAATTAGGCCTATATGAGCGGGGCCACGCCCATTGGTCCGATTCCGCCCATTTTTTGAAAATTCACATAATCTGTCACTAAATGCATACACACAAAATTTCAGCACTCTAGCTAAAAAATTGTCTCATTATCAAATTTGGACCCATATGGGCGGGTCCACGCCCGCTTGATATACCGAAAATTCAAGTACCCTATTTTCAGCACCCCCTACACATGTACATTCTGTGAAAATTTCAAGATGATCGGTCTAGCCGTTTAGACGTCTATACGGAACAAACAAACAAACATACAAACAAACAAACAAACCCACAAACAGACACTCTCTTTTATATATATAGACTAGCTGAGCCCGGTGCGCTTCGCTGCCCATGTCAAAATTAGCGCTGTAGAAACTGTATTATATATCCGATCAGTACGAAATTCGGCAGAAAGAGGTTTGTTATTAGATGAAGGAATACTGCCAAATTCGGAGAAAATCGGTTCAGATTTAGATATAGTCCCCATATATATGTTACCCCCGATTTGAAATTCAAGCTGTAGAAACTGTATTTTATATCCGATCAGTAAGAAATTCGGCAGAAAGAGTTTTCTAATTACATGAAGGAATACCGCAAAATTCGGAGAAAATCGGTTCAGATTTAGATATAGCCCCCATATATGTATGTTACCCCCAATTTGACATGTAAGCGCTTTAGAGACTGTGTTTTATATCCGATCAGTAGGAAATTCGACAGAAACAGGTTTCAATTTTACATGAATGAATATTCAAGGAAAATCGATTCAGATTTATATATAACCTCCATATATATGTTCCTCCAGATTTGGTTACAAAGTGCTATTGAAGTTGTACTTTTCTTCCGATCATTACAAAGTTCTCCAGAAAAATGTTTCTCAATTTAGGAACGAATATTGCTTAATTTAGCGATTATCGGTTCAAAATAAGATATACATACACACACACACACCAAATTTACCAATTATTCCAAATTATTATCGCAATGACCCTTATCGCATTGTTAGGGAGGTGAAGGGTATTATATAGTCGGCCCCCCGTCCAGAAAATAGAAATGTATACTTATAAAATTTGCAAATTCTTGTTTCATTGGCCATGCATCACATTATCATATTGCGATTGTATTGGAGTGAGCAGCTGTAATTATCGCATACCGAGCATTTTTGTTCATGTATTTCCTATGTAATACTTGCAAGATATATCAAAATATGGGCTGGGCCACGCCCACTGGTCGTATTCCGCCCATTTTTAAGCCAATCACGTAGACTGCTACCAGATACATATACGCAAAATTTCAACACTCTCCTAATAACAAAATGAGCAAGATAATTCAATTTAACAATTTGGCTTATATGGGCGGTGGCACGGCCATTTGTCAGATCCCGCCAATTTTTGGACCAATCACGTGACTGTCACCAGATACATATGTCCAACATTGCGGCACTCCCGCTAGCAAATTGTGCAAGATATCAACATTTGGTCTATGTGGGCGGGGCCACGCCCATTGGTCCGATCACGCCCATTTTTGGACCAATCACGCAGACTGCCACCATATACATATACACAAAATTCCAGCACTCTCGCTAACAAATTGTGCAAGATATCACATTTTTAAAATTTGGCTTATATGGGCGGTGCCACGCCCATTTTTCCGATCCCGTCAATTTTTAGACCAATCACGTGGACTGTCACCAGATACATATGTACAACATTACAGCACTCTAGCTAGCAAATTGTGCAAGATATATCAATTTCAAAATTTGGCTTATATGGGCGGGGCCACGCCCATTAGTCCGATCCCGCCCATTTTTTTACCAATTACGTAGAATGCCACCAGATACATATACACAACATTGCAGCACTCCAGATAGCAAATTGTGCAAGATATCGAAATTTCAAAATTTGGTCTATGTGGGCGGGGCCACGCCCATTGGTCCGATCCCACCCATTTTTGGACCAATCACGTAGAATGCCACCAGATACACATACACAACATTGCAGCACTCCCGCTAGCAAATTGCGCAAGATATCAAAATTTGGTCAATGTGGGCGGGGCCACGCCCATTGGTCCGATCCCGCCCATTTTCTGACCAATTATGTAGAATGCCACCAGATACATATACACAACATTGCAGCACTCCCGATAGTAAATTGTGCAAGATATCAAAATTTGGTCTATGTGGGCGGAGCCACGCCCATTGAGCCGATCCCGCCCATTTTTGGACCAATCACGCAGACTGCCACCATATACATATACACAAAATTCCAGCACTCTCGCTAACATATTGTGCAAGTTATATCAATTTCAAAATTTGGCTTATGTGGGCGGGGCCACGCCCATTGGTCCGATCCCACCCATTTTTGGACCAATCACGTAGAATGCCACCAGATACACATACACAACATTGCAGCACTCCCGTTAGCAAATTGTGCAAGATATCAAAATTTCAAAATTTGGTCTAAGTGGGCGGGGCCACGCCCATTGGTCCGATCCCGCCCAATTTTGGAGTCATCACGTAGACTGCCACCATATACGTATACATAACATTCCAACACTCTCGCTAACAAATTGTGCAAAATATCTCAATTTCAAAATTTGGCTTATATGGGCGGGGCCACGCCCATTGGTCCGATTCCGCCCATTTTTGGAAAATTCACATAATCTGCCACTAAATGCATACACACAAAATTTCAGCACTCTAGCTAAAAAATTTTCTCAATACCTCAATTTGACCCATATGGGCGGGTCCACGCCCACTTGATATATCGAAAATTCAAGTACCCTATTTTCAGCACCCCCTACACATGTACATTCTGTGAAAATTTCAAGATGATCGGTCTAGCCGTTTAGACGTCTATACGGAACAAACATACAAACATACAAACAAACAAACAAACCCACAAACAGACACTCTCTTTTATATATATAGATAGCTGGACCCGGTCCACTTCGTTGGCCCAGATTTCAGATTTCCGATCCTGTCAATTTTTGGACTAATCACGAAGACTGCCACCAGATACATGTACACAAAATACAGCACATTCGCTCACAAATTGTGCAAGATATCCCGATTTCAAAATGTGGCATATATGTGCGGGGCTACACGCAAAGAAAAAAAACGTTTGGGCGTCGTTTATGGCAAACATTTTTGTTTGTCTCAAACGCGCTACTTTTTCCGTAACGGTTGAAATTTTTGCGGTGAATGCAACAGTTTATCGTAAACGTAGTTTCTCTTACTGTAAACGAACATTCTTTCATTCCAAAATTTTCGTAATTTATTTTATGGTAAACGAAAAACGTTTACGGAACCATATTGTATTTAACATGATTGAATATATTAAAGAGAGTTGAGAGAACAAAGAGCTAAACTTGTTTTAATTTTGTGAGAGTGCGGTTTTATAATTTTTTTTATTACTTATATGACGGAATAATATGTGTAGATGTATGTGTACAGAACTCAAAGGATGCAGATGTGTGTGTATACAACACAAAAAGCGACGTTGCAGTGTTTCTGCAAAAAGATGGAGATGTGTGTGTACAAAACACAAAAAAAGAAACGTTGCAACGTTGCATACATGTTTGTCCCCGTTGCTTTATTAACAGATGGTGGTGGATATTTAGTTATCTGCATCCCTCCCTCCGCACTGTTATACAATTTCATAACATTTGAAATCGTACTCAGCATGCGTAGATTCGTATGCTGGTGGGCCTTTAGTTTTGTACTGGCGCTTGTGGTGTCCGGTATTTGTCCGCGTGTGTGGCAAAATTAAAAATGTTTTTATCAGTTAACTTAAAATGATTTTATTCAAAGAATTAATTAAATCAAAGAACCTAAATTATCGGAGGTGCGATATCTCGCAAATATACTGCGGACTCCAATTTAATGTTATAGGTAAATGGTAAATGAAGTGAAGACATGTGGGAAAATAACCAAATTGTTAATAGCAAAAAAATGGATCGAGCACTGCATGAAAATATTGAATACTTTGTGGAAAGCCGGAATAACAAAAACAATAGATTTTAACAGAAACTGAGACCATCTATTGCTTTTGTTAACGACTAACTGGTTACTCGCCTTAAATTGTGAATAAGCAAATTAAAATCATTAACATTCATCACACGTTTAGGTACTGAAGCTGCAAATGGTAATTGTGAAATAAATTTATTCAGGCACAATACAACTGGATACTTCTGGAAACTGCTGATATAAAATTCACTTTTGACTAAAAAGTTTGATATATGGTAAGATAACATCTCGCTACATTTTTAATATGGTCTAACATACATGCTTTCTTTTTTACAGTTTGTCTACAACTCAATTAGAAGATAGCAGCCAAATAATAGCAGAGGTGTTTGTCGGGGAGCTCCCTGGGACATTTTACTAAAAATTGTGACATTTTTGATTATAAATATAATATTACAAAACAAATTAAATATCATAATTCAATAAAATTATTCTTTTGTGACAATCGTTTTCTCATTTATTGTTAAACTGACATTGCTTGTGACAAACGCAATGATTGTTTGTAAAACACGTTTTACAGGGTTTGGGATAAACAGGCATTGCTTGTGACAAACACAATAACCGTTTGCACTAAACGTTTCACAGGGTTTGTAATAAATGTAAATCATTTACGATAAGTACACTAACCGTTTGCTATAAACGTTTCTTTGGGTTTTGGGATAAACATAAATCGTTTGCGACAAACATACACCACAAACGAAATTCGTTGGTCTAATTTTTCGTTTGGGAGTAACGATTTTTTTCTTTGCGAGTACGCTCATTGTTCCGATCCCGCCCATTTTTGGGCCAATCACGTAGTCTGCTACCAGATACATATACACAAAAGTACAGCACTCTCGCTGACAAATTATGCAAGATATCTCAATTTAGAAATTTGGTTTACATAGGCGTAGCCACGCCCATTGGTACGATCCCGCCCATTTTGGGACCAATCACGTTGACTTCCACCAGGTATATATACAAAAATTACAGCACTATCTTTAACAAATTTTACATATATCTCAATTTTAAAATTTGGTTTATTTGGGAGGCCATGCCCATTGGTCCGACCCGCCCATTTTTGGACCAATCACGTAGGTTACCACCATGTACATATGCATGTACATTACAGCAGTCTCGCTAACAATTTATGCAAGATATGTCAATTTCAAAATTTGGCTTATATGGGCGGGACCAGTCACGTAGACTGCCACCAGATATATATACACAAAATTGCAGCACTCTCGCTAAAAAATAGCTCAAGATATCTCAATTTCAAGATTTTCCTTATATGGGCGCCCATTTTTAAACCAATCACTTAGACTGCCACCTGATATATATAAAACAAATTGCAGCGCTCTCGCTAAAAAATTGTTCAAGATATCTCAATTCCAAAATTTGCCTTATATTGGAGGGGCCAATCCCATTTGTCCGATCCCGCCCATTTTTTGGACCAGTCACGTAGACTGCCACCTGATATATATACACAAAATTGCAGCACTCTCGCTAAAAAATGTTCAAGATATCTCAATTCCAAGATTTGCCTTATATGGGCGGGGCCATGCCCATTGGTCCGATCCCGCCCATTTTTGAAGCAATCTCGTAGACTGCCACCAGACTTATATACAAAAAATTGCAGCACTCTCTTTAACAAATTGTGTGAGATATCTAGATTTCAATATTTGGCCCACGCCCATTGCTCCGATCGTGCCCTTGTTTAGACCAAACACGTAGACTGCTACCAGATACATGTAAACAAAATAACAGCACTCTTGCTAAAAAATTGTGCAAGATATCTCAATTTAAAATTTCGTCTTAAATGGGCGGGGGCACGCCCATTGGTCCGATTCCGCCCAATGTTGGTCCAGTCCCGTAGACTGCCACCAGATACATATCCACAAAATTACAGTACTCACGCTAACAAATTGTGGAAGATATCTCCATTTCAAAGTTTGGGCGAGGCCACGCCCATTGGTGCGATCCCGCCCACTTTTGGACCAATCACGTAGACTGCCACAAGATACATTTGTACAAAATTACAGCGCTCTCGCTAACAAATTGTGCAAGATATCTCAATTTTAAAATTTGGCTTATATTGGCGGTGCCACGCCCATTGGTCCGATCCCGCCCATTTTTGGACTAATCACGTAGACTGCCGCCAGATACATATGTACAAAATTACAGCACTCTCGCTAACAAATTGTGCAAGATATCTCAATTTTAAAATTTGTCGTATGTGGGCGGGGCCACGCCCACTTGATATATCGAAAATTCAAGTACCCTATTTTCACCACGCCCCACATATGTTCATTCTGTGAAAATTTAAAAAAGATCGGTCCAGCCGTTTAGACGTCTATTCGGTACAAACAAACCAACAAACAAACAAACACACATTCTTCCTTATATATATAGATAGATTAAATTATCCCTAGTGGAAATGGAGAATATCGGTAGATGGTTTAATACAGCCCCCAAAATAAACCCCTTTCGATTAGACTTCTTCGTGATCCAGAGAACACATTTTCAAGCGATTTATCTGAAATTTCAGCATTTTTATATCACTTTAGTGGAGTAGGGATACATAAATTTTTTAAGATGGGACATATTGATCAGCAAATGACATCGTTTGATTTGATTTTGTATCATAATTACTATCCAATAGGACTAAGCTTGATGCAAGTTTCATACCGATCAGAAAACAACGGATTTAAAAATTCACTCACTTGACATAAATTCCCTTATATGCCTAAATTTCGGCAAAATATTTTAAGAATGGAGCCACTTCTCGGTATGAACCTTTATAAGGAAGCTGTATGGAATCACGGACTCGGCTATACACATTTGAAATTGTTTGTCAAATCAGGCCATGAATAGACGAAATCATATATATTATCCTGTTTTATTACAGTGTGGTGTCGGTATATATAGGGTTGTCCTAGTAGAGATACTTTTTTCAATAGGCTTTTTTTGACAGATCACGTGTGTGTCGTGTCATGCTGTCATGTTATTTTTGTTAAGTATTGTTTGGCATTTCATCATGGAAAGACTTACGCCTGAACAATGTCTCAGATGGTCCATCTGCTGAGTCCAATTTTCGATGACTCGATTATGTTGACCATAAGTTGAGCGAAGTGCGCGAAACACATATTCCTCACAGAACGTGCATTTTCGTAATAAAGTTGAACGATTTGTAAACGTTGTTCAGGCGTAAGTCTTTCCATGATGAAATGCCAAACAACACTAAACAAAAACCAGTAAGGAAAGGATAAAGTCGGGCGGGGCCGACTATATAATACCCTACACCACTCTCGTAATATTGAATAACTCTGAAATATAAATTTTGTAATTCATGTATAAATTGTTTACATAAATTTACTTTTGAGACATTTTATACTTAAATAATACCCTGTACCACAGTGTGGTGTAGGGTATAAAAACGATTGGATGTAAAATACAGCTTCTACAGGACTAAAGAGCCAATCGGATGAAACATATATATGGGAGGTATAGCTAAATCTTAACCGATTTTCTTCAAATTCGGCAATGTTAGTCCATGGATCAAGAAACTGTACCATTCTTAATTTTCAAAATGATTGGATGTAAAATACAACTTCTACAGGACTAAAGAGCAAAATCGGACGAAACGTATATATGGGAGCTATAGCTAAATCTTAACCGATTTTCTTCAAATTCGGTAGTGTTGGTTCATGGATCAAGAAACTGTACCATTCTAAATTTAAAAACCAGTAAGGAAAGGCTAAAGTCGGGCGGGGCCGACTATATTATACCCTACACCACTCTCGTAATATTGAATAACTCTGATATATAAATTTTGTAATTCATGTTTAAATTGTTTACATAAATTTACTTTTGGGATATTTTATACTTAAATAATATCCTGTACCACAGTGTGGTGTAGGGTATAAAAACGATTGGATCTAAAGAGCCAAATCGGATGAAACATATATATGGGAGCTATAGCTAAATCTTTACCGATTTTCTTCAAATTCGGCAATGTTGGTTCATGGATCAAGAAACTCTACCATTATAAATTTCAAAATGATTGGATGTAAAATAAAGCTTCTACAGGACTAAAGAGCAAAATCGGACAAAGCATATATATGGGAGCTATAGTTAAATCTTTACCGATTTTCTTCAAATTCGGCAATGTTGGTTCATGGATCAAGAAACTCTACCATTCTAAATTTCAAAACGATTGGATGTAAAATACAGCTTCTGCAGGACTAAAGAGCAAAATCGGACGAAACATATATATGGGACCTATAGCTAAATCTTTACCGATTTTCTTCAAATTCGGCAATGTTGGTTCATGGATCAAGAAACTCTACCATTCTAAATTTCAAAATGATTGGATGTAAAATACAGCTTTTATAGGACTAAAGGGCCAAATCGGACGAAACATATATATGGGAGCTATAGCTAAATCTTAACCGATATTCTTCAAATTCGGTAGTGTTGGTTCATGGATCAAGAAACTCTACCATTCTAAATTTCAAAATGATTGGACGTAAAATACAGCTTCTATAGGACTAAAGGGCCAAATCGGACGAAACATATATATGGGAGCTATATCTAAATCTGAACCGATTTCAACCAAATTCAATAGTGATCTTAGCAGCTGCGAAATACTCTAAACTGCAAAATTTCAGAACGATCGGAGTGAAATTGCGACCTGTAGTCGACGAACAACTTTACATGGACAGACGGACGGACGGACAGACATGCTTAAATAGACTCAGCTAGTGATTCTGAGTCGATCGGTATACTTTAAGGTGGGTCTAGCTGTGTTATTTTCAGGTGTTACAAACATCTGCCATGAAACAAACTTATAATACCCTGTACCACAGTGTGGTGTAGGGTATAATGATTGGATGTAAAATACAGCTTCTACAGGACTAAAGAGCAAAATCGGACGAAACGTATATATGGGAGCTATAGCTAAATCTTAACCGTTTTTCTTCAAATTCGGCAATGTTGGTTCATGGATCAAGAAACTCTACCATTCTAAATTTCAAAACGATTGGATGTAAAAAACAGCTTCTATAGGACTAAAGGGTCAAATCGGTTTAAAGATATATATGGGAGCTATATCTAAATCTGAACCGATTTCAACCAAATTCAATAGGGATCTTTACAGCTGCGAAATAATCCAAACTGCAAAATTTCAGAACGATCGGAGTGAAATTGCGACCTGTAGTCTACGAACAACTTTACATGGACAGACGGACAGACATGGTTAGATCGACTCAGCTAGTGATTCTGAGTCGATCGGTATACTTTAAGGTGGGTCTAGCTGTGTTATGACACAACTCACGCGTGATCTGTCAAAAAAAGTATTGAAAAAAGTATCTCTACTTGGATCACCCCATACATATATATACTCGTATTTTTTATTTTTATAAACATTGTGTTAAATTCCAAAAATGTACTTTTGTATTAGTGCAATTTCTTAAAAGTTATCAATATTTGTTGTTTTATTATTTTCCAACAATTTTGTCTAGTTATTATAAACAAACAAAACTCAAATTAACTTTGCGTAAGTGAAACAAACACTCTCGTGCCATGTCATTTATTGTTAAGATCTCTTGGATTTTAATTAAACTTTATTCGCTTTGATGTGAAGTTAGGGAATGGAAGACATTTATATTTAAATTTCCACACACGCTCACACATCGTACTTCTCGAGAAATACACCATCCACCATCGTCTTCCACCCTCATTCTCTTAGACACAAACACATATGAAAGTTCATTAGTAGATAGATTAACATAATTAAATATGTCAACAAACGGATATCAATGCTATATCAATCGCGAACTCAACCAGTGCATTACGCGAAAAGATATGATGTGTATGTTCGCGCCCTTTCTGTACTTTGGAATGAGGAAAATGTTTTAATTGACATTTTCTTATTATGTGTCAATTCCACATAATGACAATTAGTTGGTTTTACATTTTGTCACAATCTCATTCCCAATTTCCAATTCTCTTTTCCCCATTCCTGTACATTATTGTGGTAGTGTATTTTTTTGTTGTTTTTTCAAAAATGTTTATTAATGGCAATTATATCCTTAACGAAAGCTATTTGCTGGCGGCACAGAAAAAAAGCAAAAAAAATAAAACGAACGAAATTGTATAGCAAAAGGAAACAATAACGAGAGTAACAATGCCGAAGGGAAACAAAACAGATTCGTTTGGACCATTGAACTTTGTCTTGATACAATTCGTTCGTTTTCAATGGCAAATCGGTGAAGCAATTTACTTAATTGCAGTCCGGAGGACAGGCAGACTGCCAGTCCGTCTTTTAGTTGGACACCACTACAGCTTACAAATTGTGACACGATTTAAACATGGTCCTTAAAAGGTCTACGAGGGTCATTGAGGGATTTATGTTTTTCAAAAATAATAACAGTGTAAGTGGTGCTTTGAAAGGCAAAATTCCTTTAATATTTAGAAGTCTTAAATTTCAATCGGTTTTTTTGTTAGTCACGACAAAGTATGGCAAAATGGTGGCGATTAATGGATATTCTTAGAGTTTTTCAAATCGCTGGTGATTGATTACAATGAACACAGGTTTTGTTGCGATTTGAAGTGGGAGATATTGCTTGTAACATTAAAAAACAAAAAAGTCATGAAATATAGGGTAAAGCCAATCCTACACCATCTTGTCATAGCATAAGATTTGGAAACGGATACCATAGAAGGGAGATATTACATATGAGTTTTATATATAAATGGCGACATATTCTCTTCAAATTTTGTTCGTTGGGATAATCTAGAAACTCCTCTCTGATAAATATAGCACTGATCAGACACAAAATATGACCTCTAAAATGCAGTTGAAGGAAATCTGAACCGATTTTTAAATTCAATGAAATCGTTTATTTTTAATGGCTCAAAAAATACCAAAAATAACGGTAAAATTTGGCAGTTCGCTTTAATTTTGCTTGTATACAGGAAAATTAGCAAAACTGGGATAAATATGACACTTTCACATTCAGTCTATTTTTACTAGGAGTGCCATTTTATAAAATAAACTTATTAATTTCAACGAAATTTGTTATACAGTTTATTCTTTTGAGCATCGGGCGTAAAATCAAATGGAATCGCTTTCGTATGGGGGGAAATAGGAAAGGTTTTTTTTAAATATATAAACCAGTAAGGAACGAATGAAAGTTGTTATCGTTTCAGTTAACAAAGCATTTAGCTCCATTATCAAGGCTTATGCCAAGGAGGAGTTGCAGATGTTGATCATAGCACAGAACAGATTTTCTGCTCATTTACTTGGGACTCAATTCTAAGAATTGGACGTGAAAGTAACCCCAAAAAAAGAGAACTTCTGTATCATTCGTTTAGTCAAGTTGCCTCATATAATAATTTAATGGCCATACGATAATTTTTTGCTCAATGTGGATTTTTAGCACATTTTCTATTTTTTAACACATTTAAATCTCGGTATACCGTACGGAATATCTCTTTTGTGACTAAAGCAAAGTTGTAGATATTGAATAGGGGAAAAATTTGCGGAACAAACCTACCCTAAAAAGTACATCCAGTGGTCTAAAAACTGCAAAAATGCCAATTTTTTCTTTTATTTTTCCATTTTTCACCTTTTTTGGCTCAATAATTGGATTACAACTCAATAAATATGCTGTTTATACCCTACACCACACTGTGGTACAGGGTATTATGACTTTGAGCATTTGTTTGTAACACCCAAAAGGAGAAGATATAGACCCATTGTTTATTATACCGATCGACTTGTAATCACTTTCTGAGTCAATTTAGCTATTTCCGTCTGTCTGTCCGTCTGTCGGTAGATGTATTTTTGTAATCAAAGTACACGTCGCAATTATCGTCCGATCTCAACGAAACTTTGCACATATCTTTCTTTCCGAGTTGACATGTAAGCGCTGTTGAAACTGTATTTTATATCCGATATAATATTTCTTATTACATGAAGGAATACTGCCAAATTCGGAGAAAATCGGTTCAGATTTAGATATAGCCCCCATATATATGTTACCCCCGATTTGAAATTCAAGCGCTGTAGAAACTGTATTTTATATCCGATCACAGCCAAATTCGGCAGAAAGAGGTTTCTTATTACATGAAAGAATACTGCCAAATTCGGAGAAAATCGGTTCAGATCTAGATATAGTCCCCATATATATGTTAGCCCACTATTTGACATCCAAGCGCTGGAGAGACTGTATTTTATATCCGATCAGTACGAAATTCGACAGAAAGAGGTTTCTATTTCACATGAATGAGTATTCAGGGAAAATCGATTCAGATTTATATATAGCCTCCATATATTTGTTCTTCCAGATTTGGTTACAAAGCGCAATAGAAGTTGTACTTTACTTCCGATCATTACAAAATTCTCCAGAAAGATGTTTCTCAATTTAGGAACGAATATTGCTTAATTTAGTGATTATCGGTTCAGAATTAGATATATCCACATATATATGTTCTTACCCATTTACCAATTATTCCAAATTATTATCGCAATGACCCTTATCGCATTGTTAGGGAGGTGTAGGGTATTATATAGTCGGCCCCGCCCGACTTTCTGCCTTTCCTTACTGGTTTTTCTTTGTAAATGGTGGGGCATTTAAAATTTTAAATTTGAACTACCGATTACGTTGACTTGTGATTTGAGCCCTTTGCATTATTTTTAGACAATTGAAGCATTTAAACATGAAATCGAAGCTGCCATTAAAGAGATTCGTCCCTCGTTTTTAAAATTTTAGCATTGAAACCTCGTTTTAGTTCAGTTTTCATTTGAATTCAACACCGAAAACATCAATGGATGGAAGTTCATTTGGCTTTTGTGAAATAGAACTACTTGTTAACAACATTCAAACGTTTCGATTTCATGTTGTGTTCCTTTTGTGCCACAAAATGGACTTCACTTAAATGGGAACCACAAATTTAGTGTTATTTCTATTTGCAATTTTAATTTTACCCATTTACATTCATGCGCACGAACTTATTTGTCGATACTCACACGAAGCCTTAATTATTCCTTTCTGCAAGGCATTTTGTCCTTTCCTTGTAAAGGATCTGGAAGTGTTTTTGTAGTTTGTACGGCCTAATTTTCTTATTTATGTGTAAACAAGAAAGTGACTAAGTGGAATTCAATTAATGTTACACACCATTTTAGTTTTGCGCCTGAATTTTGAATATGGCACATTACACTCCCAGACACATGCAAAGGACCCTAAGCGCATATTCCCAAATATACAGAAAAAACTGTTAACTTCCTTTTAAACACGTCTTCTGATTGGAATAGAAATATTGAGCTTCACGAGTTAACTTGTTGACAGCATCAAAGTTATTTGTATCGGCTTTTGCGAACCGGAAATAGTTTTGATGATCAAAGAACCCCTGCAAAGAACCCTTATCAAAAATTAATGTTAACTAACAAAGTGCAATGTTTCAAACACAGGCGAGTAAATAAATAGCCCCTTTTTACAAACAAACCTTGTTGTTGTGTTTCTTGGTCTATTTGAATATTCAAAAGATTGTTCATATGTGAGTAGTGACCTAAGCCATTCTAGGGTCAACGATTATAATGTTTGTCAATTATTGATAATTTTTGAATGATATATTGGATTTAAATTTCACTTTTATGATTCTGTGGTAGTGGAGTGGTATTTGAAAAAAATCCGAGTGACAAGTTTCAGCCGGATGGGCTAAATAATCAATTCTCTATCTAGAAACCTGAAGTAAAACCAGTAAGGAAAGGCAGAAAGTCGGGCGGGGCTGACTATATAATTTCCTACACCTCTCTAACAATGCGATAAGGGTCATTGCGATAATAATTTGGAATAATCGGTAAATGGGTAAGAACGTATATATGTGGATATATCTAATTCTGAACCGATAATTACTAAATTAAGCAATATTCGTTCCTAAATTGAGAAACATCTTTCTGGAGAATTTTGTAATAATCGGAAGGAAAGTACAACTTCAATTGCGCTTTGTAACAAAATCTGGAGGAACATATATATGGAGGTTATATATAAATCTGAATCGATTTTCTCTGAATACTCATTCATGTAAAATAGAAACCTCTTTCTGTCGAATTTCGTACTGATCGGATATAAAATATAGTCTCAACAGCGCTTACATGTAAAATCGGGGGTAACATATATGTATATGGGGGCTATATCTAAATCTGAACCGATTTCCCCCAAATTTTTTATTGTCTCTAAGTGTATCACGAGACTACTCTCTGTCAATTTTTGTACAAATCGGTTCAAAAATGCTGCTTATACAGTATATATATGCCAAATCGGAGGTACATATATATGGGAGCTATATGTAAATCTGAACCGATTTTAACCAAATTCAATAGGGATCGTCCTTTGGCCTAATGAAAGATATGTGCAAAGTTTCGTCGAGATCGGACCATAATTGCGACCTGTACTTTGATTACAAGAATACATGCACAGACAGACGGACAGACAGGCGGACATAGCTAAATCAACTCAGAAAGTGATTACAAGTCGATCGGTATAATAAACAATGGGTCTATCTCTTCTCCTTTTGGGTATTACAAACAAATGCACAAAGTCATAATACCCTGTACCACAGTGTGGTGAAGGGTATAAAAAGTGAACCGTTATAACCCAATTATATTGTAGATAAAGTTAAATTTCTTTAATACAAGCTACTTCGGAATAAAAGATCGTTACGATGTAAATCTGTGTGTGTGTGTTTATGCTAACGGGAGTACACTCGTTCCCTTATCTATATATATAAAATTGTTGCGTGACTGGCTGACTGGCTGACTGACTGGCTGACTGACTGACTGACTGATTGGCTGACTGATCATCGCCCAGACCAAACGGATGAGGCTAGAATCATGAAATTTGGTGGGAGGGAGACCTTGGGATGTAGACGAGCAATAAGACGGGATTTTTCGAAATTCGTACTATTACCGTACAATGGGGCAAAAAGGAATAAATATGGTACCACCGCCAAATCTTAACGGAATGAGCTAGAATCGTGAAATCTGGTATAAGGGTAGCCCTTATGGTGTCGACCTAGAAATTGACTGAATTTTTTAAAATCCGATAAATGTGGTACAACAGCCAAATCCAAATGGCAAGAGCTAGAATCGTGAAATTTGGTGTGAGGGTAGCCCTTATGAGATAGACTCAGAAATTGACAGGATTTTTCGAAATTCGAACATTTACGTACACAGTGGGGTAAAAAGGGAAAAATGTGGTACAAAAGCCAAATCCAAATGGCAAGACTTAGAATCGTGAAATTTGGTGTGAGAGTAGGTCTTGGGACGTAAACTAGAACAAGGAGCGATTTTTTGAAAAAATTAGGGGCAGGTGGGGGCAGAAAGGGATGAATAGGCACCGCCAAATTTGAAGCCTAAAATTACAATGGTGAAATTTGATGTCCTTATGACAACGGATCGGGATAGTCAGTTTTGCATAGTGGAGAAAATATGTTTAAATACGGTACAGTCGGGGAAAAAGGGTTAAGGATGCTAGCTTGGATACACGTTTTAAATACGGTACAGTGAGACAAAAATTTGTTAAATATGGTACAGTGGGGCAAACATTTTGCGCAGTTAGATAAAGAGTTGAATGGGGCACAGTTGTGCAAAAAAGGGTTAACTATGGTACAGTGCAAAAATAGTTATATGTGGTAAAGTGGGACAAAATGGGTTAAAAATGGTACAGTGGGGCAAAAGGCGTTAACTATGGAACAGTGAAGCACACATTTATTTACTGTGATACAGTGGGACAAAAAGGGTTAAATGGGTTAAATATGGTACAGTGGGGCAAAAAGCTTTAACTATGGAACAGTGGGACAAAAATGTGTTAACTATGGTACATTGGGACACAAATGATTAAATATGGTACAGTATGACAAAAGTGGTAAAGTGGGACAAAATGGGTTAAAAATGGTACAGTGGGGCAAAAATGTATTTACTATGATACAGTGGGCAAAAGGGTTAAATATGGTACAGTGTGACAAAAATGGTTAACTACACAGTACAGTGGAGCAAAGAGGTTTAAAGATGGTACAGTGGGGCAAAAACTGTTAAATATGGTACTGTGAGACAAAGGGTTTAATATGACACAGTGGGGCAAAGAGGGTTAACTATGCTACAGTGGGGCACAATTAGTACAGTGGGGCAAAAAAAGTGAAATATAGTAAAATGGTTAAATGTGGTAAGTGGGGGAAAAAGGGAAACAATAGTCCCAGATATGTATGTATAAAAATTCTTACCTAAGAAGCACAGTGTAACAAAAAGTGTTTAAAATGGAACAGTGGTGCATAAAGTGTTGAATGTGGTCCCAGAGTTATCCCAGAGCTAAGAAATAGTTTTTTCCAATTCGTCTGCTTAAACCACGGGGAAAAACAATTTAAATTAATGGCACATATAGGGAACAAAAATTTTGAAATACGGCCTAAGGTTGCGAATTTGGATCTTGAAATATCAATTATGGTTTTTAAATATTGTACAATTGTGCAAAATTGATTAATTATGACACACAAAGGGTTAAATGTGGAACAATGGACCAATTCACTTTAGCTTTTTAAATTCGTACCTTTATAGATACACTGGGAAAACATGGTTTTATATTGTACCAGGGTTTGAATGTAGCTACATAAACTAGGGGAAAGTTTCTCACGTGTGATAATAAAAATAGTTTTCAACGCTCAGAAGTACAGCGTGGAAAGGGATAAATATTATACCATGATGTCAGGGCAACTCTTGGAACACAAACTAGAAATGTAACGAGGGTTCGTATTTTATAGTATAAAGGTAATCAAATCTTCTTCATTTTGTACCATATATAATAACCATGTCATTTTGAAAGAAAGAGGTGTAACGATTTAACAGTACCCTAAACAAAAAATGAAAAAAGATGGGGGCTGCGAAGCGCACCGGGTTAAAGCTAGTCCCATATAAATGTACACACATTCGTTCAAAATAGTGTTTTTGGTCACTACTTTTAGTAAATGTTTTTTTTTTCTTATTTATTATTTCTCCACACTGAAATTTCCAGAACTCCACACTGAATTTAGAATCTAACAAGGAATACGCCTATAATTATTCCGAATTTGTAGGTCGGTGGTTTCGTAGTGGATAACACAAAAGAAGAAGAAAATAAAAAAAAACAAGTAAGAAAGTTTCAGTCGGGTAAACCGACTAAGGTATACCCTCCCTTTGTGGGGGAGGTACTAGAAGGAGTGGACCAATATGGCCCATCTTCGAACTTAGCCGGAGATAGAAAAAAATAATACCACATACCAAATTTTAAGTCAATCAGTTACTCCTATCGTGCGCAACAGCCAGCAGACAGACAGACAGACTTACGGACGGACGGACGGACATTGCTCATTCGACTTAAAATGACCCAAAACGGATATCCGCCGAACATACTTGGGGTCTTAGACCACTCCTTCGATGTGTTACACTTTTTTTCGTAGCAAATGATATATACCCTCGTCACACTAAAGTGAGGGTATAAACAGTAAGGAAAGGCAGAAAGTGGGGGGGTTTATATAATACCCTACACCTCCCTGACAATGCGAAAATGGGCATTGCGATAAGTATTTGGCAGTGTTCATACATGTAATATGTAATTTCGTACTGTCAAATCGGGTCAAACATATATGGGGGCTATATCTAAATCAGAAATGAATTTCCCCGAATTTGGTAGTTTTCATTCATGTAATAAGAAAACTCACTCTGTCGAATCTCGTACTTATTCTTATATCATTCATGTAATAAGAAAACTCACTCTGTCGAATCTCGTACTTATTCTTATATAATTCATGTAATAAGAAAACTCACTCTGTCGAATCTCGTACTTATTGGATATAAAATACGGTTTCTACAGCGCTTACATGTCAAATCGGGTGTAACATATATATTGGGCCTATATTTAATTCTGAACCGCTTTTCCCCGAATTTGGCAGTGTTCATTTATGTAATAAGAAAATTCCCTCTGCCGAATTTCGTACTGATCGGATATAAAATGAGGTTCTACAGCGCTTATATCAAATTGTGTGCAACATATATATGGGGACTACTGATCGGATATAAAATGAGGTTTCTGCAGCGCTTACATATCAAATTGGGTGCAACATATATATGGGGACTATATCCAAACTGATTTTCTCTAAATTTGGCAGTGTTCATTCATGTAATAAGAGAACTCTCTCTGCCAAATTTCGTACTGATCTGATATGAAATACAGTTTCTACAGCGCTTACATGTCAAATCGGGGGTAACATATATATGGGGGCTATATATAAATCTGAACCGATTTCGACCAATTTCAATAGGGATTGTCCTTGGCCCAGGAAAGAGCACCTTGCTAAATTTCATCACAATCTATCTATATTTATATAAAAAAGAATCGTGGTTTGTTCGACTGCTTAAAACATGAAAACTACTGGACCAAATTAGATAATTGTTCATAATTGCTACGCGAAGGTTTAGGAAAAATAAAGGTTGCAAAATTATCAAACTGGAGGCGCTGAGGCTCCTGTAAGATCTAGAAAGCTGAAATTTTGCACTAGCATAGACCAGATAATTGTATAAAGTATAGAATTTTCACGCAGTAATTTTCTGCTCTGTGCTCAGTGTCAGCGCTATCACAAAATTGAGTATTGTGTTTGGCCTTTCAGAAGTATCTTATAAGATCAAAAGCTAAAACATAGTACATATAATGTGCTATACACGGCAAATATAAAAGCGAAAAATAATTTGGAATTCGCTGACTGTGGTCAGTGTAGTAGTACCTTCATTTTTTTAATTATTTCAATTATTATAATTATATATTTCAATGATTTTAATAATTATTTAAGAGCTAATAATCTAAAAATGTTAATGTACATTCTTACATAACTCAAAGGGGATGCGCAAATAAATATTCAATGTCCAGCCAGGGACGTATACAGAAATGTTTTAAACGGCATAACATGTTTACAATTTTCAAAATCACTCAAGAAAAACACGAAAAATATTTGGAAGAAACAATACAAAAGCGTAAAAAATGGTAACAGTAAAAGTAATAACAACTAAAAATAAAAAAAGTACATGGTTTCCTCGCTAAAACTTTTTAAATTATGCATCGATTTTCTTCGGAATTGTCTCAATTTATTCGTAACCTTTCAGAGTTTATGATAAAATCACAAAAATATGACAATTATGCGTTTCTAGATGTTTTTATGAGGTTTTTATTTAAAAATTATTAAAATTTTCTCAAAAAATACTTTAAAAGACTTTACGATAAAATCATAAAAATATAACATTTGTTAATTTTTAGATTGTTTTATGGGAGTTTTATTTTAAAAATATTAAAATTTTATCAAAAAATCACATTTTTTTGCAATATTTTGTAATACTCGTAAATCGTCGAAACCGCTGAACGGATGGAAAATTGTATTGTCCGAAGTTGAAGGCTACTTAATTCTGAAGTTTGTAAAGCTTACCTGAACCAATTCGGATGAATGGTTCTCTAGTTGTGGTTCAACCTCTCTTTTTTGTTAGCCTAAAGGGTTGTCTCTTTAAATTCTCGCGATAAGCTGTGATGTGGAAAGAAATTAGTGGTTGGACCACATATAGTGGCATAACTCGAGAACCATTTATCTGATTTGGTTGAGGAAAGTTTTAAAGAATTAAATATTAAGTAGCCTTCAACTTCATATAATACCATTTTCCATCCGTTCAGCGGTTTCGACGATTTACGAGTATTACAAAATATTGCAAAAAAATGTGATTTTTTGATAAAATTTTAATATTTTTAAAATAAAACTCCCATAAAACAATCTAAAAATTAACAAATGTTATATTTTTATGATTTTATCGTAAAGTCTGTTCATGAATTAAACGAGCCCATTCCGAAGAAAATCGATGCATAATTTAAAAAGTTATATCTAATTTAGAAAGGTTTTAACTTTCTTATCGATGTAAAATTTACAAAAACAAACTTTAAAAGCTAAGATTATGCATTAAGATATGCATTAAAACAGAAACCAAAGAAAAAATGTTGTTTTTGTCGACCGGTGTAATTATTGGTTGGCTTTAAATTAATGATAACCAGATATGGCGAAAATTAAGTTAAAATTACATTTATGATTTCTTATCTATCTACCTTTTTATCATGTAGTTTGCAGTGATGGAATGAGTTTGCACAACCGTGTATGTAAATTTGACTTTATATTGGGTGTGGTAATAAGTAGTACGGTTTTGGCCATTACACAGAACTTATCACGGTATTTGCAATCGATTAACCTAGTTATAATAAAGGCTTACGAAATTGTAAAATTGGCAACGACTATATTAAGTGACATGTGTAGAAATTCAGATGCGGAGTTTGATAAACTGTTTGAAGAATCCACACAACTTGCAAGAAGTTTTGGAATAGAAGCTGCACTACCTAGAAGAGTAGGCACTCAAAAGTATAGGGCTAATATTCCTGGTTCAGATGCCAAGGCGTATTTTAGGACAACATTGTTCATACCATATCTGGACGAAGTAATATCACATTTAAATAATAGATTTTCCAAACATAAAGCAATAATTACAAGTCTGTTTAATGTCGTTCCGATACGAGTTGTAAATCTCATAAAGGAAGATTTCGAAGAAGTCAAACTTTTTTACAAAAACGATTTAAAAAATTCAGGAAAATCTGTTTTAGCTGAAATAAGTATATGGATTGATTATTTGAAGCAGAAGAATGATAAGCCATCAAATGCATTAGGTGCTATTTCAGTTTGTGATGAGAACATGTTCCCAAGCGTTTTTACCCTTTAGCAGATACTGGCCACAATACCTGTGACAATGGCATCTGCTGAGCGAAGTTTCTCGACGTTAAGAAGAATAAAAACTTATCCCCGGAACAGAATGGAAGGAGAAAGGCTATCTTATCTGGCTTTGATGTCTATATACAAAGATGAAGTCAAAATCGATGAAATAATTGATATATATCTTTCGAAAAATCGAAGATTACATTTTTATCTCTTACGTATTTTATTATAAAAAGTTTTACTGATCTCGTACTAAAGTAAACATTTATATTTATGAACAAAATTCGAATAAAAAACTAAGGAACTTAACTTCCATTACCTACACAATAAACGCAATTTTTTAATTGTTTATCTTTGTTATGGAAAAAAAGGTTGGGCCCCCCCGAACCAAAATCCTGGATACGTCCCTGTGTCCAGCCCGAGGTCAAACTGCAGTGACCAAAGGAATTGTCGCACTTTCAGTACTGAAAAAAATCTGTTAAGCACAATGAGCCTACAAACTGATGTGCATACGTACAGATCTCCAAAGGATGTGATTTTATGGCAAGTGATTTTTGACCATTTGGCCGCGAGTCTCCTGTAAGAGCTAGGAAGCTGAAACTTTGCATGTGGATAGACTCGAGTGTTTTATATACCCCGGACTTTTAACACAATCGGATTTTAGCCACTGGTCAGTTCTCGCTATAAGAAACGTGAGTGTAATTTTTTGCTTTCGGAAACCTCTTATATGCAACAATCCTAAATCTTTGTAAAAATGTAGAACTATAAAACGAAAATTTACTCTTTACTCTTGTTGGTCGATATTTTTTATGATGCCAAGAAATGGTAACATTAGGCGGCCTCAAACTAAAGGTGAAATGAAATGCTGATGTGAGTGAGTTGAATTGGCCGATTCACAATCAAATTCCAGGAGAATTGCATTTGTAAAAATTAATCGATACTGTTGAAAATGAAGACTCAATTATCCCGCTGAATTCCTAAACTCTTTGGATTTGCCTGGCATGCCGCTCGATAATTTACGTCTTAAAGTTGGATCTGTAGTCATTATGGTACGATATCTTCATGCCCCGAGACTGTTCAATGGGACACGACTGATTGTGACGAAGCTAATGAAAAATTCGATGATGGAAAGGATTTTCAATGGGCCATTCATGGAGTGAGAGTGCTTAATTATGCGAATTCCTTTGACTTAAACCGATATATCATTCAAGTGCAAACTTCTTCAGTTCTCAGTGGAACTTGCATAAACAAGTCAGATGAAAAATCAGAAGGACAATCGCTGGAAGTGTGTGGGATAAATCTGGAAATGTCATGCTTTTCATACGGCCAGCTGTATGTGGCGTGTTCCCGAGTTAGTTAGCCAACCATCCTCACTCTTCATGTACGTTCCAGAGCATAAAACAAAAAATGTTGTATATCTGTCAGCATTAAATTGAATACAAAATTGCTCATTACTTTTTTTAGATTTCATTAAAACTAATATTATTCACTGAAATTAATTTTTGATTTAATTCTATTTTCGCCATATATTGGACGGTATCATCCAATTAAATTAAATATCAGTTAACAATAGCTCATTTTTTTCCAAAAAATCTTGGACCCTCTCAACCACTCTCATTTAAGTTATTGATTTGCTAAAGCAACATCAAACACACTCGCATATGAATCTATATATGTATAAACATTTGTGCGCAATCATATTCAATTGGTTACTCATTCATGCGTTGTTTGTAAATACATTGCTTGGCGTGATTTTTTTTATTTAAGTGTTTTGAAGATGTTAATAATTCTTGTTCGTTTTGTTGAAGCTATTAGATAATTAAATCGAATTATTACAGCTGAACTTTTGCTGTCAAGCAATTGTATTTTGACATACCATTTAAAAATATGTATACTTTGCAATACAGAGGCAAAATGGTATAATTAATATAAATGGTATATAGTTATAAAACGAACAAAAGAACAATAAATCAAGTATGATCAGGCTTAAATCAAGTATTATCAGGCTTAACCATCCGTCATGCACATGTTCCGATAGTCACATACGTAGTTTAATACCAGATTGTTATAACGCCAGGCAGATATATATTTTTTATTTTTTTTGTTCTTAGTACAGGTTAAACCACTTACCCAGGCAAAAAAAAATTAATTAAAAATAAAACAAGAAACATTTTGATTTTGTGTTTAATTTCAAACTTATAGCTGTTATAAATTTCAGTGAAAGTAGTTATAAAGTAAATTTCAATTACTTCAAAATTAAAAAAGTCTTACAGTGCTTTAGGCAAGCAACTATAACATGTATATTCTGATTTCGAATGTTGTAGGCATACCGAATTCGAGCACTTGTAACAAAAAATAACGTGTTAGTCGGCGAATTTTTTCTTCTCCCAATGTGCATAGCTGACAACTTTTTCTCTTTTGTAGCGTATCATCACCACTTGAGTTAGGAACTACTACTGGAATTTGAAACCAAAAAGAAAAACGAGGAAAATGAGATGAAATGAAGGGCAAATGTTATATCAATCAAACTTAAATTTCGTGGTCTTCCAAAAAACGATTCCATGGCCAAACAAGTGCTGAATTGTTTGCTGATGTGAATGTCATTCATTCGGTTTTCAATATTTGGAAGAACCAATGTATCAACTAACGTAGTGAGGTAATTGTTCTTTCATTATTTTTATCGATTTGAGTAAACAAACGCAAAAAAAAAATAAAAAAATGCAAATAGAGTGCATTATTCTTCATACAAAATATGTGTGTATCTGGCCAGACACATGTGCTACGTATGTGATTTGTAGATCAAAAATCCACATAAATTGTTTTTGTTATTTTTTATTTTAATGTGGTTTTTCACAAAACGATAAGTAACAATATTTGTAGAGGGTACCTGAAGACTCAAACTCCTAGCTAAATTAGAAATATATTTAAATCACAGTTAAATTCATAAAATGTCTGGCCAGATACATTTGCATGACGGGGGGTTAAATCAAGTATTGGTCAGACTTAATTGAATCAAAATTGTCTTCATTTAAGCCCGTTTTGCACTCAAATCAATCCCATAAAATTCTTAAATCAATCGCTTTATTCTTGAAATAAGAACATATCGGCATAAAATCAAGCCTTAGCTGGCTTAATGAGCGCTAATATTAAGAATTTAGCGCTTAAAAATCCGTACTTGATTCAAGTATTTTGTACTTGGTTTAAGAAAAACCGTACTTTTGACACCGCTACGGCTTGATTCAAGTTCGGATTACTCAATTTTTTCTTTATGTGTATTCTATTTTGACAAGAATTTATCACAGCAAAAATTTTACAAATAGGTTCGTATTTTGTCATCCTATAGAGGTCGCTCCAAATTATACGTATTAAAGCCATAAATACCATAGTTTCTAAGCATTTTAACTGAGTCTTTGCAGTTTGTATTTAATTAAGACAGGAATTCATCGTAGTAAAAATTTTTTAAATCAGTTCATATTTTGTTATTGTCCACCTACAGATGTCGTTGCCAAAAAGGCTTATTTAGTCCATAAACACCACATTTTCTAAGAAATTAAGCTTTGCAGTTTATATTCTATTTTGGCAAGAATTTATCTCAATAAAATTTATACAAATAAAATTTTATTTTGTTGTAGTCCCCGTGTAGATGTAGCTCCCAAAAAGGCTATTTTAAGCTATTAATACCAAATTTTTCTGGTGAAGAGTGTGGCTAAAGAATTTTAGGACTAAAAACTGCAGTATTCGTTTTTTTTTTAATAATTTACTTAACCAAAAAGGATCGTTTCATGATTTGCTTCATATCCTAAGATTTTTCCATTAATAAAAATTTAATGCAATCCATGGTGGAGGGTATATAACATTCAGCATGGCAGAACTTGTTTTTTTCTGTTGGCATTTCACTTCTTTGTACAATTCTGATTTTTCTCCCGTTGTTTACTTTTCGATTATTTTTTTTCTAATTTTTGTTTTTTGTTTAGGAATTTGCTTAATTACAAATATTAGAATTCTTGTTTACTGCTAATTAAGTTATTCAGATACTTTATTAGGCTACATGCGAGACGGAATATTAAAGGTTACCTCGATATATTTTTAAATTTTTTCCGATATCGCCCCAAAATAACTTTTTTATGGTAATTTTTTTGTTTGTTCTCTCTGTTCGTATTTCTCTTAGTAACTTTTATACACCCAAAGCAAAATGTACATGGTTTTGGAAGCGCTTTAGTCCTATAGTTTTTTTAAATTTTAGGGTAAAAACTGTTGCAGGTGAAAACTTCAATAGAAAATGATATTGTAATGCAAATGTAGTACTCATTGAAACCAACACAATGATTTATCCGACAATTGAGCTACGAAAAAACATTACGAGAAAAAAACGATTTTGAAGTTGTAGTAAGAATGGTTAACTTCTATAAAAATATCGTGTAGTAACTCTGAGGCAGATAATAAGAGACACGAACCCATAAAATTTCGACTGATCGCTAACTGACTCCCACCTTCTTCTGTTTTATCTGACCTTTTCCATATTCAGTTCTTTATTGGACTGCCGTGATTTCGATATTAGGAATGTAGAACATTCAAAATTCATTGCCATATCAGTTCGTTACAATTCATAGGGTCTCCCTTCTGTTAAATTTTCTAAGTATGCACTTCGAGCACAACCATTTTATTACTTATAGATAGAAATTTGACGTATACTGTTTCCGACAGTGAAGGTTCATTCGTGTTAACATTGGGGTTTGTTTTGTGTGTGTATGCCAAAAAAATCTTTTGTACAAAATATTCTGTTGGAATAGTAAATGAAGCTCATAATTTTACTGTCCTGTTTTCATTTCGACAGTCAAACAGCTACTTGTGGGAGACATGTTTTGCTGAAAAACTGGTATACATATTTTAAAATGTTTTACACAGCACTTAAACTTATAAAATCCCATTTATATTATTACTTTTCTATTAGCAACATTTTCAATTTAGGTTTTTATGGAATTTTGATAATCGTTCATGTGGAAAATAACAATTGTTTGTCCATTTAGTGCTGGTTAGTCCAAGGGGTGTGTCGGCAACCACAATGGCACACACTACATATACACGGGTAAATTTATTTGCGTGCGAGGTCCATTGCATAGAACTGTGGTTACAATTTGTAAATTGCGTTTGTTTGTTGAAGGCCCATTTTAGATTTTGAACGTAATTAGTGCTCTATGTTTTGCGGTTCTGAGAAGTTAATTATTTGTGTTTTACACAAAATGGTCAGCTAACCTCAAAAGTTACAATTTCCACCGACTGTTAGGCACACAGACATTAAACCGGGTTGCAATCCAAGCAGAGGGATTTTTTTCGACTAAACTTAAAAAAGTTCATATAGCTTTTGGTTCGGGGAAACAACTGAATAAGTGCAAAAGTTAATAGAAGATCAATGTCAAATTGCAATCATATGGGGAATTTACGAGAGTGTCAAAAATATGTGAAAAAATATGTTTGTAGGACAAATAAACATATACGAGTATTACTACATCTTTAAATAAATACATTGTTCGAAAGTTCTAAGTCTCTTCTTTACAAATTCGTTTAGAGATTGAAAGCAGGTTAATAGTTAACCTTCTGTTAGGTTAGAAAAAACTTACGAATCTTAGGTTAAGGGACCATTTGGTCCATACTGCAATTTTCATACAAAATACCAATTTAATCTTATTCGTTGTATCTATGTATTTTGTTTCAATACTTCCTACATATTAGTTATTTATTCTTTACTCAACATAGCTAATGTAAAAATTAGCTGTGGGGTTTCCCTTTTTGCAGTTTTTCCTTACTCAACATAGCTTATTTAAAAACAATTGTGGGATTTCCCTTATTTGCTTCTTTTGTACACAATCAGCTGTGGGATTTCCCTTATTTGCTTTTTTTGGAAAAATTAGTTGTGGGATTTCCCTTTTCGCATTTTTTCCTTACTCAACATAGCTTATGTAAAAAACAATTGTGGGATTCCCCTTTTTATATTTTTTGTTGCCAAGAAGCACGACAATTTGCAGTGCTTTGTTCAAGTTGTGTGTCACTTTCAATAGTTCAATAGAGTTTTTCAATAGTGTTTTTTACGAAATGGCGTATTTGAACGAAGATGAGATACGAGAAGTGCTCAATGCAGAAAGTGACTCGGATATTTCATATTCGGATATTGATTATAATTTGAAAGATAACGAAACAAGTTTTTCTGAAACAGATAGTGAACCCGACTTAGCTGCAGCTAGCTCTGTTGATCCCTTTTTATACCCTCACTTTAGTGTGACGAGGGTATATATCATTTGCTACGGAAAAAAGTGTAACACGTCGAAGGAGTGACCTAAGACCCCAAGTATGTTCGGAGGAAATCCGTTTTGGGTCATTTTAAGTAGAATGAGAAATGTCCGTCCGTCTGTCTGTCTGTCTGTCTGTCTGTCTGCTGGCTGGTGCGCACGATAACTCTCGAAAGGAGTAACCGATTGACCTCAAATTTGGTATGTGGTAATATTTTTTTCTATCTCCGGCTAAGTTCGAAGATGGGCCATATTGGTCCACTCCTTCTAGTACCTCCCCCACAAAGGGTTAAAATGTTGTGAAATATTGATTCTTTAATAACTGCTATACTACTTATTCGAATCTTTTGAAATTCCACACATAGTATTAGCTTATTAGTCGTTATCAACTCGAGAAAAATGGGCGAAGTCGCCACGTCCCTTTTGGTACCTACCACACAAATGCACCATTTTGCAACAAAAGTTAACAGCTTATAACATTAATAACAGTGTATAAAAATACTTGAAATTTTGTACAGTATTATGCTTTTATATTGCCTACAGTCCAGGGAAAAATGGGTGTTGTTGTCACGCCCCTTTTGGTACCTCCCACACAAAGGTACCTTTTTGCACCAAAAGTTAACAGCTTATAACATTAAAACCAGTGTATAAAAATACTTGCATTTTTGTACAGTGCAATGTTTTTATAGTGTCTATAGCCCTGTGAAAAATGGGCGTTATTGCCACGCCCCTCTTTGTACCTCCCACACAAAATGCCCAAATCATACCACAATTTAATGTCTCATAACGTTTATACCAGTGCACGTAAATGCTTATAAGTCGGCACAGTGCAATGAATTTAAAGTATCTATTGTTCAGCGAAAAAAAGGTGTATTTGATAAACCCCTTCTGGTACCTCCCACACAAATTGACAGAATAATTCGAGTAATATTCAATATTACATTACTCACAAAGTGAGGGTATACCTTAGTCGGTTTACCCGACTGAAACTTTCTTACTTGTTTATTGCTAAAAACAAGATGGTATGGAGTGCAACTCCATTACCTCAGCCTATTGGAACTGTGGCTGAGAATATTATCTCAGCACAACGAGGACCTACTCGATTTGCAGTGTCTAGATGCAGTGACATGCTGTCAGCTTTATTGTCTTTTTTTCCGCCTCAAACAGAAAAAAATGTCATTGAAAATACTAATACATACGGCAGCACCAAATTTGGTGACAAATGGAGAGATATTGATGAAGACGCATTGCGCGCATATGCTGATTCTTGCAGGCCTATGTCGGTAAGTACATTCTTGTTTTTATTATTTCAGAAAAATAGTTATTTTATATAAAATTTATCAAAACAGCAGAAAAAATTAAGATGTTCATGGTCTATTTGATGCAAAATTTGGTCGCCCATTTTTTATGTCTGAAGAGACATTCCATATGCTTACCAGTGCACTCCGTTTCGATGATGTTTCGAGTCGGCGACAAATGCGTTTTGAAATGCGGATTGAAGAAAAAACCTTCTTATTACAATTCTATAATTTCTTATACTTTATCTCTTTTAGGTGAAGCCGACGCGGCGCAAATCGGCGGCGCCCGCAGCCGGCCATTTTCTTCCAACCGGCGCCGCCGCCGATTTTATCGGCTCACATCGGTTGAAACTCAGCCGCCGAACTTGATTTAGTGAGTCAAAAAGATTTATTTTAAGCAACCATGAAAATTAAGAAAGTGCTTACTAAGTAATACAATAGGGTCAGAATTTTTAATATAGTTTATTTTTGCGTAAAAATTTGTAAAACGTTTCTAAAAGGATCTCGCTATCATTTCTTTCAAAAATCCATAAAATTTATGGGTTTTGAAATTGAAAAATGCGTTTTTTGGTTTTTACGGAAATTACAATAGCTCCTGAGTACCAATTTTTACAAAGTCTACGTCTCGTTTTAAAGAGAACGCAAAAGGCACTATGTCATTGACAATAAATTCTCTTTCACAACAAAGACTAATAAGTAGAGATTTATTGAACCGATTTTCGACATCACAACAAAACTTCCATAACTTTTCTTAAATTGTTGTGTTAATTTTAAGTTTTTTCATTTAATTGTAAATATCTTAAAGCGCCATCTTTGCCTGCGCCATCGTTTGTTGAAATTTTATCGGCTCAGCCGATCAGCCCCCGCGCCAATCGGTATTTTTCCATGCGCCGCCGCCGCCGATAATTTTGGCCGGCTTCATTGTCTGGTGGCGTAGATACTGCTGATCAAATGATTGGCTCCTATAGCACAAAACGCAAAACAATTCGATGACCGAACATTGTATTTGCGAACATACTTGATATATCCGCTTTGAATGCGTATACACTTTTTTCTGAAATCGATGTCATCGAGGCATCCAGCTGATCGGAATCGCAGGAGACCAGAGTTTTTGCGGCAACTATCACTTTGTTTGGCTAAGGCGTATGTGATGAAACGAACTAGATTAGATAAACAAGAGTTCTCAGCACACCTATTGACAGAAATACGAACACAATGCACAGTTTCAGAGGCCTCCTCAAATATTGCTACTTCTAGTTCAGGAGCTCGAAAGCGGGGAATTTGTAGCTGCTGCAAATCTAAATCTGATATAAAATGCTCCATTTGCAGCAAGTTTATTAGCAAAACTAAGCGAAAAACATTTTGCTCATCATGTAATGACAAATATTGTCAAATAAAGAAAATATACTATGGACCAAATGGTACCTTAACCAAAGATTCGTAATTTTTTCATTCAGAAAGCTGAATTTTTAAAAAATAGCATTGTTTTATAAAAAGACCACGTGGGCTAGGTCAGTATATACAGGGTGGCTGATGAAAGCTGCTACCAAAAAAAAATTTGATAACTTTTTTTCTTTTATTGATTTTTAGATTTAACAAAAATGGATAACTGGGACACTGAGACAAGAATTTGGATTGTCCACCGCTATTACGCACTGAATTTCGTAGTTTCGGTTCAAAGAGAGTATAGGGGCACGTTTGGCGGCAATCCTCCGAGCAGATGGACCATAAAGAGACTTGTTAACAATTTATCCGAGCATGGGACAGTCAACAGAAGACCTTACCATCCAAACCCTTCAGTTCGGACGGAGGAAACAATCGCTGCTGTAGCTGATGCCATACAAAACAATCCAAGAGTTTCGACAAGAACCTTATCTGCTCAAATGGGTATAAGCAGACAGTCATTGCAGTCAATTATGCACAAAGATTTGGGGTTATTCCCACATAAAATTCAAATGGCCAGCAGACTTTCCGATTCGCTTGAAATTTTGCCAGAAGATGCTTCAAATGGTGGAAGAGAAAGAAAATTTCCCAATAAGCTGATCCATAAACTCCACATTCCGTTGGCCTCCCAGGTCGCCTGACCTTACTGCACCTGACTTTTTCTTGTGGGGTTATTGCAAACAGGAAGTATACAAAGCAAAACCAACAAATTTGAATGAACTAAAGCAATCCATTCGAGAAACAATTGCGGCTATTCCCGTCTCAACTCTCCAAGCAGTAATGAACAACTTTTTGGTAAGATGCCGCACATGCATCAACGAGCAGGGGGGGCATTTAAATTCCATTATTTTTTTAACTAATTAAGCTATATTTAATTAAATTTAATGAGCTTTAACATGAATAAAAGAAAACTGAATTCCATACATTGAAAAAAAAGTTATTTGAGTTTCTTAATGTAGCAATATTTATCAGCCACCCTGTATCACCGTTCAAAACTTACAAAGTAAACAAGCCAAAAATTGGTCCATATGGGCTTAACCTAACAGCAGGGTTACCAAAGTAATAGGCAAAAAGGCAAGAATATCGGGTTTTTTACTCGTAAATCCGAATTTTGGGGGTGTCTGGAAAATTTCAAAGAACAAACATTGTTTTACTCGCGAAGAAGAAAAGAAAAATAGTATCGCTATTTTCGGACTGTCGAACTGTGTTATTTATACATATTAATATGTTGGCAGTCTGCTATTGTACTCGTATATAACAAATCATGAATAGGTAAAACAATGTATTCAAACGACCCACTCTTATAAACACATATATACATATTCACATTTACACATAAATTTATAACCCGAAATTTTCAATTGAATGTAAAATAATTATTTGGTTTGATTTTGGTTTTTATATTTTTGGGCTGGGTACATTCATGTTTAACACTTCAGGTGCTGTATTTACATTATCGATTTCGGTTTTTCGTATAAAACAAAACAAATAAGCAAATAATGGCTAAAGACTTCAGAATAATCGAACATACAGTTGCTCTGTAAAGCTTTGATGCAAACTCTCATTTTTCTATATATGTAACAATTTGTACAATTTCTATGTAAGAGCATAATGGTAATAATCAACCAGTAAGGAAAGATAAATTAGAGCTCCTCCAATGCAAGGAGAAATAGTTAGGATCTATATCAAATCATTACTACTAAAAATTTGTACAGGATAGATATATTAAATTTCTAATTTACATCGGTGTGAAACAACGTAGGATCTACACCTCCAATAAGTGAAATTCGTCTGTGACCCTCATATGCGGTCTATATCAAAATATAAAGGGATATGTCAAATTTTCACTGGGGACGATTTTGTGTAATATAAACATAAAATACGTAATTTTTTAGAGCGTCAGGATATCTAATCGAAAGGGACCTTTATATGGGGGATGTATCAAAACGTAGACTGATGTGCCTAAATTTTACTAGGGATATGGCGGCTATATCTAAATCAGAAAATTGACAGTGTCCATTGCAGAATGAATGAACTCCTTTTGTACCTAAATCGGTAATGCTCAGATGTAAAGAAGGATTTCTATAGCGCACAGATGTCACAACGGAGAAGAATATATCGTCTCCTCAATAAAAGAATAGTGTATAATTCTTTTGTAGTTTTTGTGAAATTAAACTTCTGGAAAAATTCTTTGTAAGATGTCTATGAAACTTCCTTTAAAGATCGGCTCATTGCTCTAAGGAAAAGCATCTATCAGACGGATAGATGCTTTATATTGTTTTATACGTCCTATACATTCTAGGACGTATAAAACAATATAATCTCTCGAAAGGAGTGACTTCAAATTTGGTATGTGGTAATATGCCTTCCAAGCCCGAAGATGATGAACTAAAGCATTTCTTGTCAAGTATCTACATTTGCTTTAAAAGTCATTGTCCTAACATACAAGACTGTCTTTTGGAATATCGTGTCACATATACATAAAGGGTTTTTTATTCAAATCCGAACTGAAATAAATTTGTTACTTAAATTGGGGTCACCACATACGAGTATACACATACTTAAGTACCACCACCTTTCGCATACTTAAGCTTACTGTACCAGTGAAAACCATTTTTGAAAATTTCTTAATGCTATTTGATTTGTTGGTCACAAGCCTTTTTGATAATAAACATATTTGTGTGACATAAATCAAGCTTAAAAATGTACATAGATATGCATATATTTGATTTATGAGACTTATAAGGGTATCATATGGTATATTTGTTTTCCGAATGCACGTAATAAATACAGCCGTACATGGCGACTATAAAAAGGCAATAAAGGGAAGTGTGTTTAAAACGTTATTTCGCAAATGTCGTCAACGAAAAGGAAATGCAGGGAACATAAAACACTTCCTACGCTTCAGTTACTTGACTTGACAAGAATGTTGTCCAGGATATTCAGTAGCACATTTATTTAAATTCTATTTTTTTCTATTCCTTTACATAATATGTTTTAGTGACCACAAGAAGAAAACTTTTATTACCATGATTGATGGTGTGGAAATTAAAAAAATTGGTCGAGAATATGTAAATGCTGAAGAGACTGTACCAGAATAACATTAGTTTATAGTATAAGATAACTTTACACAATATAGGATACATTGATATGGGATACGTTAACTTCTTGTAAGTGTACATCTCACATCTTACTTAGCAATCAAACTGATTTCTATGAAGCTAAGTACCCATACCCGAACTTATGTCTCTTTATTGCTTTTATGTCATACTCTAAACAGAACGGGCCAAAACTACTACATAAACACTGATGGATATTGTATGAACAGAGTTTGCTTATCGGTGAGTACATTTATTATAATCTTTGAACCATAGGAATTACCATACTGTGATCCAGGATATTATGAATTTTTTCATTTGTTTGTAACATTTAAAAGGAGAACATACAGGGTGGCTGATATGTATTGCAAACCAACT